>OZ018389.1:18304419-18904419 GCA_963969525.1 Ontholestes murinus
AATGTATATACTATTGATACATATTCATGTGACTGTTAATGAAGATTATTATTGAAATTAAATATCATTTCTATTATTGCGTGTAAATAATATTTCATAATTTAACTCCTTTTTAAAGATCAATTGTGCTTCTAGATATTTTAAAGCTCTACATTAAGGTGTTAAATTGACACAGCTAGATGATATAGAAATTTTAGTGAGAAGTTTAATTGCGATAGCGAGACCGCGAAGAAAACTATTCGATAATGTTGACTTTATACTTGAAATGGAACGTCTTAGAGAAAAATGATGTAGATAATATAATTTTCTTTTTATTAGTACAAATAGAAAAAAATTAAAAAAATAAATGTTTCCATTTAAAAAAACAAAGTTGACCTTCAAATGTCCTTGAAAGAACTAAGTTTCATAATCATACGTAAAAACATTTATTTGAAGCATTTTTTCATATTTCGCTCTGTTTCGGAAATATTCCACTTTGCCAAAATAAATGCCTCACCCTGTATACTCCACAAAACTGAACAGAATAACAAGATCAGACTGCCATGGCTACACTGTCCGCAATAAATAAAATTTAAGCGCACCCGAAATCAACAACAAAGAAAATCCCTCTTATATTGGCATATAACTACAACAGAGTGATTAAAACACACAAAAACACGCTATATCTTCAAATACGAACTAAAACAAATACTAATTGAAAAATGTTTTTATTCCGCCTTAGAATGTCTTTCCAGCAAATAAGTAATTTTTTTCTCTCCTCTTATGAAGTATTTGTTTTAAATATGGGTAGAAAGAAAAATAATTTTGTGTTTATCATTGCTAGGCGGGGTTTAATAATAATGCTTTATTTTTCCTTTCATCACTTCGTATAAATTCAAAAAATGCTTTTATGAGGGAAGATGTTGGAAGCTTGATCCCACTAAAGGTCTCCTGCATCAAACCGAGGTCTGTTCACTCTTTGTGACGGTGGGCTCAGTTGCCTACTTGGGAAGGGATTTTTGAGTCGGGATGTACACGTGGATACCCACGGTACTGTAATACTACTAGTTCATAAATCCCAGTTCACATCGATTCACGTTCGGGCCTCCACTAGGCCAGCTCCTCTTTTTTCTAAGAACATTCTTGCAAAAGAGAGCCACTGCCCCCCAGTTTTCGGCACTTTCCAGCATTACGGACACCGAGTTACCCGGGTAGATGACTGGACCTAGGGTTTCCAAGTTCCCCTCTAGGGACCCTCGTATCCGGCAGACCAGGGCACTACCTACAATCGTTATTCTGGCTCTTATTGATGCGGAACATGTAGAGCATGAAGCATCCATATCCACTCAGGCACTCTGTGGTGTGGTAGTCCAACTCTCCGTGTCTTTTGCTGAGCCAACCATCTGTGAATGGGCTGCACGTCTAATACCCCTTCCCACTCGCACTCCGCATATCCTGTCAAAGCCTGAGTGCACTTCGGCCATAGCCTGAATCTTAAAGTCCGGTGGTGGGGGTGATGTCAGAACCTCTATCGCATGTGAGGATATAGTCCTACACCCCCGAGCCGCCCGTAAGACTACCGATTTAGGGGCAGAAGGCAGGCTTTTTTGTTTCTCGATGCAGGTAGCGCAATCCGGGGTGGCATAGTACAGCTTAGACTTCGCTGCCCACATCAAGAGTTGTTTTTTCACCTCCAACGGTCTCCCGGCGTTGGCCATTAATTGAAACGGCAGAAATCGTACGTTCAGCTCCAACCACTGCCTCTTGAATGAAGTCCCTGTAGTGTGGGTTCACCTTTATGTGGAACCCTAGGTACTTTAACTTGGGGGCTACCACTATATAAAATGTCAGTTTAACATCAGAATTAAAATATAATGAGCGAAAATAATTCTTTTTAAATTCCCCCTGGATCTCTTATGTCAAAATTATAAGTACATATTTTTATCTATCTAATTTGTAATATATTTGTTTATTGTAATAAGATCAAGGTATGAAATACAAATACTAATATGTCCTGACCCAGAAGCGGGATTTTGTGTCCCCAATTCGGCCAACTCGCCTCTTGGACAACCCGGTGAAATCGGTCTTCTGGGCATGACAGCCTACCCGTCCTTGTGGAGGAGCACCAACTGCTTCCTTTTATATCGACTAGGGAACGTCCCCTCCCTGAAACTAAGGTTTAAGAAATGAGTGATGTAACTTTGGTCATCGGTAATAAAGGTCCTAATAGCTTCATTGGGGATTCCTGCCGGTCCCCGGGCCTTGCTGTTGAGGAGCCGGCATGACCTCCTCCTCGGAGAAACGAGCTTCTTGTAATTCAGAAGCTGACGCCAATCAGATACCATAGCCCACATTTGGGAGAAATAGCGAGCCCAGAGTTAACTCCATTCGTCTGGGAACCAGCATCCGGTCGCACCAACCCCATCTTCCTGACATCCTCCACTTTTGCTAAAAGTTCTGCTCACACTATGGCCCTACTCCTTCAGATTGCCATTCTAAAAATTTTCCATCGCATCGTGAACCACGTCCTAAAGGTTGTCCATGTTGGGGAAGCTGAGGCTCTTGGCGCTAATGAGATGTTTTCTGGTGGCGTTGGCACAGTCTCGGGCCTTCTTTACCTCACCGTACCTCCAGTAGACACGCTTTCTGGAGGTGGTCCTCTTGCTGGAGATAGCGAGATAGCAAAGATAATATGTCGGTGGTCACTCATGATTTCCATTGGTCGATCAACCCTCCATCCTTCTATCCTCCTCAGCAGTCCGGCCGACACCAAGGTGAAGTTGATTCGTTAAACTCTGACGTTGGTGTCTACAAATTTCTTTGAGCAACTGTAGATTAAGCGCGCGTTTAACACTAACATTGGTACCTTTATCGATGTAAATGAGAATACATTTTCTTATACAGCGTGGACCAAAAGTTCGTTTACATTTCAAATGATGATTTAAAAGAAACTAGTTAAGTGAGATAAAAACTTTCTATTTATTATTAATGTACACAAATACGGATTTTATTTAAAAAAAATTATATTATCCATATGTGATCCTTGACTATTTTGACACTGCTGCAACCTGGAGCGGAAATTTTCAATGACGGCCTCACAAGTGTTTCGTAAAATGTTTTGCATTTCCTCTCGAATATTTTCCTTAAATTCCTCTAGGGACACTGGGTTGCTGTTGAAAACTTTACTTTTAAGGTATCCCCAAAGAAAGAAGTCTAGTAGGGATAAGTCCGGGCTACGAGGTGGCCAGTTAATAGCACGTCTTTGGGATATCACTTGTTCAAAAATTTCGCAAACAGCACTTAATGAGTCATTGGAAGTGTGGCATGTTGCCCCATCTTGCTCAAACCACGATCCTTGATTAAAACCATCGAAATCCTGTAGCGCTGGTGAAAAAAAGTTCTGTAGCATGGCAATATACCGTTCTGTATTCATATAAGCACCTGCTCCCTACGAATAAATCTGGATTTAGACCTAATTACAGTTGCGTTACTTCTTTACTTAATGTCATTGATGATACAATTGTATCCACAGACAGGGGATTGCTGACCTCTTTTATACTACTGTATTATAGTAAAGCATTCGATATAAATAACCATGACAAACTACTAGCCAAACTACACTATTTAGGTGACTCAGAGTATACTACATCTTTAATTGCAAGTTTCTTGCACGGTCGTACCTAATTAGTACGAATAGATGGCATAAATTCAAGCTCTGGTGAAGGTGGGTGTTCCCCAGGGATCAATTCTGGGGCCGGTTTTGTTTTGTATGTATACGTCTATTTTAATTTCAATTTTGCAGATGTTGTGTACAGTGCTCGTCTTCATTATGTCACAAAAAGTCGAATACAAAAAATACAAAATGCTTGCATAAGGCATACGTAAATATAAACATATTTCCGATAAGTTACATGACCTAAAATGGTTATCTCTACAAAGAATTATATTCCTGTCTGATGTCCATAATATAAATGTGAGGTCTAGGGGACCGATCTGTAAATACAATTTGGTATTATTATTATTATTATTATTATTATCATTGAAACCGAGCCCTGCCAAGAAAAAAGGAGGAGTTAGTTATGCTTGCAAAGCTTATCTTCCGAAAAGCCAAAATACTGATGCCTAAAATAAGTACAACCATTATTGAACTAGAGGGGAATGCTTACCAAATTATTCTTTTGGATGATGTTCTCTACAATAATGAATTCGACAAAAATTAATAAGGATTGATGATATTTTTCTTTTTGTAATAAACTATATTTTATTTTTAGCTTTTTTCTGACAAAAAAATATAAATGCATATGAATATATACAAGACAAAATACCTAAAAATATTTCTTTAATTGAATTATTGTTTTCCTATTGTAGTTAAAGGCAGGAAAGCTTATTGTTGATGAGGGGAGAGAAAATCCATCATGGACACCCTTTTAATAGGGTAGTGTCGGACTCCTACTGACTAAAACGAATCCTCGGCGATCATTCTTGTGACTAGCCGAGGAACAAACGGTTTTTTCTAGTCTGATCTCAAGCGAATTGATCGCTTAGATTTTGGGGATCCGGTCGTCCCAAGTGACGCTCTCCTCGAAAGGAGCAGCGATGCCGAGCGAATTACGATGTTTTAAGGCTTTGAGCGGCTAATTGAGTACCAATTAGAATCTTGCGTCTTCGATGTTTCCTATCAGTACTGAAATCGTATTTCGGGAAGTTTATTCGTCTACTGTCCTGTAGAAGTTTACAGCGTTTTCTTTGAGGTACTCCAGGTCCCTTCGGAATCTTTGTGTCACGGTGAATCTTCGTATTCCGCATTAAATGGGCGTCTTAGGGCGACATATTGAGTACGCCGGAGTTTCTCTATTAGCGAGGGCCTACAGTATCCCCATATGGAGACAGAGTAGGTTAGATTCGGCCTTAAAAATCATTGTAAAAAGGTTTACTCTATTATGCACACTTATCAAGCGAGGACCTGGATCGTCTTTGATCAGGATAGGTGCTGGTCGAAGATTATACCGAGAAATTGTATATTTTCTTTTATTGGAATTAATTCCACGCCGAAGGAGTATTGGAGGAAATCGATCTTTAGTTTTTTGAGGTACGGTCTGCTGAAGTGTATGGAAACACTCCAACGTAGACATCAAGTCGTCATTTGTTCGCCTACTTCTCGAATGTGTCGAAAGCAGATTGCAGAATTCTCTCAAGATAAACTTTCGTACCTCCTCTACAAAGAAGAAATGTGTCGTCTGCGTATAGGGCGATTATTGCCGGAGCCAGATTCGGAACATCCCTTGAAGAGATGTTGTACAATGGTAGAGACAGAGTAGAGCCCTGTAGCACACTGCACAGAATTTACGCTTGCTTAAAAACGTTGTGTTGATTTTGCAACGACACTTGTATACCGAAAAAAATCATGCACGACTCTGATCAAGTAGTCGGGGAAATTGAGACGGATCATTTTATAAATGAGTCAATCGTACCAAACCCTTTCAAACGCTTTCAAAATATCGAGAAAAAACTGCGGCGTAGTCACGAATTATCGTAAAGCCCTCGGAGATGAATTCAGTCACCCTCGAAAGCTGATGGATAATGGACAGGCTGGTCCGAAAACTGACCAGATGATTAGGGATGATTTTCTGATCTTGAAGGAAGACCGAAATGCGACTCAGTGGGATCTTCACCTAACTTTGCCTAACACAATTAGTAAGCTGATAAAACGATAGTTCGATGGAAGTACCGGTAATTTCCCGCCTTGACAAGCTACGGAAGCTAGCTTTTAGGTGGAGGAGAAACGTCAAAAACGCATTGCAGCATTCGCGATATTTAATAGCACACATCCCTTGAAGGCGAGGTTTTTGACTAATGCGATGAAAATACCATCAATACATGGAGGGTTGCGGATTTTTAGCCGCTTAATGAACTCTTTTAGTTCTACGGAGGTGGCCGGGTGACAGGTCCATCTCTATTGTTATAATTTTTAATGTAGGTGGCGTCGGTATTACTGACTTCGGTGTTAAAGTCCATATTATCGCTTGGTTTGGGGATAAATTGACGCTCTAGAGGCTTCTTGAGTATTTCCGCTTCCTCGGATTCGGTGTAAACGTAACTATTCGCGTCAAATAACTCTTATGGTAGTTTTCGGGATTTTGGCGCTTGAGTGTCAAAACAAACTTCCAAACCGAGTTTGCTTGTTCATTCATCGATCCCCAGCGGTTTTTCTTTAATATACGCAAGTCGACTCTGACTAAAAGAGCGAGACTATTGAATTCCGTACGATGAGACGGGTTGCGCATGCTCTGCCACCGGCACAGGACGTTTCTTTTCTGTTATAAACGACTTTAGTGAAAAAAAAATGGTCAAAGGATCGAACTGGGTGGTGATTTACTCGTCTTGACCTAACTCATTAGCAGTAGCGAGCATGGCTGAGAAGAGCTTGTTAACGGCTGCTTAAAGGTCTGCTTTAGATCTGATGATCTGAAGAGTTAAATTGAAAATCTCAACCCTTATCTTGTATTTATGCTTAACCTCTCATAACGTACAACATATCAGTACAACATACTCTTCTCACACAAGGTGTGAAGGTGAAGGGAGTTTAAATGCTATTAAGCAGATCTCTTCTAGTAGTTTTTTCAGGAAATATTAAAAGCAAATCAATACTTTAACAACGTACTTTAAGAAGTATTTCTGTAGGAAATTTACAAAATCAATAATTTAGCAATATAATACAATTCGAAACTTTCATTTCATAATACATGTATTTATGTACTAATATTAATAAATTTAAATTAATTATTAATTAATTAATCCCTATATCAATTTTAATTTATTTTTTTGTTTGTTTCAGGACAAACTATTAAATAAGTTAGAAGAAAATGAACCCGAGCTAGCCACGTGTCAAGAAGAGGAAGTAAGTACAAACACTCTCAACGTCTTTAAAGTTTTCCAGTTTAAAAGCTCACGTGCGACACCCATGCGTCCATCCTTTTGATAATGTTTAGAAACAATGAACCGAAACTAACACCCTAATTGTCGTTAATTGATATGAGGAAAACCAACA
This sequence comes from Ontholestes murinus, assembly GCA_963969525.1. NCBI lineage: Eukaryota > Metazoa > Arthropoda > Insecta > Coleoptera > Staphylinidae > Ontholestes > Ontholestes murinus. Next base: position 18,311,447 of record OZ018389.1, read on the forward strand.
GCTTGTCGATAAGTTTCCTCCGTCACTTGTAGCGAAAGACCTGTTGCGGGCAATGAAAGCTCCATTAGTAATCATCGAAATGATATTCGTCTAGATAGAAATTCGATTCTAATCAAGTAAGCTCGGAGGAATTGCTGTAAGTGGTGATGATTAATAATTCATAAATATGCAATAATATCCGTTTTGAGTATATAAATTAAGTGGAATTTCTTAATTAAGTTTTTGAATGAGTTACATATTTGAAAATAGTAATGATATACTTTATAATATTGTTGATGTTGAAGGCTTCTAACTCGTTATACATGTTGAATATACTTTATAACTTTAAATTAGAACTTGTAATTATCTGAGGCTATCCACTTAATTAGGGAAATCCCAGTGCAATGTTTTAGGTAATAGATGCCACCTTAATGGTTTCTCTAAATTAAAACTTCTTATACCACATTATATTATTAGTATAAGTATATTATACTTATTCTGCATTGTATTTATAAGATTTATTGTGTCTGAAAGAAGGCTGAGGTATATTAACTAATGAAATCAGTAGTAGCTTTTAATTAATGCAAATTTTTATTTTCTATGCAAACGAATATCATTACCGCGGCTTTGTTTTTAGTATAGTAAATTATGTTCTAATAATACCGTTCGAGCTTTAACAACCAGTAGACCACAGCTTATTAACCAAGCTAAATAAAGCATAAAACGCGAATCTGCTTTCATCACCACTCAACTTCCCACAATATCGTAACACTTAGGGGACATTAATGATAACAGCCGCCCGCCCTGCTGCTCTCACATTTTCAACACCCAACCACTGCTGATTTGCATTTATAGGCCGACCTTTTCCTAGATGTTAGATATAATGTTAACGGGGACCGTAAAGTTTTAATTGGATTCGGACCTACGGCACGTCGGAATGGGATTGTGCCCAAAGTCCCCGGTGTGCGGGCATTTGATTTTCTCCAGCAGGGGGGAGACCTTTCCTGCTGTTTGGTTATTTAATAAGTTGTATCTGGCTGGTCGATGCGGATATAAATAACTCCGGAGTGACGACTGGGGAGGAATGAAAGGGTTTCACGTGAAAATAGTTTCTAGTATGAATGCAGTTGATTTCAGGAATGTTTGTGGTAATCTGTTATGGGGATCTAGAAAGTTGCGATAACCTTGTAATACTTTGTTAGGGTTGTTTAATTAAGTTTTCGATTATAAAAATGTAGGTGTATATAGAATTAAACAAAGCCATATTTTATAAATAACTGTTAAAAAATACATCTAGATTTATGTGTTTAACCTTTTACATTTGGCAGATAGATAGTGGTGATTTTAAACACTAAAGCCAAAGTTCTTCAATTTCTGGCATATTTATGTCAAATTTTTATAAATAATTCTTATTACTTATGCATATGTCAGTGTGATATTATCAAGAATTATAATAAAGATAATGATGAGCTGTAACAAATAATCCAAAAGAATAATTATCACAAATAACAATATTTACCAAAAATTGGTACTGTGATTCCTATAAATAAAAGTGCATTCATATATAAAAACTAAGATATAGTGTAAAAACCATTTTAAACATATCTCAGCTGCATATTCTTAGCTGATGCAATCAACTATTTACGGAGATGTGCAGTTTCAAAACTAACCTATTGAATATTGGGTCTTATATCACTCTCATAATCTTTTCCTGCTACTTCTTCACCCAGTGAATAGCCAAATTTCAAATCATATAGAAGACGTATATCATGAAACTTGACACTGTTTCGATTGTTTCATGTACTGCTGATAGATCGCTAACCAAAAACTGATGAAGATATCGATCCCAGTCTCTTTGATGATCAAAAATTATCTTTAATAAATAGCCATTCTTAGTTATGTTCATCCATAGAAGATACAAAAATCATCAGATAGAAGATTTTAAGGATTCTTTGAAGATATTCGATTCAAAAATCCTAAAACGAAATAATCCACTATTTAATTAGTGCTGTTGCGATTGTAGATGCTTATTGATTTAATAATTAATATTCATCGAACCAATTTACTAAAAGAGTCAATTGGCACGACGATGTATTAATTTCCTTGGTTAGGTTATGAGAATGGTCCAGCAACAATAACTGCAATTAATTCAAATAGAATGCGGATGTTGAACTGGTTAGCTTCAAAATTGCAATTTCTTTTTTTCGTGACTATTTTACTGTTCATTTAGTTGAATCATTCTCGTAGTTTGTTAAAGGTTTTCGATAAACTTAAATATTCAAACATTCATTTCTTCCTTCACTTCTGATATTTTTCTCCTAGGAACAAGAATCAGCTTCCGTTTCCCCTGGCTCTCTGGTATCCTTAAAAATGCTATACACCAGTCCTTTGCCCATACAAAAGGATAAAACTAAGCGCTGTATTAGTTTAACTTCGGAAAATATTTTGCAACTTCTTTTACGTTCGTTTTGAAAACCGCTTTTTCAATTTGATCAGTTGACTGGAATCATCTCCAGATTTTTTTAAGGCTATTTTGTTTTCCAGATATTTTCAATCGTTTTTCAAGTTTTGATTGTTAAAATTTTACAATTAATTTCTGTGATTGCTTCAGCTCCAGCTTCAGTTAGAATCTTGAAACCTTTCCAGATATCTGGCGACGTGTTCTTCTGAATTTTGACTGCATTAACTATTTAAAAGCAGCATATAAATTTCCTAAAAATAATTTCTTTTATCTAGACATTTATAAAACTGCTGGATTGACTTTACCACTGTTATTCTTTCCTTGTTAGGCAATAATTCCGATTTGTATTTTACAAAGCCTTACTAAAGTAGGTGATTCTTTAATCTATTCTCGATTTGTTTTAACGACTGAATTCCAACATCAATTACATCGATATCAAAAAGTTCCATCTGGTAACGAATAATCTTACACTAGCGTACTTTTAAGTGCATTTCAGTGTTTGTGACGCCTCCTTAAATTCCTTGATGTAATGAAATCTTTATTTTCTTTTCGTAAGGCAAAATAGAGCTATTGCGAAAAAGTTCTTAACGTTCCGTCATTAGATGTGTAACCCAAGAAAACTTCGACGTTCAAGTAAATTTCTTGGTACTGCTTATTCTCGTACCATCTAAATTTTCTACACAGCAATTGCTATATCTGCTCTTGATACGATGTTACATTTCATTAGGCAGAATTACGATCCAGAATCTTTTAAAGGTTCAAATATATTTTTTAAATTCTTCATTCTTCTTTAAAGGATCTTCCTATTATCTTCACTTGATACGATGTATCTTAAGTACTGAACTTTTTTCCTGAAAAGGTAACATTTTCTTAGGTTGAGAAATTCTTCATGTAGTTTTTGAAGATACTTCCCATTATCTTCACTTGAAACAATGTATCTTAAGTACTGAATGTTTTTCCTGAAAGATGGCTAAACTAAAATCCGAAATCTTTTAATCGGCGATATGCCTCTTTTAAATTCATAAATGTAATTTTTGAAGATTCTTCCCATTATCTTCACATTTGCATAGACTGAGCTGCAATTCGGAATCTCTTAATCATTGCCGAAATACCTCTTTTCTTCTAAATTCTTAATGCAGTTTTTAAAGGTTCTTCTTATTATGATTATATTTGTTGAGATATACTAGACAGGTTTTCCAACACAGTCTTCTTAATATTGTCTCCGAGAATTGCTCAAACGTCGAGGATGGACACACAAACCAAATATCATTGCATTAAATGACCATAATTATTTTCCTACAGAAAATTCTGCCCTCTCTGTGTCTTCGAGAAATAGTAGATCCAATAAATGTCACCTATTCAGAGTTTCATTGTATCGAAACTATAGCAACAATTTTTTAACAAAATGTGTGTTATAAAGAGAGGTTACTTGTATTTTAAATTGTTCTTTGTATTCACATTATTTGATATTGCCAAAATAAACAAAAGAGAGAGTTGATTTTATCCCTGCCATTAACCAACACGACTGGTGGTTTTATAATACTCTTGCTTTTAATTTCCGGTATAATCTTGTTAGTTTTCACCCTTTACGCAATTCTCGCTGTCTGTATAATTGATCAAGTATTCTTGGTATTAATGATATAATGAACTGTACTAGTCCGCTTTTTTTTGACCAGTATCAAATACATCCCTATATCTTATGACCAACCAACCCCTTTAATTTGTAACTTTTGGCTGAATTCATAGGTTTAACTCGTTACCAATTTTCCTCACTTTTGACGTTCCTTTTCTCTGTTCCATTATCTGTACCCGTCTTTCTGAATATCGATAAAGCAGAAATACAAAATCCTATCAGTATTTCCTATTTCAAATACAATATTCTTACAGTATTTTCTTCTTCAAATGTACAGAATAATCAAACAAACAAATAGTTTTACCCAGTGTTATTTCTCGTCATTCACTATCATCATTTATAAAGGATTTAAATAAAACAGTAGTCTTCTGATGAAATTTTATGCCAAGTTGTCATTAATAATAATTTTACTTCTTTTTGGAAGGATTGCCTGGATTCTATAATTCCGCTATTTAGAAACGACTTCTTCTCTACAAACTTTTAAGTTTATATTATTGAAATCCAGTGATTATCCCTCTGTATAAGGTACTATAATTTCTCCATGAAAAATAGCCGTTTGACTATTTTTCAATGTTTTGTCAATGAGAAGTACTAAAGGTATTGCTCTAACCTTTTGTGATTTTGAACTTGCAGTTTCATTACAAAAACTGCAACAAAAGTATTCCTGATCGTAATCTACATATCTTTGGTTAAACCTTTAGTGATTCTAACAAAACGTCGAAAACTAGTCATAGTAGCACTACAAAAACTCTACTCTAATTTAAATCTCTATGCCGTTGGTGTAATTTTAATAAAACATCGAAAATTAATAGTACTCGTAGACATACCAAAACTATTCTCCAATGGTTATCTCCATGTCGTTACAGACTTTTTGTAATTACAATAAAAGTATTGCTCTTCGTAATCTCCATGTCTTTGGATGAACCTTTTGTGGATTTGATAAAACTTCGAATTGTCGTAGTAGCACCAGGATCTAGTAATAGTTGTCAAAAATTATCAACAATATATCAATTCATAAAAAGTGACTATGTGATAGGCATTTTGCACTATTTTATGTTATCGTGTTTATAAACCGATGGTAGTAGATAGTTTTTAGTTTTCCGATTTTCTGTGGGTAGAGTGGGAGTAAGTCTGACACTCTTGCAGGTTCATATGAAAAGCTAGTGTATCCGACCCGTACGTCACCAATTCTATAAATCTATAGGTTTGTGGAAGTAAGTAACATTGACACATCGCAGAGAAGCTCAGCATTTTCAGCATCACCTCCCTAGCGAAGACCATCAGTTGCTGGCTTTCGTGCTCTTTGATCTTTGAGGCATTTGCTGATCAAACAAGTGCGACCTCCTCCTTCACGTGACACCTGCTGAAATCCGACTAGGCTCTGATGCTAACGGAGGCGCATGCAGGTTCTTTTTCCCTCTAGTTGTGTTAAGATGGTGTGGTTGACAAATGTCTGTGGGGGAATGAACGCACTGTTGTAATGATGTTAAATATAAACAAATATCTTGTTTGTCTTATTTGTTTATAGTTTATATCATTTTAGATTTTTCTATTCTTCCCTGTTATTCTTTATTTTCAAAAGAAGCCTAGACTTCTAATTATAATTTGACTGTTTCGGTACAAACCACTGCCCCCGCTAGTTATGTCGAACAAATATCAACTCCTACTATATTAATTTATCCTACATTTCATCAAAATACGTCTCTTCAATGTATTTTTAGCTGGACTCTGCAAGTCATATTAATCGTGCTATATAGGGTTCAAATACTGCAGACTCTTGGCAGGTTTTTTAAGCTGTAAATGATAAATAAATTCAACTTGTGTTTGACCATACCTATATTCAGATGATTGACTAATTATAGTTAATTTGACTATGGGAGATTTTCAGCATCCCCGCGTAGTGTTGGAGTCTAATCAAAAATATTTTCTTCTTCATTTGAAGATGCATCATTCTGAAATTATTTGGATATGTTGACCATTAAAATAAAGTGGTTGTATTTTTATTTCATAAATAAGGGAAGCTCCAATTTATCCTTCACTTGAAGAAGCCATAGTGTGGCAAAACAATTGTAGTGAGTTAAATAAAAATTTGAAAGTCAAACACATTATTATTAACTAGAGCTATTATTTCATTTCATTTATTTGTTCTAACCATTTCTTGAATTTCTTTTATTTTTTGTTCGATTATCCCGTATAAAACTTGCTTTATTTATTAGATGTTTCTCTTACAGATTCCTAGAATTGATAAATTTTTCACCAATTTTTGTCGTGATTTTCCAACAATTTTTCTTTCAAACTAGTTTTTTTTCATACGTTCTAGAATTTTCCAGTAAATTATCTTCTAGTAAGTTTTTAGTAATTTCCAAGATGATTGATAATGTAAATTTCATATTTAACTTGCTTTATTTTATCGAAAGTTTCTGTAACATTCTCCAGATTCCTATAATTTTCTGGGTATATGTTTATTTCGTAAGCAAAGCAAGCTCCTATTTCATTTAATTTACTTCTTTTATTTCTGTTATGTTTTGTTAGATCATCCTGTAAATATCTTGCTTTATTTTATTAGAAGTTTCTCTTGAAGATTCCTAGATTAGTAACTCTTTTCTCATTCCATCGGATTTCTTTTTATAAATAGTATTTTCCAATTCTTCAATTGTTTTGCATCTTTTACGCCAATTTTTGTTATATTTTTTCGAATATAATTACCACAAAGTAAATGCCTCCACAATTACATATTTTTTCGAGGTTTCTCAGTATTTTTTCTTCTAAACTGCCAACATTTTTTTTCGTGTATTCTAGAATATTAGAGCAAATGTCTTTCAGAAAAGTATTTTTGAAAATGATTGCTAGTGTAAATATGATTTTTATCTTTCTTAATTTTTTCAAAAGTTTTTATAACATTCTCTTCTGGATTCCTAGAATTTTCTAGTAACTCATGCCTCACTCTATATTCATAAATTCTAGTATTTTTCTGTTTTCTTTCCTTTTTTGGGCGAATATTTCACCAAATCTTGGTTTATATCGTCAAACTTTAACAATATATTTAGCAATATTTCTTTGAAACTGATAATAAAATTTAAAAAAAACAGTATTTTGATTGCGACCTTTCTCTTGAAATCCGATAGCTTTAATTTATTGCATCTGATAATAAATATATTGTGTAGTTTCTATTGGTGTCATACGTCAGTTTCGACACATCACCTCATCATAGTTATGAATTTTAACCGTCCACCTTTGAAAACAAATATAGATATTACAAGTATTTGAATGTAATATTGTATCTGGAACAAAAAGTCTATATTTATTAATAAATTAAGATTATCAAAAGAAAAATGATCGAAGTTTTTATAAAGCTTTGTATAAAAACACTTAAAAATATAGATAGATAGATAGAAATTAATGTAATATTAAATAATTTATTAGGTAGAGTAAAATGTTCATAGCTATTTTCGCTATATGTCGTGGATAAGACATATCTCATCATGTATAGCATAATAAATTTAAAAAATACGAAAACATTTCGTGAATCTACAACAATGAGTCTTACTAAGACTACAAAACAAATTAATTTGAAACAACTACTTCTCTAGCTAATACTTCGACAGACATTGAATAATACAAATTAATTTGCGTGTTACAAATAGTACAACTATTAAAGCAACACTAATTTGAATGAAATTATTTCTGTTGAATAAACTAATAAATGATAAAATGTACTTGTAAATTTGCTAATTTAATTTAATGAAATCAGTTTAAAATTCATTTTTCATAATTTTTCACGTTATAGTTACATTTAAACAATCTAAAGTACATTTTATCATTTATTAGTTTATTCAACAGAAATAATTTCATTCAAATTAGTGTTGCTTTAATAGTTGTACTATTTGTAACACGCAAATTAATTTGTATTATTCAATGTCTGTCGAAGTATTAGCTAGAGAAGTAGTTATTTCAAATTAATTTGTTTTGTAGTCTTAGTAAGACTCATTGTTGTAGATTCACGAAATGTTTTCGTATTTTTTAAATTTATTATTTAATTTTCTACAACGAACTAAAGGATTTTAATACATTTTATGTATAGCATAGACTTAAGTGAGATATTATGCCAAAATAAAAGTTCTTCGATAGTTTTGTGTTTGCTCAGAGAGTGCTACACACACGCATTGGATGTGCTTGGTCGTTTCCTCTGCCAATCCGCATAGTCTACAAATGGTTTTATCAACTTTACCTATTTTGTGAAGGTTCACTTGTAAGGAGACCCTCTCACATTTAGTTAGACGCAAGATCTGCTAACATCTATTAGGCGAGAGGTTAATTATCATTTTGGATTGTCTTTGACCTGGTGCGTTTATGCTGTGCCCTGTTTTGCACTTTTTTTCTCACTCTTGGATCACGCCCTTCCTATGTGCTTTTGATAGGCCACATGTAGGCTTTTTTCGATCATGGTAGTCGGAAGCTTGTTGCCCTTGACCAATTACTTCAGAGCTTGTTTACAGTTCCAAGAAATTTTTGAAGTATAGCTTTGCACTTTGTTTTCTCTAGGTGCGCGTTCGAATTAACTTTCCTATCTACTGTTAAACCTAGATATTTCACCTGATCGCATAATTTCTTGTCCCTTTATTTTTAGAGCTTTGATTGATATTCAGCTTCCTACGACTAGTAAAAGGTTCCATCAAAGTTTTACCAGGATTGACTTATTATTAAAGCATGGAGGTAAAGAAGATACAATTCGAAATATTCTTCAGTACCACTACTACCAAGATGGTCAAAAAAATAATTGTGTTTATGAATAACAGTAACAGAAAATCGATTACTTTATAGTACTTTAGTCGTCGCAGATGAGGCAAGGTCTGGTAGACCAATCATGAAAGTGAGACCGGCATGTGTGCACTTATTCCACTGCCCAGGAACTGAAAATTAACCAGAAAAGGTTTTAGAATCATTATCATAAGGTTGGTATCAAGGAGATACATGATGTATAGCTACACAAATTTATATAAAAGAACCGTTTGGACCGAATTGATGCCTTCGATTCTTTTCTGAAACGTAACGGAAACGATCTATTTTTGAAGCGGATAAAAAATAGACCACATATGAAGAGAACACCTAAAAATATTATGATTTAATTGCAATAAGCCGGCCCAGACGATTGCTAAATCTGGATTAACTGCCAAAAAAGTTTAGCTTTATGTTTGATCATATTGGAAAGGATTCATCTACTATAAGCTGCTCCCATCGGGCCAAATACTAAATTCGGGCCTCTAATATCTACAACTGACTAGTATGAAGAAGGTAGTAAACCAGAAGCAGACAGAATGCACCAACAAGAAAGGTGTTGTGTTCAATCAATACAACGCCAGGCCGCACAAATTATTAACGAAGCGCCAGAAGCTCTGAGAGTTTGGATTTATGGGATATTTTATCCCATTCTCGGTTAAGTAGCCATTATCAACTTTGTACGTAATTGCTAGCTTCAGGAGAGACTTGTAAACATGATCTGGTCAAGTTTTATGTCAATGAGGAGGAGGACTTCAATTCTAGAAGTATGAAATTCCCTTCAAAATGCTTAAAACTTACCATAGAAAAATGTATATTATCCAGCCTAAATATACTAATGTAATTTTTGAAATAAAGCCAAAAAACCCTTAGAATTTTTTAAATTTGAATCGAATTTGAATTTGTAGACACGTTATATCAATTCAAGGTACAAGTGTACTTAATATTGTAATTATTGTAACAAGTTGAAAATAAAATACCTTTAACAGTATATATAAAAAAATGTGAAACACGGTCGATCATGTGCATGCTATATATCTTTAAGATACGCAGGCACTTTTTTCTTCGCATGCTTGTTCTCAAAGTGCTGTTTGTAGTTTTTTGGGTATGGAATTTGGGCTTTGTATACAGCACAAACATGGATAAGAGTCTTCTGGGTGGCCTTTTTTGTTCGTTTGCACTGTGTCCCTTTTACATTTTGGCTTACGCAGCCTTTTCTACCACCATGACTTGATATACTGCCTACGTGACATATTACTGATTAATTATTGTTATTGATTAGAGATGTTTGAGCACTTCACTTGCCGAAACTGGAGGTTGGTGATTGATAATTTCTTAAAGGCAAACGCTGGCCTTCTCCGAGAAAGCAGCACATATAAAACACCATCTAAGACTTTTTGGTCTTTGTCACTGCGACAGAATGAATGTAACAAAACCAAGATTTAAAATTTAATCAATCTATTGATTATATATCTATTATTCATATATAAATAAGCTAGGCTATTTACGATCACGGGAGGAGACAGCTTGATGTTGTAAAAATATGTGACTCTACGCCTCAAAAAAAAAAACTTTCTATGCATTACAAACACCCACTACACAAAATATATCTCTTTATTTAAAGCTAACAGTACCAACTTGTATACAAAATATTTTTGGGACGAGCCGTAGTTACTTTATAAGTTAATAGAAGGATTAATTTGCGTGTTACAAAATAGCAAGGCTATCAAAGCAACACTAGTTTGAACGTATTTCTTTCTGTAAAATGAACTAAAAATGATTGAATGTACGTTAGTTTAGTTCATTTTACAGAAAGAAATACGTTCAAACTAGTGTTGCTTTAATGGCCTTGCTATTTTGTAACACGCAAATTACTTTTGTATTATTCAATGTCTGTCGAAGTATTAGCTAGAGTAATAGAAGGATTGATCTGTAGGGTCTCTCATTAAACTCTTCCTATCTTAAAAATTAAATAAAACAAAGTGTGTGTGTATTAAAAATAACATGATTGCAAATGTTCGCCGCGGCTTCGCTTAGTGGCACGCATCCGAAATGTCCAATTTTTCATGAATTTGATAATATGACCATTGGCATAGGTTACGTTGGCTTTGAGGGCCGCTGTTGTTTATCTCGACTTAAGAAAACCCCACAAGTTCGCAAGTTCGGTGGCAAGTTCGCATCACCTCTATGTGAGATGACCATACCTTCAAATCGTTCGTGCAGAATGTCCAATGTAGCCTGAGCTCTGTGGCACATAGCGTTGTTCTATTGAAACCACATTTCGATGGTGTCCATATCATCCAATTCTGGCCAATAAATGTTGGTAATCAACGACCTATAGCGCTCGCCGTTGATGATGATATCCTAGCTAACGTCGTTCTCAAAGAAATGAAAACCTATGACGCCACAAGCTCAAATTACACAGTTTTTTGGAATGCATTGCATCTCATGAGGATTGATATCGTCTCAAATTCGACAATTTTTGTTAGTTGACGTACTTATTTGTCCAGAAATAAGCCTCATGGCTAAAGATGATTTTTTGATGAAAATTAGGGTCAGTTTCCAACTGCTACAGGGCCTATCCAGCGAACACTTGTCGTTTATCTTCAGCTCCTGGGTCAGTTGAATTTTGTACCTGTGTAGGCCCAAGTCACTTCGTTCATGTGAGTGTCGCAAAATCCACTGCCTCTGATTCTCCTGCACACTCTCATGAACAGCAGCGATGTTTTCGGAAGATTTTGCATTTTATCGTCGTATGGGTGTTGGTTGATTGTTTACTGAACCAGTAGACTCAAATATCTCACCACACTGGTCCTCTTGGTAAGGCGATTATAACGACCGTAAAATGGACAGGACAAAAATGTATAACGAAGTAGAAGCCTCCAACATACATAACATAACAATATTTTTATTTATTCAACGTGTTGTTGGCTAAATGAACTAAATAAATGAAAGCCAAATCAACTAGCTTCAACAATATGGCCGCTATCAACTGTCAAAATTTGGAAGACCCTTTAATTGACCTAAAATCATGGAAAGTTGACACCCGTGAGCTGAAAATTTGTAATAAATAACTAATTATCAAACAAAATAGATTTTTAATATCAGAAAATTACTTTTCAAAGTTTCTAATTAAATTTAATTACTATACAAATTATTTCGTATTTAAAGAAAAACAATTATACAATCACATATTTTTGGGACCTTGAAGCTACGCCCTCCCAAAAGGCTGCACCTTTTGTACTAATAAAACGAAAAACTATTGATTTAAACTGCATAAACCTAGTTAAATAACAATAATAAGACCATACGTTTCTCGGAACAGCTATTTTTATCATGATTAACACGGCAACACTTAAAAAGGCAGCAGGTGAAATCTGTTTGATTAAAGTGGTGCAATTTACCTAATTTGACGCCCGCCCGTATTCACGTCCCTCATAATTATGTAATGTACCGATATTACGGCCAACATTTAGCTGACCTTTCCGTCTTTATCTGTTACAGTGTGTAATTTGCATACACGCGAAGGCAACCATGCAAACGGCTCCCTGCGGTCATCAAGTGGTCTGCAGGAAGTGTTTCGTGAAGACCATCCAAATCGCCGTCTCGCAGAGGTTACTTCCACTTAGATGCGTTATCTGTAGAGCTAAGATACTCAGACTAAAGGTAAATATGATATCTGTGTACGTGATCGATATACAATGTAAGATAATTATAGCACTAGATAATATTATTAGTTATAATAGCAGGAACTAAATTAAAAGGATTAAGTGAAGACTCTTTTTTATTATTGTGTTTTAAAGTACACTTTGATTTATCATTAAAGAAAAAGTTTAGTTAAAATTTATGATAGTCAAAACTATAAAAAAATTGAGATATAATTTCTTTACATTCAAAAATATCTATAATCAATTAAATTGAGTTTTTGCATCCTTGTCAACAACATCTATGGACCAGTTTTAAACTTTTTTAGATCTCATCAGCGTAGAAAAGTTGAAGACAGAGAAACGGAATGTTATTATTCAGTTTTAAAACAATAATAAAAATACACTATTCGTATTCCTTATTTCTTAAGACTATATATTTAACATGCAAAAACTACACAAAACACGTTGGCTTCATGCCAGAGAGTCTAGACAATACAGAGGTGGAGAAAGATTATTAATATTGGATTAGAAAAAAAGTTGCTTTCTAGTATCGATTGGACTGATCTGATTAGCTCTTATTTTTCTGAATAGTAAATACTATGTATGTGAAATGAATCCACAAAAAGCCATTTATTTACTGGCCGAAGTTAGTTACAACGTGGATAATAAATTATTCATTAGCTCTCGCGTCAATATTGAAAACATTACTAGAAACGCTAAATATAGTATTGTATTGGCCCTCAGAACATAAACAAGCTTTAATCCACCAGCCAACCCGACCAGGGGAATTACGGTTAATTCACCGCGCCAGGTTTGTCATTGTCATGATTTCGGGCTTCAATCGTGCGGACCGCAATTAATTCAACGTTCTATTATTACGGCAGCTAGTGGGAATTGGTTTTTCGGCGAGGTTGACATTGTTAACAGATAAATTTCCGCGGCTGACGTCTTTTGCGGCTTGATTTATAGCCACGGCAGGAATATATTTGAATGTGTTCGCCCCGACGGAAGTGCTAAAATGCAAATGCGTCCTTGGGAATTTCATTCTTTCGCTTGTTTAATATTCGGGGTTCATTAAAGGATAAATCGATGTAAATTGGAATTGTGTCGAACGATGATTTTGACTTTGTATACAGTGCAAACAGAAGTTGCGTAAAATAAATTAAGAAGAGGAAGGAATACATTTATATTTCTTATAAAGAAAGCACTGCAAAAGGAAATACATTTTCTCATAATAAATGTAAGTAAAGAACAAAGAAATTCTCACAGTTGAGAAGAGACACTGCTGGAAAATTCCCATAGAATAAGTCAAGAATGATGATAAATTTAAGAAATTTTGAAACGCATTTCTTAAAAAATCTAGAACTTTTTAATAAATCTTACAATTTAGGAGAATATTACTGGAAAAGAAATGTGGAAATAAAATTCCTGAAAAATGTTATATTTGATGGATAATTTGAAAAAAAGAAGAAACTTCTCATAGTGTATAAGACAAATTGCTAAAAAATTGTGATAAAATAACAAAATATAATTAAATAATTACTCAACTGCTGAACCTATAAGAAAATTCTTACAATTTAAAGAAGAAATTATCAGAAATAAAATAGAATAAATGTAAAAAATGGGAAATTCTAGAAGAAGGAAATTTACATAGTTTGGATGAGATATTGCAATAAAAGAGGAAATGATAGTGTTTTTTTTTTAAATTAGAAAAGCATTTGCTAAAAAAAATCTAGAAACCTTTAAAGAAAAATCTCAGAATGTAGAGGAAATATTACCGAAGAAAAAATTGGAAATAAAATTGCCGCAAAATATAAGATAATTTTATAGAATAGACAATCCTAGAATAACAAGAAAATTCTCACAGATTGGAAGACACATTGATGAAAATCAGGCAGAAAAAACAAAAACAAAATTCTGGAATATTAAAGAAATTTGAAAAAGCAATTGCTTGATAATTCTTTAAAAACATTGTTCCAATTTAGAGGAGTGAGAAATTTTTAAATTACTAATAAATTCAGGAATGTAATTGCTGAAAAAATAAACAAAACTCTCACAATTTCGAGAATTACTCGAATGGAATTTTAAAAATAAATCAAAACAAGAAATGATGGAAAATTACAGGAATTTTTGAAAATATCTGATAAATCATAAAAACCCTTAAAGAAAAAATCTTACAATTTAATATGCACGGAGAAATTAATGAAGATGAAATTTGGAAGTAAAATTTCCAAAAAGGGTAAGAAAATTTGCTAGATAATTCTAGAAGAAAAGAAAATAAATAATGGCTGAAAATTTGCTATATAATTCTAGAATAAAAAGAAAATTCTCCTCTCAGTTTGAAGAAGATATTGCTAAAAGATTACAATAATGACAGGTAGTGTCAAATAAATATCCCTTTTTAGGACAAAAAAGCCATATTTGGCAAATTAGTTCATGAATCGTCATCAATAAAGTCTTCATGGAGCAACTGTCAACTGTCACCAGAAGAATAGAGGGCGAGAATGGAAGAACACATATTTTGTGAATTCAAGCCTTTCCAAATGTGATCAAAATTTCTGTGAAACATTATTATGTAAGAATATTAGAATATTGTGTTAGCATGTTGGATAAAATAAATAATACCAAATACCAAATACCAAAACTAAAAACACAAAACGCAGTTGTGGAAAAATTCAAAAAACCCTTAAATAAAAAAACATTCAATTATAATTTCACACTTTAGAAGAGATATTGCCAGATAATTTCAATAAATCAAAACAAGAAATGATGGAAAATTACAGGAATTTTTAATCTGAAAAAAAAATTTAAAACTCTTAAAGAAAAAATCCTACAATTTTATAAGAACGAAGAAACTAGTAAAGAAGAAATTTGGAAATAAAATTTCAGATAAGAGTAAAAAATTTTGCTAGATAATTCTAGAAAAAAAAAGAAAATTCTCGCAGCTTGGAAGAGAAATTGCTGAAAAATTTCGATAGAATAAAACAAAAAAGGACACAAAATATAAACGAAATTGGAGAAGCAATCGTTGAAAAATTCTATTTTCTTCAAAGAAAAATCTCGCAATTTAGAAAAGAAATAACTGGAAAAGAAATTTAGATATAAAATTGCTGAAAATTTGATATAAAATTCTAGAATAAAAAGAAAATTATGTCAGTTCAAAGAAGATATCGCTAAAAAATTCTATTAGAATAAGACAAAGCAAAAGAATCATACAAAAAAATTTGCAATTTGAAGAAGTTATTAATTATTTTAAAAGAAATAAGGTTGCAGAAAAATTTAGGAATATTTGTTGGATAATTCTAGAAGAAGAGAAAATAATCATAGTTTGGAAGAGAAATTGTATAAAAATTTCGATAGAATAAAACAAGAAATGAAAATTGATAAAATCTGGAAAACCAATAACTAATAAATTCTAGAACCCTTAAATAAAAGATTTCATAATTTAAAGGAGAAATCACTAAAAAATTTGCTAGATAATTCTAAAAGAATATAAATTTTTTTATTTATTTTTAAAGATAAATTGCTGAAACATTCCAATAGACTAAATTAGAAAATGAACTCCTAGTGTAAAATAAACAAGAAGAAATTATGTAAAATTTAAGAAATTTCTAAAAATATTTGCTGAAAAATTCTAGAATCCTTAAATAAAATTAAAATTGATGAAGAAAATAACAAAATTTGTTGGATAATTATAGTAGAAGAAAAAAAAATTCAAAGTTTGGAAAATAGTTTGCTAAAAATTTCCGAACGTATAAAACTAAAAATTGCATTTAGAAACCTTATAAAAAATCTTGAACTTTAGAGAAGACATAAATGAAAAATTGGAAATAAAAATTATATTTCCGTAAAATCTAAAAATACTCGCTTGCTAGTCGCCGTACAGTGTAGACGTTCGCTCCAGAGTTCCTTATAAACGTGTTTAAACCGTGCAATCAATTATATTTTATTAATAGTGGTAATTCCACCAAACCAACTAAGTGCTCTCCACCATGGGTTCAGCCTCCGACTCGGAGGAGGAATTTAAAACCCCTAAGAAGAGAGGCAGAGGAAGGCCCCGCAAACCATCGTACTCCGACTCGTCATGTGTAGAGGTAACACAACCCACAAAACGCACAGCCAGACCCAAAAATGACGAACCACAAACATCTAACACAAACAAACAATATAAACACACCTTCCACCTCACAACCGCTGAAGATATTAGCCGCATCCAGATGGTACAACATTGGTTAAAACACGATTTTAACAAAAACGTTTTAATCATCAAAACGAAACACGGTTTTATTCTCAAAGCAAACTACGAGAAACAAAGCATCATAAATGATTTAAACACACTAAAGACCAAAAGAATTATAACGAAACACGAGGCCACAGCACCGAACGCGAACGCAGAAAAACGCGACCACGCGGCTCCATCGTTCAGCTGCATTATCAAATCCGTCGAACTTGAAATAAACGACACCATGATAAGCGAACATTTAAACGAAATGGGAATTACTCATCGCTATTGCAAGAGAATAATTTCAAGACAAACAAACGAGAAAACGTCACTTATTCGTATAATCACCGCATCCCACGAATCATATAGCCGCCTACTGTTGCACAAATTTCCGTATTTATGCAAAATATACCCCGTTGTCGAAAGTACAGCACCCGAACCAATACCGACACCATGCGGAAAATGCAGCCAATTCACGCATAAAACCGCGGACTGCACAAATGCAGTTAAATGCGCCAAATGTGGAGGAACACACAATACATCCTCGTGCAGCACAACGCTCCCGGAGAAATGTTCGGCATGCAAAGAAGAAGGACACGCACCCTGGTCACAGAAGTGTAAAAAGAGGCCCACTAAACCCATCGAAGGAATCCCGAACGTCAAGATACACCTTACTAATCAAAAAACCGCCGACATGGACAGGTCAGTAACTAAACACGTACGCGTTCATAAACCATTTTCATTGCATGACTATATTCTTGATACGTACGCTACAGAAATAAACAGGCCCTCAGCCGTTGACCGAAACGAACTTCTAAAAAAACTTAGAAGAAGATTCATTGAATCTTTCGATATTGAGGTACACGCATCATTTTCAGGCAACCGCATGTTCATTGTAATGTTCGACCTGAAATTCCCCGAAGACATCCCTCCCGTACTCCCAACCGCCGGTGTACACACAGGTAATGTGCAGGTAAATAATGACTAGTATACGTTTCCTTTACTCTAACTTTAATTCCCTTCGTAATAAATTCCATTTACTCGCCCATTACCTATCCAACAACCCAATTCATATAAACCTCCTCGTTGAAACTAAAACTAGAGAGAACTTCAATTTCAACAACTGGAAGAGTATGCAAATACCTTCCTCAATAGCTAATGAAAATCAACGAGGAGGTTCCATTGCCTCCTTTCATCCTTCCTTATCATACGGTAAAGCCAACCCACCCCGCATAAATAACAACCTGAATGAATGCCTTCATTTTACTCTTCCCCTCACACATTTCACCCTTCACGTTTTCCTGGTATATATCCATCCATATTCCTCTATTGACGACACAATATTCACAAAAGCATCTCTATATGACCATGCAATCGTAATTGGCGATTTTAACGTCAATAGTAGGAAATCCCGTCAAATCCAATCCTTTATCTCCAATTCGAACTTCATTAAAATTCCAACCTCTCCAACTTTTATCATGAGTGAAAGACAATCAACAACCCCCGATGTAATTCTATGCACATCCAACATCCGCCACCTAATTCACTCCATAAAACTGATCCCAGACCTCTGTTCCGACCACCTATCCATTCAATTTGATTTTAATATCCAATCCCAACCTACCCTACCTCCCCCGGAATATATTTTCCATTACCAGAGTTGCAATATTAACAAGGTTATCAACGACATAACATCGACGTTTGATTTTACACAAGACATAAATCCTAATACAATTTCTCACTTTTGCACATCCCTATCAGAATCTATCACGTCCCATACACCTAAACTAAAAAAACAATATTACAAATATCCCCTACCAAAATATATCCTACGACTTTTAAAATATAAAAGACAATTATACAGAGACAGTAAATTCTACGAGGACAGTTCAATCAAAAATAAATTCAACAAATTAAATAAAGATATCAAAATTTTAATTTTAGACTACAAAAAACACAAATGGCTTGAGGCTTGCCAAAACATTAATGAACAGAAGGGAAAAACGTACTGGACCGAAATTAAAAAACTTACGAAATATAAAAAATATGACCATGTTGCCAATATAAAAGACCCAACCGACGGATCAACGCTGACAGACGAAACATCAATAGCGAAAGCATTTGCAGAACAGTTAGAACAGACGTTTCATATCTCTCACAGCAACGAATACGACAACGACTTTTATAGGACAGTAACTGACTGGTTCAATTCTTTCGACAAAACCCCCCTACCCCCTCCAACTGACGATTCAATCGACGAGACAGATTACTACACACAGTTGCACTCTGGTAAAAATTCCTCCCCTGGCCGTGACAAAATTCCTCGTCTACTCCTCAAAAAACTCTCCCATGATATCCACATGTTCATTTTAAAAATTTTCAATTATTGTTATTCCCATCAACACTTTCCCACTGAATGGAAACAAGGCATCACCATATGCATCCCCAAACCCGACACCGATCCCACACTAGTATCCAGCCATCGTCCCATTACACTACTCCCGGTAATTGGCAAACTTTTCGAATCCCTCCTCAAACAAAAACTCCTTCAATCATCCAAAATCCATATCCCAGATTACCAGTTTGGCTTCCTACCGCAAAAATCAACCACTCTCCCTCTATCCATTCTTACCTCCAATATACAAACCAATCATCTTGAAGGAAATAAATCAATAATTCTCTTTTTAGACTTTCAAAAAGCTTTCGATTCGGTTTGGCATATTGGCCTCCTTTACAAATGCTTCCTCTTAAACATCCCACGCCACTTAATAATCCTTATATACAAATTCCTTTCTAACAGATCCAGCCAAGTACGAATCAAACAAACATTATCCGATCCATTCCCAATCCTCCAGGGAGTGCCCCAGGGCTCTCCCTTATCACCCCTCCTTTACAACATTTTTTGTCACGACCTGTATAATCCCAACCCTACATATTTTGATCCTTTAAACTACGCCCTTCTCTTTGCCGATGATACCACCCTTATCGCCCATGCTCCATCTATCCAGGTTGCCCAACAATCCCTTCAAAAATCATTCAATGCGATCCAATCCTGGTGCTCCAAATGGCGTATAAAAGTCAACCCCTCCAAATCCAAACTCCTAATCCCGCATCACAAAATTACGCCTCACTCCCCCTCCATTATCATAAACAATACCATAATATACCCTACCTACTCCTGTAAATACCTAGGCATCCTGTTTGATTCCCATCTCTCCTTCAAAGCCCATGCACAAGCTATAAAGGTAAAGATTAAAACTAGAGCCCGACATTTTCGAGCTTTAACTTACAAAAATGAGGGTATTTCTACCAAAACCGCTGTGACAATATATAAAGCCATTTGTCGACCTCTTATAGACTACGGTGCAATCCTTTTCAACCAAATCCGTCCTTCCACTCTCCACCACTTTAACGTCGCCGAAAGGTCAGCCCTACGAACCCTCACCAAACTCAGACACCCAATTAACCCGCTCCATAATCCCTCAAACGAGCTCCTTTATGAATACACCCAAGTTACTCCTATCTCCCAACGTATACATAGTCTAAGTCTTAAATTTGCCAACAATCCTTTTAATGTATCCCTTCTCAACAAATTTTGCATTCCCCGAAATCCCAATATCCCATCTAAATATAAACACCCTTCAGTCACCCTACATCAATTCATTAGTGCGAATCATCCAGACAGTTAAGCTAGCTAGCAAAGTTATTTATTTTTTTACACTAAATTAGAGTCAAGACAGGGCAGAAAGACCGATGGTCGATAGCCCAAACGGACAGACTAACACATTAGATACCATTTGTAAATGTTTTTAACTTTGTATATATGTTCGAATAAAGATGTTATTCTCTCTCTAAAAATATTTTTAGATAATTTTATAAGAAGAAGAAAATTCATACAGTTTTAAAGAGAAATTGCTGAAAAAATCCCAAAGAATAAAAGGAAATAGTTTGGAAAATTAAAGAAATTTGAAAGAATTCTAAAACGTTTAAAGAAAAATCTCGAAATTTATAAAAGAATTAACTGGAAAATAAAATTGGGAATAAAATTGTCGCAAAATGTAAAGAAATTTGCTGGATAATTATTGAAGAAAAAATTCTCATAGTTTGGAAGAGAGATTGTATAAAAATTCCAATAGAAAATTCTAGAACCCTTGAAGAAAACATATAAAATAAAAATTTGTAAATAAAATTCCTGAATTATTTAAGAGAAAATTGCTAGATAATTCTGGCAGAAAATAAAAATTTAAATTATAAAGTTTTGAAGAAATATTGCTGAAAAATTGCAATAGAGTAGATTAAAAGAACTCCTGGCGCGAAAGAGAAATTACGGAAAGGTATTCATAGCAATAAACAAGAAATTATGAAAAATTAATGAAATTTGTAAAAGGAAATGTTGAAAAATTTTAGAAACTTTATAGAAAAATCTTGAAATTTAGAAGAGATATAACCTGAAAAATATTTGAAAATAAACATAAAATGTAAACATATTTCTAGATAATTCTATAAGAATAAGAAAAGTCATACAGTTTAAAAGAGAAATTGCTGAATTCTGATAGAATAAAAGAAAATATTTTAGAAAATTAAAGAAATTCCATTCAAAACCAATAAAGAAAAATCTCGAAATTTAGAAGAGAATTAACTAGAAAATAACTTGGGAATAAAATTGTCGAAAAATGTAAGAAAATTTGCTGAAAAATTATTGAAGAAGAAAATTCTCATAGTTTGGAAGAGGGATTATATAAAAATTCTGATAGAATAAAAGAAGAAATTGACAAAATCTGGAAAATCAATAACTGATAAATTCTAGAAACCTTAAAGAAAAGATTTCACAATTTAGAGGAGAAATCATTGAATAAGAAATTTTTAAATAAAATTCCTGAAAAATTTGCCAGTTAATTCTAGAAGAAAAAAAATTCTATAAATTTTGAATTTTAAAAAATATTCTGAAAATTAAAGAAATTTTGAAACATTCCAAAACTCTTAAAGAAATGTCTCGAAATTTAAAAGATAATTAACTGAAAAATATATTTGGGAATAAAATTGTCGGAAAATTTAAGAAAATTCGCTGGATAATTGAAGAAAAAAATTCTCATAGTTTAGAAGAGGAATGGTATAAAAATTTCACAAGAAATTAAAATTGATAAAATCTGTAAAACCAATAACTAATAAATTCTAGAACCCTTAAAGAAAAGATTTCACAATTTAGAGGAGAAAACCCTTGTAGCAGTGCTATTTTCAAATATACCGGGAGATTGTTTTGATCGAGGGCGGCGTAGAAAAAAGGAAAAACGCGACGCGGCGTGGGCGACAGTTTTTGTTCAGGTTAGGAGAGCAGCGAGAGTTTTGGTCGCGCAAAGAGCGGCAGAGTTTTTGGTTATTTAAATCGGGAGTCAGATTGGCCGATTTTGCTTGGTGTTTGCCGATAGCATGCACAGTTTAAGTGCTGCTAATTGATCGAGGTCCTTACCGGAGTTTTGAGCCGTGAGCGCTTTCTGGGAGCCCGGTGATTATTCCCGAAGAAGCCATTTTTCGTCGCCTTGCCGTCCTACCGTACGTTGTTTCCATCCCGCTGTCCCGCACAACGCATTTGGACTCCGTCGGAACAAGAGACGCTGAGTGAGTGCATGCTGACTTTGAAGCAGATAAGTTTTTCTTTAATTATAACAACATTGAAGAGCTACAAAACATTTATTGTGTTCCCGTATACGTCTCAGTACGTTATTACTGAGTGGCGCCCATGTTTAGTTATGGACATTGTCGAATTCATTTTGTTTTGTTTCGGAATATTTTCATTTTTCAATTTTTACTAGCATAAGTTATTGTTTATATATTGTTTTCGTTATTTGTTAATACACTTTGTTCAATTCTATAAAACGGATTTTTCATTTACTGAACCCACGCCCAGCCCCGCAAAAATTGAGAGCCGGGAATGTTACACCCTGAATAAGAAATTTGGAAATAAAGTTCATGAAAAATTTAAAATTTGCTAGATAGTTCTAGAAGAAAATAAAAATTCTCAAAGTTTTGAAAAAAAATTGTTGAATAATTCTATTAGCGTAGATTAGAAGAAGAACTCATAGCGTGGAAGAGAACTTATCGAAAGGTATTGATAGAAGGAAACAAAAAATTTAAGAAATTTCGAAAAACAATTGCTAAAAAATTCTAGAATCATTAAAGAAAGTTAAAATTGATGAAAATAAGAAAACTCGTTTGATAATTGTAGTAGAAGAAAAACACCTGAACTCTTCTGTCATCCATCACCATATCATGGATTTGATCAATGATTTTTGGAGTCGTAACCTCCACAGGCCGTCCAGAACGTTCAGCATCACTTGTGCCCATATGGCCAGTCCAAAAATTTTGAAACCACTTATAAACTGTTCTAATCGAAGATGCAGAGTCGCCATAATGTTTATCAAGCTTCTCTTTAAGTCTCCTGAGACGTTTTGCCTTTCATAAAGTAATGTTTAATCACCACACAAAATTCTTTTTTGTCCATTTCTTAAGAACACGAATGCCAAACACAAAGAAATAGACCAATATGGCTGAAACTTGGTGTGCGTTCATTCAAGAGATGCTACTAACTAAATATGTCCTCGATACGCACCGGTGGTGCCATCTCTCAGACTTTGCGCGGACTTTTCAAACACCTCGCGTATATAACAAAAAATTATGAAAATTTAAAGAAATTTGGAATAGAAATTGTTGAAAAATTTTAAAACCTTATAGAAAAATCTTGAAATTTAGAAGAGATATAACTGGAAAAGGAATTGGAAATAAAATCATATTTCAGAAAAATATAAAAATATTTCTAGATAATTCTATAAAAATAAGAAAATTCATACAGTTTAAAAGAGAAATTGCTAAAAATTCCGATAGAATAAAAGGAAATATTTTGGAAAATGAAAGATATTTGGAATCATTCTAAACCCTTTAAAGAAAAATCTTGAAATTTAGAAGAGAATTAACTGGAAAATAAATTTGGGAATAAAATTATCAGAAAATATAAGAAAATTCGTTAGATAATTATTGAAAAAGAACATTCTCATAGTCTGGAAGAGGAATTGTATAAAAATTTCGATAGAATAAAACAAGAAATTAAAATTGATAAAATCTGGAAAACCAATAACTTATAAATTCTAGAACCCTTAAAGAAAAGATTTCAGAATTTAGAAGAAACTTGGAAATATAACTTGGAAATTTAAGAACATTTTGCTAGATAATTCTAGAAGAAAATAAAAAGTTTTGAAGAGAAATTGCTGAAAAATTCCGATATTATAAAAGGAAATATTTTAGAAAATTAAAGAAATTTAGAAACATTCTAAAACCCTTAAAGAAAAGTCTCGAAATTTGGAAGAGAATTAACTGGAAAATATATTTTCGATTAAAATTGTCGGAAAAAGTAAGAACATTTGCTGAATAATTATTCATGAGTTTGAAAGAGAAAGTGTACAAAAATTCCGATAGAATAAATCAAGAAAAATTTGATAAAATCTAGGAAAACCAATAACTAAAAAATTCTACAACCCTTAAAGAAAAGATTTCAAAATTTACAGAAGAAATCACTAAATAAAAAATTCTGAAATAAAATTCATGAAAATACGGTAAATACTTTGCTCACTGCACTCTTGATGAAACGAAAATAGAATATTATCTGGTTTTGAAATAAGACACTTGTTTGGTTTCATATTGGTATAATCAGTTTCCTGACACGTGTTTCGGTCAATGACGACCATTCTCAAAGGAATTACAAAATTAATTAATTCCTTTGAGAATGGTCGTCATTGACCGAAACACGTGTCAGAAAACTGAATCTTATTTCAATTCCTGAAAAATTTAAGAAAAATTTGCTAGATAATTCTAGAAGAAAATGAAAATTCTCAAAGTTTTGAAGAAAATTTCCTGAAAAATTCCAATAGAGTAGATTGGAAGAAGAACTTATAGTGTGGAAAATAAATTGCGAAAAAGTATTGATAGAAATAAACAAGAAAATACGAAAAATTTAAGAAATTTCGAAGAACAATTGCCGAAAAATTCTAGAACCCTTGAAGAAAATTAATATTGATGAAAAATTTAAGAAGAATTATAATAGAGGAAGAAATTTCTTGCAGTTTAGAAAATAAATTACTGAAAATTTCCGATAGTATAAAACAAGAAATTACAAAAAATTAAAGATATTTCGAATAGGAATTGTTGAAAAATATAAGAACCTTTTTAGAAAAATCTTAAAATTTAATGGAGATATAACTGGAAAAAAAATTGAAAATAAAAATTATATATCCATAAAATGTAGAAATATTTCTAGATAATTCTATAAGAAGAAGAAAATTCATATAGTTTGAAAGAGAAATTGCTGAAAAAATCTGATAGAATAAAAGGAAATATTTGGAAACATTAGAGAAATAAGAAACATTCTAAAACTTTTAAAGAAAAATCTCAATATTAATGAGAGAATTAACTGTAAAATAAATTTGGGAATAAAATTGTCGGAAAATGTAAGAAAATTTGATGGATAATTATTGAAGAAGAAAATTCTCATAGTTTGGAAGAGATATTGTATAAAAATTCCGATTTCACAATTTAGAGCAGAAATTTTGAAATAAAATTGTCGTAATATGTAAAAAAATCTGCTAGATGATTCTAAAAGAAGAAGAATATTCTCACAGTTTGGAAGAGATGTTGCTAAAAAATCCTATAAAAAGTGGTAAATACTAAAAAAAAATTGTAGAAATTCGGAAAAAAAATTCTTTTAAAGAACTCTTAAAGAAAATCCGCGCAATTTAGAAGAGAAGTTACTGAAGAAGTAATTTGGAAATAAAATTGCCAAAAAATGTAAGAATATTTGCTTCTAGGACTTTGAACTCACGCTTTATTGATACTGAGGAAGACCACAATAGAAAATTCAATAGAAAAAAGTAATTATCGAAAGAAAACTTGATATTAACTTCAACTTATAACCTAAGGTTAGGTGAGAATAAAAATATGTAGGTCCTTTATGTTGTAGAAAATTTTTCGTAAAATCATTTGTTGTAGATTTTACGAAATACTTTCCTGTTTTTTCTAATTATTAAGAGTAACAAATTAAAGGAGTTGGTGATAAAATACAATGATGTTTCTAAGATTGATAGAAGATAGTCGGAATTACGTATAACATAACCGAGAATGGTCAAACAATTTGACCATAAAATAATCATTTTAAACTAAGTGCATTTTTGGAATAAGTCATGTTTTTATTAAAAAATAGGTCAAATTAAATTGTACTTTAAATGTATTAAGGGAGAATAAAAATAGACCCTTTTCAGTTACAATATGTATGTTATCAATAAAATCTTGATAAATTCCATCTTACAAAAATCATCCAGCATAAATAATAAATATAACCTTAAGTAATATATTTATACCATTTTAACCTAAAAGTTTTTCACAGTATGGTTTTGGCTTTAGGTCCTTTACTTCTATTTAGAATTAGTACAAATTAAATTTAACTTTATTATCTTGAATTACTGTCTCATTTATACCTTGGTGAAATATTTTAAACTATTATTGATAAAGGTCTTCATTAAATTACACAAACCAAGAGTAATTTAATTTAAACCATCATCAGTATTTACCTTATTGGTTTTATGAGAAAGCTGAAAAGAAATTTCACTCATTTCAATTATAAAAAATGTTAAATCTAAGAAATTGAGGTTATCAAAAGAACCTGATAACTTTTACCTTACAAGAAACATAATTTCATAATAGATATAATAAATATTGGAAGATATTGATATTGATTGCAATATTAAATCTAGGTTTAAGTAGTTTTAAAAGAGTATTTGTTTAATTGTTTTGTAAACTTCTGTTTGTTTGACGAGTGTAATTTTTTTGTAAACATTTTAGCACAATTAAGACAAAAAAAGAGATCAAAACTGGTTGACATAAGAAAAAAGAAAATAATATTTAATCTTTAACAACAAATGTGATTTAAATTATGTAAATTTTAATTATTCCCGCTGAAGCCTTTCAGGAAATTAATGTGGTTTATATTTTATAGACTGGGCCTATACTCCCATCATCGGCTAGTGGGTACTCAGTAAACTCCAGGTCTTCCTCAGTGCCACAGTCTGACAGTCTGTACAGCGTGAGCAGTGGCAGCTCCTCAATATCTTCCACGTCATGTTCTTCCGAGAGCAGTGGTGGCTCTTGTTGCGGAGGTCACTGTCTCGGAGCGTATCCAAGACAACCGACGGGAGCACTGCGGCGCTCCCAACAGCATGCCATGAAGATGAAGCTGCAGGACTACTGCAGGCCGGACAAGGCCGGACACATCAACCGACTGCCCCCCATCAAAGAGATGACGCCCTTGAACGGGGCCAGCCCCATACACGCACCTCCACCACCTTCAACAAGAATCAGGTAAAAAATAATTTAAATTTTCTTTACCTAAAAAAAATAAAGCACTACTCTTAATAATCATAAAAATCATAAATTATATTATAACGGGTGTCCAACAATTATTGCAGTCCCGGGTGGCGTTGGAATCAAAAACGTAGGTCGATTCTTACATGTACCAAATAAATGAACTGACATGTTAATTGTCAAACATAACCTAAATGTGCATTAAAAATGTCAGTTCATTTATTTGCAACATGTAAGAATTGACCTACGTTTTTTATTCCAACGCCACCCGGGACTGCAATAATTGTTGGACACCCGTTAGATAGATAGATAGTATTTATTTGTCCATAACAATACTTTCTTACAAAAATGTATACGTGTAATTAAGAGGATATCAAGGAATAGAATTTGTTGAATATTCTCTGTTTACGTTATAATTTATTTTTCTAGATGTGCACAAAAGATAGTGACCCAGCTGGAATCCGGACGACTGTCGGCCTCGAGGAAACCCCGGAATCACAAATACGAAAAACTGCCCCAGGCCGAAGAGGACGCCGAGGAAGCTCCGGAGGGCGAGGTGAAAGAGGTGAAGGAGAAACGGTGGTGGGGCGACAGAAGGTGGAAGGACAGGAACAAGAGCGAGGAGCGGAACGACAACAAGAAGAACGAATTGGCGGAGAAGCAAATGGAGCTGATTGAGAAGCAAAAGTTGATACTGGACAAGAAGGAGGAGGGGAAGGGCGGCGATGCTAAGGACGATAAGAAGAAGGGTAAAAAAGATGGGAACATCAAGGAGAAACAGTTGTAAATAAAGCGGTCTATTAATAATTTCGCCCCCTTAATCATATAAATTTGATCTAATTCGTGTTTATAGACTATGAAATATTATTTAAGTTTGCGATTAATTTATAGATAAATAAGGAATGATCTAAAATTATCTTCATCAAAATTTGCATTTCTTTTATATGAAAGAATTCATTCTAATGAATAGGAATAAATATAACTTGCAATAATATTCCTTGAAAATAATATTTAAACATATTAAGTTCACATTTTGAATTAATTTTTTTCTAAAACTAAGTATTCATGAATAATGATTACATAACTACAATAATCTATCATAGAAGACAACCATTTCGATCCGTGCGGTTCCAATGAATCCAAACGTTTTATCCGTCGTAATACCGACCGCCAACAGTTATATTTTTTCATTCCATGCAGAGTCAATTACCATCATCGCCCGAACAACAATGGTCAATTTATTTCGTATTAAAGGGGAAAACATAATGGAGTCAATTTGTATAGGGGTGGCGAAATTATTAATGGTCACAAACGAAGCCAATAATATCTTTGTTAATTAGACTGCTTTCCATAAAGTAGTAGACTGTCCTAAGACGTTAAGTTTATAATTATTGAGATGACTATTTGTAAATAAGTGAATCGATAGAGTTGTTGAATGAATATATAGATATTACGAGGAAGTGTCGAATACGTAATGAGGAGATTTTTACATAATTACGAGAGGAGGAATTACTTTATAATTACTTACGATAAAAAAATTGTAACTTCATTAATTATTTTTTCAACCAGAAATTTAAATTTGAAGCAAATTTAAATAGATTATTAATAATTTTAGTACTAAATTACGTCTGCATCTTAGTTAATGTATTTAATACGAAAACTTAAATGAATTAATATCATTGAAAAAGTTCCAAACTTATTTCTTATAGGGGGACACCCCTAAAAACATTTGACCAAGAACGTTTTCAGAAGAATATCCCATTTCGTGATTCTGGTATGATTGTCTTCATCTTTCTAAAAATGCTTTGGGTCAAATACTTTTCTAAAATATTATTAGGTTATTAAAGCATAAACATTATATCTATCATATAAAACAACTCGGTTAATTATTCTACAATTAAAATAAATTGTTCTAATCTACAGAAAAAAAACCTTTGCCTTTGAAGGATTTTTATTGATTTTAATCGTGTACCCACTGAAGAATCATTCTTCCTTTGCTTTGAACTGAAGAATATGATGGTTGGGGCAAAATATTCCAGAGTTGCACTAATTTTCGCTGAGAGATTATTGTGGTTTAGTGTTTGACGTTGTCAAGGTGAAATATGACACCTCTGCAATTGAACAGTTCTGGACGTTTCTGTCGCAATGCTTGATTCAATTTCGTTAGCTGCATGTATTATACCTCCGAATAAATTTTTCCATGAGGATGGCAAAAACTTCTTCGGATGCAGGTCGGCCTTCGAGGGGTTCCCCACGACTACGCACTACATTGCCTTAGACGGTCCACATTTCGTCGCCAGTAACTTTTGGTTTCAAAATTGGTTCGCTTTGGTGTAGCTCCAGAAGTGAATTGCCGATGGACATGCGGTTAGCCAAGTTCTCCTCGGTCTTGTGCGGCACCCAAACATCGAGGCGGGACACAAATGTTGTTTTAACGGTTCCTTGCCATATTTTAAATGTCTCTGCAACCACTCGCACATTTAGCGTCCGGTTTTGCTGAACCAGTGCCTTGATATAAGTCGACCGCTGCTGGGGTCCACTTTCGAGACTCGTATCTCTGCAACGAAATTTGGCAAGCCATTTCTGAGTAGTAGAATCTGTTAAGGCATCGTTCCTGCATACGCCACATATGTTTTGGTAAGCCTTCGTAGCTCTCTTACCTTTCTTGAAGTAATAAAACAAAATATGCTGAAAATGCACCTTATTCTCCAACATGTTTGAAGGCCTCTAACACAGACAAATATAATGTAAATGAAAAGAAAACAGTTAAAAAACTGTAACTGTCCTCTTTTTAACACATATTTCAATTACCCGATTAGGCAACCAGAACCGCAGATATTCAAAAAACATTGCCACTATTAAGAAAAACCCAACGAATATTTTGTTCATCAAAAAAAACATTTTTTTATCTCTGGATATTCTATCAAACTATTAAAAGTAGCAGAAACTATAATATAATACAAAATACACCCCTAAATTAATTTCGAAATAGTCGATTACAATATTTGGACGCGGTATCAAGTTCGGACCCCATTTTTCAAAAAAATCAAGACGGTTCAATTTAACAGAACCATTAGTACATCTAAATTCGTAAAAACTAATTTAGAACCATCAGAACTATTAGACCCTATATTGGAATAAGGGTAATTGGAGAAATAAGTATCATACAGGAAAATGAAATGATCGACAAAGTGATTGTCAAAGATTTAGTGAAAAGGATTTCGTAAATCAAAATATATAAGGTGAAGAGAATATTTATCAGTAAATATTAGTAAAACATCTCACTATGTCAAACCAAGATAAACGCCTTTTCGATATCTATCATCAGCAAGTTCCGGTGGTGCCTTGACACCGGGGTTTACTGTCCGATGTAGGCCGGAGCCTCTGCAGACGTGAGAGGGCTTTTGGGAGCTGGTGTGGATGTGGGGAAGGATCTAGGGTGTTAGAGGCGTAGCGTTGGCGTGCTGTGTGTGTTGCTGGTTGGAGATATCGGGGGGGAGTTTTGTTTAATTGTTGGGGAGTATCGGTTCTTTTCGGGCCGTTGAGTGGAATTGAGAATCTATGAGTAGTTTTGTGGCGATTATTATTATTATTTTTTGTTGTTATTTGTTTTTGTTTTTATTTTATAGTGAGGGAGGGATGGGGGAAATGTAATTGGGGGTAAGAGCGCGTTTGCGACCTTCGGGACGCATTCCTGCCGTTGGGGTGAGGGCGTCACCAGAATGACCCCTGCAAGCGTGAGTAGTGATGGCGGAGTATGGGAGTTTTACGGGGGTGAGTGGGAGGATATGAGATGGACTCAGTTGGGATCTTGTTGATGAGATTGAAGGAGGAGGTGCGGGTAGCAAAATTACTGATCAGGCGGATTAGCCTGTATTGTAGGGGGAGGGAACCTGTCAGATTATAAACAGTATCATTTTTGGTGTCCGGTGGAAGCCGACGGTATTTCCGGAGGAGCCGACGTTCAAGGGAGAAAAGGGTTGGTGAGAGGTGGCGGAGGTGAAGAAGGCATGGGGAAATTCAAGGACTGGTCGGATGAAGGCTTTGTAGGTGCGAAATTGGATGTCAGATGAGTGGTCGTGGAGGCTGCATTTAAGAGAGGAAAGGAGGAAGTGTCTCGAGTGTACTGTCTTAATGATATTGTTTATTGTGGCTGAGGGGTTGAGGTTTTGTTGGAAGATTAGACCAAGGTACTGGATCAGTTTTTGGGGCAAAAAGGGAAAATTGTTAACTGTGAGGGAAGGGGGGAGATTACGGTGAAGATGAGTGAATTGGGATTTGGAAGGATTTATTGTCAGATGCCATGTGTGGGCCTAGTCAGTGAATTGATTAACGTCTTCTTGAAGCTGAGAGACGGCTGAGCGGGGGTTCTTATGGGAAGACCAGAGGGCAGTGTCGTCCGCGTAAGTTTGTATGAAGGAGGATGTTGGTTGGGGATGTCATGGGTAAAAAGAGAGTAGAGAGAGGGGGAGAGCACCGAACCTTGTGGAACGACACATGTGAGAGTGAAGGGGGAGAGTTGGCTGAGAGGAAGGAGACTGAGTGTGTGCGGTTCTGTAGAAAGGATTTTAATTCAGACGATGTAGTTTTAGGATGAGGCCTTCATGCCAGACGGTGTCGAAGGCCTTCTGGATGTCGAAAAATACGGCTGCGGTGTATTTATGGCTGTTGGCTGAGTCAACGGAGGAGGCTGTAAGGGCAAAAATGGCGTCATGTACTGAACGTCCATGTCGAAATCCGTTTTGATGGTCGGGGATGTGTTGTTCAGTAGGGAGAGGATGATACGTTCTAGGATTTTGCTCATAGTGTTGAGCAGGGAGATGGGGCGGAAGGAAGAAGGTTTGGAAGGATCATTGGATTTCTTGGGTATCATAATGACCTTTGCAGATTTCCAAGGCGAGGGAAAATAACCTGCAGAAATGCAGGATCGGTAAATTGAGCAGAGGAAGGAGATGAAGTTGGGTGGGAGGTGTTTTAGGTTGCAGTAAGGGATACCGTCGGGGCCAGGGGAGGAGTTTTTGGAATTTTTAATGAGGGAGGTGATGCGTTCGGGTGAGATGTCGTTCCTGTCATTGTCATTGAGAGTAAATTCCTTCAGGGGGAGGTTAAAATGATGGTTGGCCTCGAGATCAGTATGTGGATTGCCTTTGAGGGAGGTGGAGTGTATTGCGGAAAGATGGGAGGCGAAGCATTCGGCGATGTCAGTAGGGTCAGTCGTGATGGAACCAGAAGGGGATATTAGAGAGGGGTAGCGAATTGTGGTAGGGCGAGAGGTGATGCTGCGGATTTTTTTTCCAGAAAAGGGCAGGGGAACGGTGGTCAAGTTTGTCAATTGCGTCTGTCCATTTTTTTTACGATGTTCGTTGATTCTAAGTTTGATTAGAGCATTGAGTCTATTCCATTCTGTCCTGTCGTGTTGTAAGTTGTATCGTTTAATTTGTCGGTAAAGGGATCTTTTCTGGCGTATTAAGAAGATGATGTGTGGGGGGAGAGGAGAAGAGTGAGCGGAGGGGCGGGATAAAGGGGTGTGTTTGTCGATGGCCTGTTGTATGGATGAGGTGATGAAGTCAACTGCAGAGTCAATGTCTTTGGTCGATGTGGGCGTTAAAGGGAGTTGAATGGATTTAAGGGTGGTTTAGAAGGCATTCCAGTTGGTTCGGTGGAAGATTTTCCTGAGGGGTAGAGGAAGGGAGAGGGAGGATTGAAGAGAGAGCAAGGGGAAAGAAGGGGAAGGTGGTCTGTGTTTATGGGGTCGCCTAGAGAGCAGGGCCAAAGTGACTGACAATGTCGTCGGTGACCAAGATGTGGTCGATGATCGAGTGCCCGGCGTGATTAATGAAGGTGGGGAGGTTATTTGGGAGGCGGACGAGAGGGGAGATAAGAAGAAGGTTTTCTAATTCCCGACCGTGTTGTCACCGAAAGAGGTGGACCTGGCATTGAGGTCACCGAAGATTATAGTGCGGGGCTGTGAAGTGTGTAGATTGAGTAGTTCAGAGGGGAATGGGAAGATGGGCGAACGTAGATGGAGTGAACAGAGATTGCGGGAAGATTGGGAAAGGAAATGAGACCAGAAGTTAAGTGGGTGCCTGGGTCATCGGCGGGAAAGTGAAGTGGATGAAAGGGAATGGATTTGTGGAGGATAATTGCGCAGCCGCCGCTGTTTGGTCCTTTGTCTGTCCGAAGGATATTAAATTCGGGAATAGAGAAACGGGTGGAAGATGAGAGTAGGGTAGACAGAGGATAGGGTTGTTGAGGTCGGATAGGAGGGAACTGATGGGTAGGATTATCTGGCTCCTCTGATGTTTAAGGTGGCGAAGGTGATGTGCTTACTGTTGTGATCGAATTTGAACCTGGGGCAGGGAGATGGGCAGAACAGGTACGATGTGTACGGAAGCGAAGTTTAAGAAAACAACATTAAGGCCGAGAATTTCCCTTACTGCCGCCGAGACGGCATCCTGGATTGCAGCAGAATGAGTGGGTCGCAGCTTGGAGCATGTAGCAGAAAGGATGAGTATAATTTTCTCCTCAATAGAGGCTGATTCTCTAGGGGCATATGTCGGGGGAGCGGCAGTTTCGTCTGAAAGTGATTTGGCAGCCTCTGTTTTTGAGGGGCATTTTGCAGAGAAAGCCGGATGGATATATCTGAAAACACACATAATGCTAATAAATTTGAAAATAAGTATATTTTCAAAACAGTTACTAACTTCTAAATCAACTCAATTAATTTATTATTAGATTTTATGCAAATTTGTTACCATATAAAGTCTACTTTATATTGGAATGCAATTAATAATATTACGTCATCATAATTTCCTGAATTGAACTCAAGTAATAATTATTCATATCAAAGAAAAACTGCCGAAGATAGGCAATAAAAGAATTGCAATGCAATATAAGAAAATGATATATAATATTCAATTTCTAATAATTATCCACAAGCAATTATAACCGATTTTACGAGCAATAATTATTTAAATTGACACACGCTTTAATTAATATATTTCTACGTCAACTCTGCTTTTCTATGCACGAATAAATTATTCATAACGCATTTGATGAATGAAATTAAAAATATATATATATATATATAATGTTAAAAAATAAAAAATTAACCTCTTTTTTAGCTAATATATATTTTGTAATGCATTAATTAATAATAACAAATAAAAAAGAAATTAGTCGTTACAAGTATGATGTTTCCTACATGAATTAAAAAATACTCTTTTAAGAAAAGTTGTTATATGAGGATGCAGATTAGAACGTGGTGAATGATAAAGGGATAATGCTACTTAGCTACCATCAAATTTTTAATTTACAAAGTTTACAGAGCACACAATCACATCCATGGATCCACACGCTCTTTTTTCTGAGAAAAATTTAAACTCCTAGCGGGGATTCGAACCCACGACCTCGACGCAACTGAAGTACTTTTATACCTACAAACATTCGTAAATAAACCAAAGCTTTCGACAAGATACCACCACAATGTTTTAACTATGCCAGTATACCTGATTTATGTAAAAATATTGCCTGTAAATATGATGGTAGTAAATTGTCATCCTTATGATTATGTTCAGTAATCAATTTGAAGATCAAAAGTATTTAATGAACTATGAAGATTAAGTAATGTAATCAAAAGATTTTAAGTAACTATCAGAACTGAAAGTCCAGTGGAAAAAATATTCAACTAAAATGCTTCTCGCATAAACATAGGGTTTTGTTTTTGCGAGAAGTATTTTAGTTGAATATTTTTTCCACTGGACTTTCAGTATTCTGATAGTTACTAAAAATTATTTGACTGATAAAATTTGAATCGTTCAAAATACAATACAATCTCTGAAATTAAATAATGCAATCAAAACTTTTAAAGTATCTAGCAAAAACTTAAAATTTCAAGAGGTATTTAGGTTCTCTATACTGATAAAATTTAAAGATATATAATTTGAAAATATCTTACCATTGCAAACTCTGAGGATTAAGTTATGTTCAAAATTTTAAAGTAACTAGCAGAAAGATTAAAAGTCCAAGAAAAATGAATATTTAACCTAAATACCAATACTGGTAGAATTTGAAGATTAAGTACTGTAATAAAAAATTTTAATTGAATTGAATTAATCAATATAATTACCTGAAAACTAATAGAATTTAATAAGATACTTATAGTCTGTTCGTTGGATATTTCGTCGTACGTCACAATCTATCGCTTCAAAAAACGAAGAAAGTTTTATAGTGCATTCTTTTTCTAACGCATTTGGTTTACTTTATCAGACTGAATGTTTTTGCGTCGTTTCTCGAAGCGATAATTTGTGACGTACGACGAAAGATCCAACGAACAGACTATATTAAGCATTATAAAAGTCTTATCTTGTTTGCAGAAAGACTTATAAAATAATTTAAAACCTAAAAACATCTTAGTATAAAAGTAAAACAGAAAAAATTCAATTTTTTCTTATCTGTAAAGACTTTAATGTTAATGTATATAATTCACTCTTTTTAAATTTTAATTTTTTTAAACATTTGATTTTTTAAATACTCAATTAACTATGTAATTCACTCTTCTCGTACTTATGTAAATATCCTCCATACATATCCTCTCGTCGGTAACAGAAAAAAAAATGATTCAAAAAATACAAGAAGCCACGATTCAGTAATGAACATTTTATTTTGAATCGTATGGCTGTACAAAAAAAAAAATGAACAAATTTGACAAGTATTTGGAGACTATAAGATATAATCTCCTGAAATACTTTTTATTGTGCTATTCATACATACCGCGACATCAATTTCCTCATCATCAACATAAAACTACCCGCATGCGCATTCACAACATGAAAACATTTATACCTAAAGGCTTAATGACAATAGGCCTTTTGAAAATATCTCAATCAATGTATTATCTCTCTCAAACACTAAAGTAATATAAAAAAAAATAATTAAAATATCATCAGGTATACAATTTTTAACAAAGAAAGATCTTAGAACATATTGATGATAAATATGTTTTGATGAATTGATATTTATGAAGATTTCATGTTTACATCTACAATTATTTTTGATCAACATACTAGTTGTGACCGTTACTAGGTGGTAATCAATATTATACATTAAGATTAAAATGCATACTATATTTTTATTAAAAATATTTGTGAACATATAAACTACATCTTTTTAAATTTAATAATTTTTCTTACTACGAATAGTGTAATACACTCGTACAATATATTAGATCATAAACATCACATCATCAATTAATATATAATATATAAAAAACAGTATACAAAAAATGGTAATAATTGTAAATAATAAACGAGAGGAATAATTCAAACATTACCAAAAATCTAAATAACAAGACGATTAAAACACAATCTCATGAACATCCCCTCCCAACAAACATTCTAACCTAATCAGTAGCATACCATCAAACTCGAAAACTCAAAAAAAAATTAATTGAGTGTGCCTCCCCATCTGTACATACTTATTACTTATTTCGAACACTATGAGTTTTATCGCTTTGACCACAATTATCACAGTCGATTTTCTCACCTCTTGTGATTCGCTTATATCTTCAAGCACTTGCCAAATTTCGACCGTATCACACGTTTCCATCACACCTGTGAATAATCTCAACATCACCGAGACGAAGTCAATCTTTCTGAAAAACTATCTATGTAATTTAATTAATATTTACCCTTTGTAGACATCTTCCTTAATTAAAAAAAAATAACTAATTAATTAGAGGATGCGGCGACTTTCATGCCGCCCGATTTTAGTGATGAACAACTGTATCCAGTTATAAATTGCGTTATAGCTTTTCAAAAAAACGCCTCCTCTTGCACATACATAAAATAATATAATGCGCAAAAAATAATATTTTATTTATTCAATCCGTATTAACATTTCCCACACTTTAAAGCCCTTTATAAGATATTCAGTATTACGTAGATACATCTATCAAAAAAATAAGCGCATAATATTTTATGTATTGTTTATAACATATTAAGTGTAAGAGGAAATCCGTTAATAACAATAAACCAAATATATCTTTATTCCAGTCCATTTTTATAAACGTCCACTTTGTGTATAAGAAGCGTTTATAAATTTTAAATCAATCTCATCTGCGATTTGAATGGAAACTTAAACGCTATCAAGTCTCCATCTACAAATAGCAATAATAATAATAAACCAATAAAATCAAAAAAAACTTATAGTAATAGTGATACATATCTGCTTCGAATCAAATCAAAAAAACGAATTGCCACAGCAATTTTGATGGTACAAACGTTTTTAAAACACGTGTCGTTATACACAAACTGGATCAGGCAATCATCAAAAGTTAAAAAAAAACGTAAAAAAAACAAAGGAGGCAATAATCTACTGATTTAGTATTCTTTAACTCTAGACGATAGTATATTTTAAAATGCTATTTTAAGGCCGTGTATATTGATAGAAGTTTAGTTTTGTAAAACTAGATTAGAGAGAAATGTTGTACATTGTGTAGATTTATATTTATTAAATATAAGGTATACTTTTCGCGTACACCTTGTATTTTCTGAATGGACGAGTAAAAATAAAGTTGAATTAAATATTATTAAAAAAAATTTAATGGTGTTTCATTGCTATCAGACAGGTGCGCAGCGGACGTATCGTTCTGTCCAGTTTCTACCCGCCTCGACTCGTTTCAGATCCGGGGAGCATTGGTATCCACCGTTGAAGTTGATCATCGAGAAGTCGTCGCAGTTCGTCACGCCGTCTCCATTACAATCCTAAAATAAAATAAGCTTTAATTAAACAGTTACTTTAATAATTATAGTCATATAATTTATGCACGAGGGTTGCCTTTTATATTTCGGGAATGGACGATCCAGGTGCTGCCATGTGACAACGACCTTAACTTAAAGTTCGACTTTTTGTCAGTTACTCAAAAAGTTTTGATGTGTTTACAGTAACAAGAAAAATTGATGACGGCCAAGAAATGGAATTAAGTAGTGTAACTTTCGACGTGGATTATCTCAACAACATCATTCCAGAAAGGGCCAAATCTAGTAAGTAAGTAAGAGTTACCGCCTGACTCCCAAAAGATGATCAAGAGGATAAGGGAAGACATACTGGTAGAATTACAGCAAAGATAAAAATCTTCTACGCAGGAAAGATAGACGACCGTATTGATTCCCAAAGTGCGGCCTTGGCTTGAACGAAAGTGGGGGGACGTAAACTACCAGATGGCGGAAATACTGTCAGGGTATAGTTGATTTAAATCATACTTTTCCCTGGTGAAGAAAGCGCAAGATAACGATATTTTTGATCAATAACACGGTGAAACATACTGCGAGCTGGGAGGGAGCCAGAAGGGAAGCCAAGCAAAAGCTCAGTACTACACTTAATTAGAATAACTTTGGAAAATTGCTCTTGAAATCAGGGGAGAAATGAAGCACCCTGGAGCAATTTGCTGTAAAACTAATTGACGCGAAGGAGAAGGAGGAGAGCAAGTGTGAGATTCAGGACTAGGAGCCCGTGGATCCAGAAAACAGAGGGAGGACAATACCGAGAGGTGGTCCATCGACGCCTGCTGGTATTGGGGTCTGATTCCACTAGATGACAGTCCACCAGATGAACCCTCCACGCAAAACTGGGGGTTAAATAGACCCAGCCTAGGCTGATGTCGTGAACTCTTCAACTCTTCAGTGGGACTAAGCCTATAAAAAAAGAATCATACCTTTTATGATTCTTTTTTCATCAATGAACTTAACTCGACTTTTGGTGACGAATCACCTTCAAAAACCACGATATATCGATGTAACATAGAATTCAAACCAGGCTTAGTGATGAATTTCGTGACGCAGTTAAAATTAGATATTACAAAAAACATTGCTGCTGTGTGTCAACTGATATTGCAAAATCGTCATGTGACTTGTCGTGAGTTTGAGGCATCCTTGGGTATTAGTGAGACTAGCCTACATTCAATATTACATGAACATATGGCGCGTTGGATCCTACCTAATTTATAAATAGCTTATGTCGATTGATCGAAAGAAATGCTCAAGAAAAATACGACTGATGTGCTTCAAATCACGTCTATGATATCGTAACTGATGACAAATCATAGATATATGCGCCCGAAAGTAAACGGCAGTTGACTGTATGAATCTGAAAGCCAAGTCCAATAAAAGCTATCCGCCAGCAAAAGAGGAGAATTTACATAATTACTTTAATTTAAATGAAGTGTTTTAGCTTAAATTTAAATATATATGTATAATGTAAATAACACAACAAATTAAATCAATATAAGTCCAATTTAGAATCCTCAGCTACTCTTTTCTATTTCTTTATGATAGGCAGAGATATTAACAACAGCAGAAAGTCATGAATTGAATAATCTTTTGAAATTAAAAATTGTTTATAATTTTCTATAAAATTAAATTATCACGTTGTAATCGTCACCGCCACCAAAATAAAGAATTCTCGAGAGCTCATAAAAATTGAAACTGAATATTCTATTGATATCTCTTTTTGATCAACTTTTCTAATAGCGCAACCCCCTATCGATTATTTCTGCAGAAGGCTGTGGTCTTAAAGGTGGACCTCAGAAAATAAATTCAGGAAACCATCATCGAGGAGTGTTGGAACACATGAGTCCTTGAGTCAGGTAGGTAATTATATCTATTTATTATGCTTTAGCTTTTTTTATTAACAAAATACACATGAATATATAAAAATATGATACAAAACGTACAAAAAATTTGAGATAGAAGAAGCTGGGCGAAGTTCATGCAGTCCGATGATCTTCCACTCTAACCCATATTCCTGATAGGCACTGAGAGTCCAAGAATTCTTAGAGTTCTTTTTCCCATTAATATTTGCCTTATTTCAGGCGTATTTTCCATCTTTTAGAGATGGAGATTTGACTTAAATCACAAAGCCACTCTACTTATGTACTCTATTTAAGTCATTATCCTTTTTTGTTTTAAATGAACACGATGACTGTTTTACCACTTTATTTAAAAATTACACGTGACTATAATCGACTAATAGTCTCGTGTAATTTTTAAATAAAGTGGTAAAACAAAGTCATCGTGTCTCCTTCATTATATTCAAGATGTACCACAAAGTAAACGCCTACACAATTAAACTTGATGAATAAAAACACAGAGTTTGTGCTTACTTGTAAACTTATATCTAGGTGTTCACTCTCTAAATATTTTATTATAAACCAGGGATCCAAACAACCTCTCGCAGGCTAAATCTGACCCACCAGTGTCATCAATTTGACCCGTGAGAGCTAATGATTCATTGTTGTTGTACTTGTGGTAAGTTTTAGTTAGTTTTTATTTACTTGCTAAGTAAAACTTAATGATACGTTAATTAGCAACAAATTTAACTTGCTCTTAATAACAAATAAATATTTAAAATGAATCTTAGTAAGAATTTAATATTATAAAAGACTAATAAGACTTAAGATGCTCATACTGCCAAAGAAGACGCCAAAAAAAGTCCTAAAACTAAGGGGTTTGCGAAGAGTTGCGATGGACCGTACATAATGAAGAAATAATTCAAAGAATGGTGATTTGGACAAGTAAGTAAGTAAGTGGTACCAAAACAGAAAATAGTCCATGAACAAATTTTAGAAAATTATCGAAATACATGAATGGATGACTTCCATCAAAAATAGGTTTTGATATTGGTTTTTAATTATATCACTGCACAGTAAATCAATAATTTTTATTTGAAGTTCCTGGGGTATGGTTTCGATGCAACAATTAAAATAATTTAAAAAAATCTTTTGCAATAACATGCGATTTAAAAAAAATGTATCTTCAAAGCACTCAAACTCCAATTCCAAAACAACTGTATATTTCATTTTTGCTTTAAAATGTTTGAAATATTTTTTTTACGTAAATGAAGCTGTTTTGTTATGGTTATCTACTAGTGCAATGCTTTAGACAATAGATCTTTTTTCCCCTTGTAATTTCAAATTCATTCGTACATATATTTTGTCAACAGCCATTCGCTATTTTCGATTTCGGTAAGAACGCGATGCTCGTTATTTAAAAAAAAACTACTGCTCGAAGTTCAAAAAAGCACTGAAGAACTCATCTGTAATTAGGTCAACGTACGGCAGTATAATATGGTAAGTTAATTTTCTCAAATATCTTCAATAAACTTGTGGAATTTTCTGTGATTTTTATCATTTAGAAAGTGATTTGAATAGTTTTAGAATATATCAAAACACTTCCATCTCTAGGAATGTAATAATATAATAAGACTAGTAATTTTGAACAACCATCAAGTATTTGCCTTTAGTACAAGAGTAACTATTCCTTTATGTATACCACATATGTTCTTTTCTCCACCAGTAAAAGAGATTTTTCATCTTAGGATCTTTTTATTAATTATAATAGTTAATGGATTGAAAATGCGTTAAAAATATCTTCCCAAGTAGTCGCGCAATAAATATTATCAATATCAAAAAGTTTTCATATGTTTTTCACTTTTTATCTACTTTTCGAATAAAAATCAACACTTGAGAAGTATTTGGTACATTTATTGATTCATTCAAGCTTGTAAAATACGAGTCAAAATGTTCATTTTCTTCAGACAGATGAGATGATATATTTCCTGCGATGTACTCTATCCTCCGAGCTGCGAAATTTGGAAAAGTACAATTCTTCTTTGATCATTTTTTCTTTAACCAAAATGCCATATTGGCATTCATATGGTAAAATAGTTCCGTGTAAATTGGAACAAAAATATGTCCTAACAATGGCAAAAATATTGCCTCAATGGCAAAAATCAACAGCTGATATTCATCGTCAGCTATAGGAAATAATAGGTTGATTGGAAGAACACTACACTATTAACTCCACCTTAAAGTCTTGTGATTTAAATTTTAAAGTTATTTTAATTGTATTTTATTTTTTATAACTTTTGACTTGTAAAGCAAATAAACTAAACATTGTTAAATGGTTTTCAACGTTTTGCGATTTAAAAGCTAGTTTCAGTTGAAGTCTTTTGTTTAATATTAAATATAGTAAACAAAGATTATATTCGTGTTTAATTAATTTTGAAAATTGTTCTTTTCTTTGTCTCAATCGTAATAATCACCTCCTGATCATCATCGGCTACAGGAAATATTGGTTTGAGTGGAAGAACACTATCATTCGAACTCCGCCTTCAAGTCTTGCGATCTAAATTCAAAGTTATTGTAAATGTATGTTATTTTGTATATTTTTTGTAAGTCAATAAATAAACTAAACTAAACAATAACCTTTAATATTATATTCTTTAGGAACAGCTATAGTTTCTTCGAAAATCAAATAACATGGTGCTCTTCTTATTGGACTCAATTACGAAATATTTCTATTGATCTTTGAATGTTGTAAATTTAATGCCTATTCTTTTTCATACAAGTTAATCACACACAAAATCCACTTACTAGCCTAAGCAAAACATTAAGATTACGAAGATATTTTTTATGCACGAACAAACACGTTTTAAGGAGTTACGCACTAGTAGCAGACACCATCCCTAACCGGAAGGACTGTTATCTAGAAGTAAGTGGAGAACACCAGATCTTTCTCAAAGCAACGAAATTATTTGTATTTAGTTACTACTGCGCTTTCGAAAGTACTAGCGCTACCTCTTAGCAGTAGAGGGGACTACCACTACCGATTTCCGCTTGTGTAAGGATAAAACACAGTTAGTACTAAATAGTAGAACTAGCGAATTTAGCAAGCAAATACTCATCAGCTACTAGCTTTTGAGCTCAATAGGTTATGAGGCATCTTGCCAAGCAGTCTAATGAAAGGTCTTTAAGGCATTTTGTCGAACAATCATATGCGACCTCCACCTCCTAGTAGTGCCCGCTGGGATCAGAAAGGTGTCGTATGCCAACGAAGGCGTACACAGGGTCTTTAGGCCCTGCCAGTTGAACGGTGCTGTTGGGGTGGGGCTCTTGCGACAGTCGGTGTATCGAGGATGGGGGGTAAAAAGTTGAAGAGGGGCTTTAGATCGAAAGGTGGGTGAGCGGAGTATAGTATAGTTTTCTAAATACAAATGTATGGTTGGCGATGTTTCTAGAAAAATAAAACTAAGGACCTCAAAAGAAATATTTCTGTTTTTAATTTCTTAATAACTAAAAATCACCTTGGGTAAACACCCAATTCAAGTAACGACGTTTAATCAAAAGCCTTTTTTCTCTTTTCAAACATAAGAAAAGAATGAAAGTACACAAACTTACATATGGATTCTACAACCCTATAACATCAAAAGATACGTAAAAAATAGTTAATTGAAGAAGCCCTGCTATTCACTATGATTCTGGGCCTAATATGTTAATCCAGAACTTAAACTGTAGGCAAGCAATTCATAAATTGAAGGAAAATGGTAAATGATATCCACGAATTTCAGTAATTATTGACAGATGGTGTCGATATTTTAAAAGAGAAATGGCCTTCGTCTTAGTCCTACATATCTCCAAACCGTACATCAACGTAAAAAAAACCTATTCTTTATTAATTATTTTAGATACTTTTATTTTGCTTAATGCAAATGTGAATTGTGTTTATTAAAACGGCAAATGATTTAGCTAATTCGCGAACAAACATCTTTTTTCATTTAATTTTCTTTGCACACATAAAGGTACAAATCAAATATACTTGTTAAATATATAGATTAAAGCTACCTTGGACTTTGATGAAAATACCAGGATAATAGAAAACATTGGCGCAGAATTGGATAAAGAATGCCTAAGGAGGGTTAAAACTTAGCGTCAAAGAATCTCACATTTCCATTTTTTACGTTGTTCTGCAACGTTTGTATGCCCTAAATGAACAGCCTCTATTACTTATTAAAAGCGAAATATGAATGTTATTAATGAAGAAAGTTATTGAGGTTATAATTTTTAATACAATAGAATTCACTTGGAGAAACTGCAGCATATAACGAAAGGGGTAGCATCTTAGTGCCTGAAACATTTTTATGATGTTTTTTATTGTCGTTTCATTTATCTCTTATAAACGACAGAGATTTTTGATTTGTTAAATGGCTTTAAAGAAAATAAATTAATATATTGCTGAAAACTGTTTACAATAAAATGTTGCTAAAATCAAAACAGGTTTAATGGATGGAACAATACCTATCAGGAAATAATACGGAAGGAGAGACTATAAAATCGCTGGAAATGTGCTTAATGAGATAAGTATTTCACTATGATGTCTGCACAGAAGTTATTCGCTCATTCTTAGCCAGACGATAGAGTTTAGCAAATACACAA
Source organism: Ontholestes murinus (assembly GCA_963969525.1). Taxonomy (NCBI): domain Eukaryota; kingdom Metazoa; phylum Arthropoda; class Insecta; order Coleoptera; family Staphylinidae; genus Ontholestes; species Ontholestes murinus. Next base: position 18,355,835 of record OZ018389.1, read on the forward strand.
TCATTTAATAATACACTCGTTATCATCAATAAACCTTTTTTATTTCATTTGCATGGCTTTAGTCTTTGGTCGTTGGTCGGTGGTCTTTGGTCCTTGGTCTTTGGTCTTTGGTCTTTGGTCTTTAGTCTTTGGTCTTTGGTGTTTGATCTTTGGTCTTTGGACGTTGGTCTGTCGTCTTTAGTCATTGGTTTTTGATCTATGGTCTTTGGTCTTTTTTATTATCCTCACGAGATGGTGTCGCTTAGCGTCCCTGCACTGCGGTCCCGTGGTCCTTTTGTGCGCCTCTGGCTGTTTTACTCATTTTGAACTCCTGTATCTTCTAAGAAGTCCAGGAGTTTCTGCCAGGGGATATTCCTTATTAGCTGTTCTACAAGAAGCATGGGCTTCCCGAGTTTCGCCTTGCGTTTTTGTTTGTATGCTTCGCAAGTGCACAGTAGGTGTTGGGGAGTTTCCTCTTCTTCCAGACACCCACGGCATAGGGGGCTTTTCTCAATGCCCATCCTATGTTTGTGCTTGTTCAGGTCACAGTGCCCAGTGACTAGTCCTGTGATTTTTCTTAGTTTCAATCTGCTCAGGCTAGACCGCTTCAACATGCTGTCAGGTACCGGACCATCTAGGAAGAGTCTCGTATGCCTCATTTCATTTTGGTTTTGCCATGCCTTTTTGTGCTCCTCTGCTAACTTGCATCGGATTATTTCCTTTCCGGTCTTTGGTCTTAGTCATTTGTCTTTAGTTTTTATTGTCTTTGAATCTTCTGCTTGAAAAATTAAACAAATATTTTAGATCACAGAAGCGATCGCTGGTTCTCTATGGTTTTTCACTCAAACCCTTATCTTTCTACAAACACATTTTAGCTATTTCTGAAATTATTACTAAGCAAATAAACTTTGTCCCTTTTTCGGTAGATTTTAGACATTTACATTTGATTATTATTTTTTGGTTGACTGTAAATAACTTAATTAACCATTCTGCCAGATCCAATACAACAGCCTATTTCTTAACTTAGCAACCCTCGACCTGCCACAACTGTCTATATATTAACCTGGTATACTCTTGACCTAACACAACCATCTGGGTTTTAACCTAGCGTACACTTAACCTACCACAACCTTTTAGATATTCACCTGGTGTACTCTTGATCTACCATAACCATCTGGATATAAACCTGGCGTACTCTTGACCTACCACAACTGCCTATATTTTAACCAAGCTTACTTTTGACCTAGCACAACATTCTATGCATTGCCTTGACCTAACATGTTATATTTTAGAAGCAGTCTTCTTCTTACCTTCGTTTTTATCTAGCATATTCTTGAATTACCATAATTAACTGATATTTCAATTAGGTATGTAAAAAAATTAGAAAACCAAAATTTCAAATGACTTTTCTGGATATTGTAATTTATACTAGCTTCTAAGCTTGACATAATTCAAGAAAATGTGACAATCAAATGTTAAAATATTGCCTGAATGGTAGAAATATTCTGATGACAGAAAATTCCATCATCTTAAGCAGAAAAGGTGCTGCGTAGAAGAACACATAGTGAACTTCACCTAAATTTTTGCAATGAATGATGTATATCTCAAAATTGGTATTGATAACTTCCTTCGCGAAGTTCATCATAAGAGTCTTAATAAAGCATATTGTTTCTCGTATTTGCGCACTACAAACACTCATGATCAACAATGGACTACAGTTTATGACTAACCTGTTCAAGAAACTAATCAAATAGTAAAACAACAAAATATGGACTTAATTTTCTTTGGTTCTTATTCTAAACAATAATTTACTTTAAGAAGTTACCATAAGAGAACATAAAAATGTTTATACAATATTTTATATAAAACAACACAAGTTTCTAAATACTAAGTCATATTAGAAGGATAAAATTATCATACTCACCCTGCCGAATTTTATCAAATAATTCCTAACCAGACGCTGAGCGCATGGATAACTTAAGGCACAGTCTTCAAACGCTAAAAATAATAACAAAATTATTGTCAGGTAATTAACTAGTAATTTTTACAAATAAAGAACTTTTTAACTTTGTTTGTATAACACTGACTTTATTTAGTGACTATAGTTTCGACAATTTTAACTTGTCATTATCAAACAAAGTTAAAAAGTTTTTTATTTGTGAAGAATAATGTATAACGAAGTAGAAGCTCCACCATTAACAGTAGTAATTTTTAGTTAATAAACAGTGCTTAGTTATTTGTTGCCTAATTTTAATGATGAAGTCTTACAATATTGAATCTTGAATATGATCAACTATTTGCTCTAGAATATTTTGATTAACTATAATAAATAACCCTGTAGTACACTTTATTTAAATGCATAATGTAGTTTTATCAAGTAACAGCCTCATCAATCCAATACTATATGATATAATCTTTGTTTTTCATTCTAAAGATTTAGGATGTTAATAAATATATACTCAGTACATACCTCCAGCTCTTTCGATGTCATCTTCTGGCAAGACTAATCGTCCAGCATCTATCCAATAAACTCTGCTAATTTTGTACGGGCCACAATAACCTTGAACACATCCACGTGTCAAGTCACAATTAGTAGCTGCATAACATAAACACCTAAGACATTGTGAATCCAAATTTTGTATATGCACCGTTTCTAAAATTAAAAAATAATTGTATTTACAAGTCTAATATTATTATTTTAATGGAAGAAACTAAGAAATTTTGAAAAAATATACCTTATCTAATCGAAGGACATAAAAGTTTAGGTTTAATTATATAACGGGATAGATAATTTCCGATGATAACAAATGAATATCTGACTTAAATAGGACGTTATTTAATAGAACATCGCTGATAGTTTCTAGTAGATTATTAAATGTCCTTGCTCTTTGCAGAAAATGTTAGGTGTGATGATCGTTTAAATGTTATACAACTAACCAACGAGATTATAACATTTTTTGAAAAAGATAAAAAATATCGATTACACGACAAATAAAAAAAATAGTGTTAAATAAAAATTGTTAGTGAACTCAATTAAATAATTCACTATGTTTTAACCACAAATAATTATTGTAAGAAGGTTATATATTAACATGTAAAGTTATATAAACATGGCTCGAATTTCAACGTTTTAAAGTCATCAAGTGAATTTTTCAAATCAGTTAGCTTAATAACTTTTAGTCTTACAATAACAATAAAAACATAAACTTGATAAGTATCAACTATTTATAAGGCTTGTTTAATTTAAAATCGTACTGTTACAATGTTACAACATTTACAACAAGGCCAAAGCTACAAACAAAAACTTAATTACCATTTTCAGCCAATCAAATAATAGAAATTAGTGAATGGGTTATAAAAATGGTGAATGATAAATACCAACCTGACTGGGAATGTGTGTATATTGCTAAAAAATTAATTATCAATGCGATTCCGAATAAACATCTTGGCGTTAGAGGCATCCTCGTATCTGAAAATAAACATGAATAAATTACACTCGATTATGATTTACATAAATATAACATAAATATTCCTATTATTTTACATGAATTTTCTGTGCGTCTATAGAATTTACATTGTGGATTTCCCCAAGATGATCAGTGAATAAAATTTGTTTTGCTAATGTCAGTAAATTAAATTAAATTTCTTTCATTTTTTAATTGGCGTAAGTTGACGGTGTTGTCTTCGAAAGAAATAAAATCACACAAACAAAAATTTTACATACAAATTAATGTTAATAATTCGCCACTACTAAATCTGTAGCCCATATTTCATAAGCAAAGAACTTTCATTCCGAAGCGATTCGGTTTTGCGACCGATTGTGATGATTCTCCGGGATTTATCCATGACTTTCTTCCTCTCTCGAATTATCATAGAGTATACATTTCCCATCGACCGAAACGATTTTCCACAAGAAAGACTTTCAACGCTTTTATTGATCATAGAAAAACAGGCAGTTGGTTTCAGTGAGTTTATACGGAACCCATTTTCCTTCCTTCTGGATCTGTTCCATCCATGCAGGCGTATGTAAACAATTGATGAGTGGGTTGAAGTTGAAACTTCTAGGGCGCTTTTAGTTGTTCAGGCAGAAATCACCGCTTTTAAACCATTTAAAGTAAAATACGCACATATTATGGCTCGCTCTTACAGCATTTTTTTTTGTTAGAATTTGTAAAGAATGCAGTATCGGATATGCACCTTATCTGTTGCCCTGTTTAAAAGTACTGAAGTGAAGGTTATGTCGGGCCTTCCGTATCCAAATAATTATGTAATATTCTAGAAAAATAAAAGCATTGTAGCAATTTATCGTCATGGGTTAATGTTGTTCTTAACACTATAATATATGAATAAATGCATTTTAATAGCTTTGGTCTTATTCAAAATTAGCATATATTTCTCATTATGGAAAATTCCCATTCAGAAATTTTCTTTATAATTTTTCATTTCAAGCGACGTGCTTAGGTTATGAAAAATCCTATCAATAATTGTCTGCCATAAACCGCAGTAATCGATGAAGTAATTATTTTTAAGATCCTTGAAGTTACTTAAAAATCTTTTTTTAATACTAGTACTAACAATATTGATCTGTTATATTTCGTGTCAAATATATTTGGGGTGATTTTATCTTTTATAATTCTTACAGTTAAGCTTTTGGTGCAGCTTTTGATCTAATCTTCTTTTAATTCCTAAAAAAACAGAGTTGTGTTATTGTTGATATTGTTAGAGGTAAAACGTTATTTCTTGCTTCTGTTGTTAAGGACACAAAATAAGTTGTGAGTTGTTGCAACAGTTACTGAGGACTGCTACCAACGTCAATTATTCTGCTTGAGTCAAGAATTGGCAGGAAAACGGCAGTATGCGAGCAAAGGAGAACGTTCAGTGAAATACATAGATAAGTATATTTTCTATGATAAAATAAATGCTTGACGACAGGCCACACATTTCTTCCATTACAAAAGACATGTTAATAAGTCTTGGTTGGGACGTCTCAAGGCATCCTGTATATTCACCAAATATCCGATGACCGCTTATTCAAGTCGATACAGCGATGAACAACTTACTACTTTAAAAATGTTCTATCAGATATGGATTTATCAAATAATATTCGTGGAAACTACAACGAATACTTTTTCATATGTAAAATTTGTAGATATTTGTAGAGAAGTTTCTCTTTCTTTGTTATATGTTTGTTTATATGACTAGATACATATTTTGATAAGAAATTTGAATTCAACAAGATCTATTTGTAAGCTATCAATGGACGTATTACCCGATATATTTTCTCCAAACATATTATCAGTTTTATTTGAACTTTATTCAACTACACAATTATAAAAGAATATTAGACCAATTGATACAATGTTAATTCTCCCCTCACACTCCAAAGGGAATATATAAAAGCGACGAAAATATTAGTACAAGGGGGCCCAAATTTGATGGTACCATAGAAAATAGTTATTCGAAGAGTTGAAATAATTTGTTGATAAGGTTGCCTATAGTAAATCATAACAGATATAAATTTCAGACAAAATAACGAATTTCTTTATTTAAATCTTTTTAAGTATCATCTTGTCACACCAATACGAAATGTCTGGGAATATGGTTTACACTTTTTTAGGCCTCAGTGATATTTATTTATACAATACATCTATTACTGCAGGGTATTCAAATAAATCCATAGAGTGCATATACAAAGTAATTATATTCTAGCGACAAGTCTATCAGTAAGTAGTAATTATTTATTTCGGAGAATTTCATATGTTACTATAATTTCTAAAATCTAGGCAAGACTTACAAGTTGATCATTTAATTTACAGAATAACCCTGATTATAATTATATATGGCGAAATCTTATAACCTTATTTACTATGATTAACACAAAATGGCAATTAGACGACCTTTCAGGTTTTTTCAATTAGTCACTCGTTTCGTTTCTAATAGCAAGTAGAATTGATCATATATAATTGTTATTTAATACATTCTTACATTCTTCGCGGAAACAATGGGAAAAACATGGAATTATTTATAAACGTGTTTTTATATACAAAATAGACAATCATTCATTGTTATAATTCTACTGAATACCACCTCTATAATACGTACGTTACGTAGGATTTACTTGTGTTATATCTGAAATAATGAAAAAAATATAGTGAATTACATTGGGGTACAATTAATGGCGCTTTAGAGTGACTGGAGCGAGTAACATACTCATTTTCACACAAATTCACAAATAACACAGCGGAAGGACCACGCGGTCGATAGCCAAGCACTACTATTACTATTGTGAATTATGGGAAGTGTATTAGTGTATTTAAATCTGAAATAGCACCTCCGTATTTTGCATCACTGACAGCTAACAAAAATAAGTATGGGCTTTTAATAATCCAATTTATTAGTAACCAGACAAACTAATAAATATCGCTCTGCTTTATATTTCAGCAAATAACTACATATAATTAGTTGACCAAAAGTTGTGCATTTATGATATATAAGTTGCTAGACTAAATAATGTGTTACAATAGCTATACTTGAAGCAAAATCAAGCCAAAATGGAAATCAGAAGTCTGCAAGAAGGATCATCTGAAAGGCTGGAGTGAAAGAACATTCTGCCGAGTGAACTCCCCCAGAAGTACTTCAAAATTATAAGTACATATTTTTATCTATCCTTTTGTAATCAATTTATTTATTGTAAGGCAAACAAAGCATTAAATACATATTATTTAATAGTTAATCCATCAAATGGGTAAATTTTGAGTATAAGTTAGAGAACTTATGCCCAAAAGTCAAATAATGGTTTTAATTCTACATAGAGAGTTGAGTTCAGAAGTTCCCCATGGTTTTCGCATTAGACCTATACCATTTAAACAAAATATAAATGATTATCATTTTGTGTGCTCAGTGAATATCTATATCATACATATGATGTAAAATTTAATTTTCTTATAATACATAAGATGAACATTCTATTTAAATTGTTTGGTACATACAAATATTAATTATATTGAACATATCTTATTGGGAAATTCTTAATGACTTTTAGGTATTTATATATTATAAACTAAGATTCTATCAATAGTATCGATAATAAACTTTGTCAGTTAATTTCTAAACAGTTAAACTTCTTGTATTAAGCTGTTACGCACTGATGTAGTGATGTATACTACATGAGTCAACAGTATGGTTACTATAATAAAAATGTATTAAAGCCCTTTACGTTGTAGAAAATTAACTAATAATTATTAGAAAAACACGAAAACATTTCATAAATCTACGAAAGATTCGTGTTTTTATAATTATGGTTACTATATTTAGCAGATACTATAAAAAGTATCTTAAAATCATAATTACTAATTTCCAGGAAACCTTGAATAGAAATTAGACGTACATCTCATCCAGCTAATTATTGTTTTATTGAGGAATCAATTATAATCAGACTAATTATGAGACAACATAGCATATTTAGTATCTTATCGAATTTGATGTGGTGAATACTTGAGGTCATACATTTTGAATGAAGTGGATTAATAAAATATATATGTTCTTTATCACGGAAGATTTTATTACTGACCGATTTTAACCTTTACAAGGTCATTATCAAACTACAACAAAATCTGAACAACTATGACCTTCCGCTCAACATTACAAAAAAATGCAACAATTGTTTGAAGGCCATTTTATTACAGATGAGATGGAGATACAAGACATTTTTTTTTCTATAAATCAGTAAAAAATAACAACGAATTTAGAAAATTTATACACACTCATTGTATTTTAGATTATTAAAATTAATTGAGTTTACAATAAAAAAAAGAGATACAGAACACAGAAAAATAACAGAAGATAATTTTTCTAGCCAGACTAATAATAAAAGTGCAAAGTTGCAAATCAAATTTGGTAAGTGAGGATTTGTTATAATTAAAGAAAAAAATTCTAATTGTCTCTGTTTGGCTTATATTTAATTTACAATAATTATAATTTATCCAGAACATATCTAAAGTTTACACTTTGTAAATTTTAATCCTTAAATCTATATGCATTGAAGAAATTTTCAGATATATAGTTTTATTGTTACCAATACCAAAGTTTAAGTAGTTTGGTTACAATAAAATTACATTAATGAATAATAAATACCTTAATGTATGGATATTCTAAATACTTTTGAAAATTTAAATTCAATAAATAAATATTATCTACAAAATATTTTAAATTGTTTTCTAATAAACTAGGTGTGAGTATGCGAGAGTCAGCTTTTGGATTTTGATTAAACTAATCTCTATCAAAGTCAACTGTTTAGATTAATTTACTGTTTACCTGAACACTATCTAAGTATATTTAATCTAAAATATTGAAATTTCATTTAAAGAAATTTGAAATGTTTTTAAATTATATCAAGCAATTTTTCGTGTAAAAATAGTCTTTTTTAATGTCCTTTTAGGGTTTTATCTCTAAAATATAGTTAGTATTTCCAGCTGGAATTAATAGGTTATATAAAATTTATTAGATTTTAGGTGTTTTTTGTTAATTTCTTTAATAATTTAAAAATATTGATACTTAATAAATTTAATACTTAACAAGCCACATTCTTGATGGAACAAAAATGAAATAGATTTATTTGGATTAATATAGTTGTTGTGTTCCATCTTATTATTTGCAGCTTCCTAATTTTTAGTTTTAACTTATACTGCTTTCAAAATGAATTGTGGAATTGTGCAAATAAAATCATGGAACAGAACAAGTGTATTAATCCAAACAACCTTATGGTACTTAAGTATATTACTTTTTAAAAATTCTAGAAATTTGCAAAAAACAGCTTTAGAAAACCGGAACAATCTAAGACACCTTATGAAAAATGAAATGTTTTTAAATATATCAGAGAAAATTGATCAATAAAACAATATGCAAAATATTTCAAGTATTAACAACTAATATTTGATAATAACAAGTCTCATTGTCAAAACTACCATATAATAACAAATGTTATTATAGAAGTGATACCAAAAAAGTTATTTGTTTTATTTAAATTATCAAAATGTACCAAGAAGTAAAAGCGTTCATATTAAGCTATAGAATAAATAAAATTAAAGTAAACACTTTATCCCATAATTACTCAAATTATTTTTCAAAGTAAACTAGTTAATCTTAAAGAACAAAAAAAGAGAGAAATAGAAAAAAATAGAATAGTGTTGAGCAAACTTTAGACCATGTAGAATAGAAAAAAGAACCAAAAAAAGTAAATAGAACCCAAAATTTAAGATTTTTAAGAAGAGAGGGAAAATACGTTGCTTACAATACAAGTGTGGCAGTGAAAAACAAGGAAAACAAAGGAGATGCTTCTGGATGAGAGTTGAAGAAGACAATGTTTACACTCTTCGAGAAGATTTATTCTTGCTGGAGTAATGAGAGTTCTCTGTGAGGCAACGAGAAGTGTATGAAAATGCTGCATTGAGAGTATAAATATACGAAAAATTAAAGGGAAGTATAAAGTCGAAGGAAATAATAAATCAGATGGAGAAAATGAAAATAAAGAATCTAACCATAGTTTGATTTTTTATTTGATTTGTTCTTATAAAAGTGCAACAATAATTTTACCAATTGTTCCCTGTCAACAACAGCCACGGAATGGTTTCGATCTATTTTGGATCTAATTATCAGGGAAAAGGGTTTTACTTTGGAATATTTAACTCTCCGAATAAACCGTCAATCAAAATATTACCATTAAAGTACGATATCTATTGTCTAAACTTTGCACTAGATGTCGTTGTTGACAGTTCCCTTGATTTGTCGGTGGTTATCCACTCAAATAGGAATCTAGTGCAACGCATAGACAATAGATGGCACCTTAATGGTAATACCTTAAATCTAAAGTTGTTGAACTATTTTAATTAAATGTTGATTTTTAAATATTTTTAGTATTTATAGTAAGAATTTAAAGCTTACAAAAATTTCGCATAATATTAACTTTCTTTTGATTGACCAGTTTTAACTACTAAACTTAATGAAACTGTATTCGGATTTAGAGAAACTTGAAAGCAAACATTCTAGATACATAGGATTAATTAAATTAATTAATATTAATGTATTTTTAGTATTGATAATGTTAATATGACCAAATATAAAGTTGTACATTTCTTATTATCAATGTATATTTTTCATTATATCAAAATATGGACATTCTAAATATGTTTGTAAATTTCAAAGCCAATTAGGCTGTTAATATGGTTCTTTCAAAACAAGTGTCACAAAAATTTTGTTTACTCAATGTTTGTAGTCCTCTCATATTATTATATTTTTTACCTTTAGATTACATAAATTACTATAATTTTTTTAAAAGATTTTAAACCCAATTGTATCGATGTATTCTACTATGTTTGGCTATATTGCATTTATCATGTTTAAGTGTATTAAATATGCTTGTTTTTAATGATGATGAATTGACCTTGGAACTTTTAGCGACCATATGAATATATGACAAAAGTGTCATCCACATATCTGAGCCATAATTTTGATTTAAACAAATGGGTATACAGTTCGAATTCCTAGATCACCTAGAATCCAGTTTATGGTGGAAACGGAAGTTGAAGTCAAACCACCCTTCATGGTCACCTAACCAATAAAAATTGCAGAATCATGCCATCATTTAAACCAGAAATATTCGGTAGTAACCAATTCACTCAGACTAACAAATGAAGAAAACAAGAAAAGGAATTTGACTTACTTTGGAAATCCCTCATTTATAACAATTTCAAACGAGAGGAATCGCCAAGATCACTAACAAAACAGACAGCAGATACAAAACCAATCCAGCTAAAAGAATAGCCATAACCATCAGTACCTTGCCTTATATTAAAGGAAAACACGGAAACATCCTCAAATGAACAACAAAAAAGAGAGAAAACGAAAAAATAAAGAAAATAAGGTGCCCAACCTTTGTTGCTTTGGGCAATGTGGAATAGAAAAATGAAACAACCCAAAATTTAAGATTTTTAAGAAGAGAGGGAAGAAAATACGTTGCTTGCAGTACAAGTGTGGCAGTGAAGAAAAACGCCTTCTCGAGAAGAATTATTCTTGAAGGAGCCATAAGGCTTCTCTGTGAGGCAAACAGAAACTTATGATAAAGTCGATCAAAAAGAGGAGAATACATTATGTCAGTCTGGTCGTAAAGTGGATTACTGAAAGTGGATTACTGAAAGTACATCCTTACCGAAAATATGATTACTGCCCAATAAATGATTAACAAAAGTAAAATTGTTATGTTTTTATCTAAAAAAACGTGTTTCATATAGTATAAATTGACTACAATATGCTTCCTGATTTTTCGAATGAAAAATTAAAAAAGGATGTTGTACTAATTTAATTATATTTTGATTTTTTAAATACACATAATCTCATTTCAACGTGCATAAAAAAGATGCCAGTTTATAATAAAAGAAATACATTAAAAGATACTCATCGCTTCGGGATGTTTCCGGCCGATGTGTCCAGGGATGCCAGTGAACTCCCAACACAACCAAACTCCTGAGAAGGGAGGAAAATGATCGAGACCTCTCTGCAATATGGCGACGGAAACGAACATCCGACATTTCAATTCGATATAGTTGTGGAATGTGGTTCGATTATTTATCACCGATAAAATATTAACTCATAGCTGTTAGCTTTGCTTTAGCTCACGTATTAGCTGTTAATTTTCTTCACGTGTTTTTGTAGGAGCAATGCAAAGCTGCATAAATAGGAGAAATATACGAAACATTGAAGGGAAGTAAAAAGTATAAAGTCGATGGAAATAATAAATCAGATGGAGAAAATGAAGATAAAAAAAATAAAAGTTTCGATCGATTTTGGTTCTCATCGCGTGTGAGCTATAAAATAGCTAATTAGCTCTATTAGAAAAAAAAAGAAAGAAAGGCGTAGAAATATATTCTAGCAAAGACTTAATTGACTCACCCCTAGTTGGTAGCTGGAGCTATTTTTCAGGCGATTGTCTTTCCAGTAACCTGCGTACTGCAGAAAGAGTAGTAGAAATTCACGCAAAAACTTCGAAACTCCAGAACTCACTAAACCCAATACATCAAATTTCACTGTAGTAATTCTTCTTACAAAAATACGAAAAATATCCAGAAAAGTTTACTTTCCAAACGAAAAGGAATTACAATAATCTTCAGCGTACGCCTTGTGCGACAGACTACTAACGAAGAACGCCCAAAAAACATTTTTTGCGTTCGCAGACGAGCGCGAAAAGCATTAGTTTCACACAGAGTGATAATATATGCAACTTAATGCACCTGTGTATAAAGATAACTAATCAAACCGTAACACGATACACATTTCAAAAATGGACACATATAGAATTGTAGATTTCGTATTATTAAAATGAAAATTTGGGGAGTTTTTTAGTTGATTACAATTGCAATATATTAATAATTTCACTATATCATAAAATTGACATTGTAAATATTTTTGTAAATTTAAAAGCCATTTGGGGAATCACAAACATTTCGTTGGTGCTTTTTATTTTGACCTAGGAATTGGCATAACTTTTTGCAATTATGTAGCTATATAAAGGACCACAATTTTGATTTAAACATATAAGTCTGCAGTGCCAATTCTAGGCTACCTAAACAGCATATACCCTCGAATCCAGTTTATCGTAGAAATGGAAGTCAAACTACCTCTTTTGAACATCTTACTAAAAAAACTACGAAAGCCTTAGTCGCACCGTCTACAGGAAAAACAATCACACAAATTGAATTTTAAATTCTGAATCGCACCACCACTTAATCTAGATATACTCGATGGTCAAAACATTAGTAAACGGTTCGGTAAGACTAACAAACGAAGAAATCATGAAACAGGAATTTGGTATACTTCAGAACAATTTTAAACCGACATAATCGTCTAAAAAAAGAAAAAATCATAGCCATTACCTTGCCTACTACCAGAAGGTCAAAAAAAGTATCGGAAATATCCTCATAACATCAGAACAACTTAACAAGAAATTAGAATTAGAAATATTTAACTTTTTAACGACTACCAAAGAACAGCATACCATTAGAGAATCACAAAAAGTACATTGTTAAAACAAATCATCAGCGGGCGCAGAGAGAAATATAGATTAAATCATTAAAGACCAAAAGAAAAGAACCAAACAAAATTCATCAATTCTCCAACACAAGTCAATCACCAATAATCGAACAGATTTTGATTTTATCAAAATTATTACAACAATTAGTAACTTCCACAAAAATGTATTTATGGAAGTAATTGTACTTAAGACGAATCCGCTTAATTTAATTAAAAGAGGTCGGTTTACATGGATAAAGGCAATTCAAATGAAATAACACAATTAATAAAGTTCTTAATTCTTTAGGGCGATTAGCCGATATTGCATTAACACGAAACCAAGAACTGTAGAAACGCTAAATTCCATGCCCACCGACAAGTTTCCACCCTTCTCCACTGAATCCGCCCAACAGAGCAAAATAAAATGACACACCAAATCTCCAGAAGATGGCGAATATATGTCGACGAAAAGTCGAGAAACCTCAACATACCACACGCCAGAAACATATAGTTAACAATATTCTGTGGTGACTTAGTAAAGTTCAAAACAAATTCTTTAGATGTTACTTTTAGAATATTTTTGCGAGTTTCGTTCATCAACTAAAATGTTATTTTCATTTATTTACATATTTCTAAAATATTTGACAGATTTCATTTATTATTACATTATATAAATAACATATATTCCTGTATAAATTTTTGTACCCAATTATGCTACAAATCATAAACTATCGTTACATAATTATTCTGCACTTGTAACAAGCAAGCCAAGATGCACGACCCTTAGCAGGTAGTTCAGGAGCAAGCAGAAACTAGAACCCCCAGCAGTTCGTCTTCACGCCCAAGAGCACGCCGCCCTGACGATAGCCCGAGCCAACCCAACTTTTGTACATTGGTGGCTCGTATTGACATAAATCAATTTATTGAGAATAGACATATAATCAAAAAGATGTTTATATGTCTATTCTCAATAAATTGATTTGAGTCAATTCGAGCCTTATAACCGGCAGCCCAATGTGCGGCTCTAGAGAATAGACGAATAATCAGAAATATGGCGAGTCCAGTGAAGACACTGTCAGTTGACCAATTCCAGGAGATAATAACCAGGCTACGAGAAAATCGAGCGCCACAGATCAGTAGAAAATTTAGGAATTGTACGGCACGTTTCGCGGGGGAATGCAGAAGCCAAATCGTAGAGAATTTTTTGAACGAAATCACCGTGTACAAGAACACCGAGCACATCTCAGAATAAGATGCGCTGATTGGAATTAAACTCCTTCTAGTGGGAGCCGCCAAGGAATTGTGGCATGGAGTGAAATCTACCGTAAGGTCATGGGAGCTGCTAAAAATAGGGATGCGACACATTTTCGCACGGGCTGTTCCCAATTATAAGATTTTTTGGAAATCGAAGAAAAGCAAAATAAAAAAACAAACATCAATCATCAATCAATTATCAATCGATCAATTTGTGTTGAAAAAGAGAGCACAATTAAGTCTATTAAATAGAGCCTATAATTAGATATAATTTACGGATTGCTGCACCTATACATAAGAGCCCAAGTGACAAGGAAGTCATTCAGAACATACGAAGGTTTGCTGAACAACGCTCATGAAGCGGAAACACTCCTGCAGGAAGAGGGAAGAGAAAAACGGCAAGAAAAACCGCGCTGTGGATATTGCAAGACCCAAGGACATAAGACGGAAGAGTGTCGTAAGAAAAATAGGGATACTTCGACAAATCCGGCCCCGTTTCAATATTATGGATGCGGAAAACCAAACAATATACGGACTGGCCAGAAAAAAACAAACATAGCCGCCATTTCCCCTGACTTAAATGTCAAGAGACCACACACGTACGTGGTAATTAATGGAAAACTCGAGTACGCATTCTTGGATTCAGGGTCGCAAAAACAGCTCTGCTTTCACGGATCCCAGACGACCTACAGAACTCGGCGAACATCACATGAAGATAGAGGGATGCGCACTGATCAATTCAAAACCGTACCGCCTCACGCCTCAGAAAAGGGAAGAACATCGTCATCATCGTGGTTATCACCAGTGGTAATGGTCCCATAAAAGGATGGCACGTCTCGATTATGCGCTAAACGTCATCACCTTATCCGCCCGCTATCCCTTACCCCGGATCATCGATGTGGTTATTGGCAGATCCTAGTATCAAAAGGAAAAATCGAAAAAACGGCATTCACTTGCCCCTTCAGACTGTTCGAATTTAAACGGATGCCATTCGGTCTTCAAAACGCACCTGCCACATTTCAGCGAGCAATAGACCGCCTCACAGGCCGATTAGTTAGATGAGCCCTCCAGCTGTAGCCATTCGATATCAGCATCAAGTACGTGCCAGGAAGGACGAATCGTATCGCCGACGCCCTATCCAGAATGCCCGAGAGGCCGAGCACTAAAATCCATCCAGAGGAACACACCGCAACGGGAAGCAAAGACCTCACACAGGGACAACTCCAAGACGAGGAGCTCAAAACAATTATAGACGCACTAGAAGCAGAACCAAACCGAAAAACGCCGTGTATTGGAGCAAAAAGGGATATTTGATAGAACAAGGATTGCTCTACATTCTATGCAACTTTTGGGATACTTCGCTAGGTCGTCTCTCAAGCTTTTCCATAGCCATTACCTTGCTTTCTACCAAAAGGACAACGGAAAGATACTTCGCTAGGTCATCTCTCATCCTTTTCCAGAAATATTTTTGTGACAGTCAGTGGAGTGTACCGTGATAACCGTTATGGCTCGCCGTGGGACTGTCGTGAAATTGCTGCATCGTCGCTAACGGTTATCACGGTACACTCCACCGACTGTCACAAAAATATTTCTGGAAAAGGATGAGAGATGACCTAGCGAAGTATCTCAAAAGTTTTATAGAATGGCAGAGGTATAAACCAAGAAATTTAAAACCTGCTGGTTTACACAGACCAATCAGAGATTCGTCTCATTTGATCTCTTCTGACCACTGCCAATGTTACCCGAGAGACACACAACAATTTTGTTAGTGGAGGACCTCGCCAGCAAATGAGTGGAAATTCTACCACTCCAAAAAGCCACTGCCAGCAAAAAGGCCTCCGCCATGCTGGACGAAGTGTTTCTACGCTACAAGTTCGTTATGCAGCAAATGATGTTCAGTCTCGGAATCCTACATCATCTACATAAAGTTGTAAACTATTTTTTCTCGATAAACTGAAATTGTTCTTTTCTTGAAAATTATAACGTTTATTTGTTACTTTCTGTTATTTTTAAGCTAATGAAAGTATTTAAAAATAAATCCGGATATCCAAGAGGATATTTGCAGCATCATAGATGGTTTTGTGTGGAAGAACACTTTGTGGTTGTGAACTCCGCCCGTGTTTCTTTTGCCCAAAATATGAAGTATGTTTTTTTCAATTGATTTGTTGTATATATATGCACTAATTCATGCGGTTTTCTAAGAGAGGGCGTTACTAGTATTATTTCGCGTCGTGTTCATCCGTGACTAGATTCATTTGAAAGCTACTGCCATTGCGCGTCTTTTTCAGTATATGTAATTTCATTGAAGCGTAAACAACATTTTTTTCTATTCATTTGAACATGTCGAACTTTGTGCCGGAAAAAGTGTTTTTGCGGGGAGTTCTTCTTTATTACTTTAACAGAAAAGTTCTACCGAAAGTCATCGTATTTTAGTAAGGGTTTATGGTGACCATGCTCTTGCTGAAAGAACGTGCCAGAAGTGGTTTGTACGGTTTAAAAGTGGCGACTTTAACTTAGAAGACGATGAACGACCCGAATAGCCAAAAAGGTTTGAATATGAAGAATTAGAGGCATCATTGGGAATTGATCAAGCAACCATTTCCAGATGTTTAAAAGCATCGGAATTCATCCAAAAGCTTGAAAATTGGGTGCCGCATGAATTAAAGCCAAGAGACAACGAACGCCGATTCTGCATGTACGAAATGTTGCTTCAACGCCACAAAAAGAAGTCATTTTTGCATTGGATTGTTACTGGTGATGAAAAATGGATTTATTACGATAAGCCCAAGCGCAATAAATCGTATGCGAAGCCCGGCCAACCAACATCCACGGCAAAGGCGAATATCCATGGCGGCAAGGTAATGCTCTGTATCTGGTGGGATCAGAAGGGTGTGTTGTATTATGAGCTGTTGAAATTGGGTCAGACGATCAAAGGGGACCTCTATCGAACACAATTAATTCGTTTGAAGAGAGCGATTGCGGAAAAACGACCAGAATATGCAACCAGACACGAATCCATAATTTTCCATGATGACAACGCTCGGCCACATGTTTCAAGACCGGTTCAAAACTATTTGGAAAACAGTGGGTGGGAAGTTCTACCTCACCCGCCTTATAGCCCAGAAGGGGCTATTTCTGATTACTACTTGTTCAGATCAATGCAGAATGCCCTCACCGGAATACGCTTCACTTCAGAACAGGGTATAAAAAATTGGTCGATTCATTCTTCACCACCAAGGATGGAATCCACAAACTGCCAGAAAGATGGGCAAATGTTGTCCGATGGACAATACTTTGATCATTGACCATTTTTTTACAATAAAGCCTTAAATTTCGAAAAAAAACGCATGAATTATAAATACTCCCATATATTTTTTTAAGAAAGGAGTCCAAAGATAAATAAATAAGTAAATTAAAATAAGTAGTATATCATTTAGAGTTAGATAATTACTGATTTGATTAAACAATACAAAAATAACAACCAATAACATACAAAATTCTGGGTAATCTGCTAATATTCAGGGTAAGTTTTTTTAGATGATCTCGGAAATTGTAAGAGATACAAAAACGGTTAAATGGGGAAAGAAGTATAGTTTTAAGATACGAATAAAATTGCACTTTCAAGGTTTTTCAAAAAGTCAAGGGTAACTAGATATTTTCAAAAAAGTAATCTCTGTAATAATAATATTTACAACATTGCTATTATTTAAATCCTTGTGGAAGAAATTCATTTTTTCGTTAACCACTGTTTTTTTTTTAAATGCCTCCCAACAATTATTAATAAATTTAAACGTCAATAGAGAATACTCACAATTTCAATTATATATATATACAAAAAAACAAGCATTAAAACCAATCCAATATATTATGTCTTTAATATTAGTTATAAAATAATTACATTTGATTTAATTCTTTAGTATCATTTATTAAATACTCAATTAATTGTTGCCTTATTAATATCTGTTATAAGGTCATTCGACCTCTTGTTTATTTACAACTTAAAGATAACTCTATATTTAAGGCAAGTTCAATAAATAAATGAAATCGTTTTTCTTAACATCTTATTCAAATCCAAAAAATATTTAAATTCTAACTCACGAAATCATCATTTAACGTTTTGCATTTTCAGCTATAACAATAATAACATTAACTGAACTACGAAAAATATTAACCATTACTTGGAACGATAAAGTTGAGACTTATTAAAAATCCATGTTATTACTTAATAAAATATTTGTCGTCTACCTGATAAAGCCATTGTGTGACGAAATAATCAAATAAAAACAATTTTAAACTGATGTTTTATTAAGTGATAAAACATTATTTATCTATAGTATATTTTTCATATGCAAGACAATTTAATCAAAAAAAAATACTGTAATAAATAATGTTATGATTTCATTCTAAACAAGTTTCAATGCCAAACAATCAAAATTTGCATACGCAATTCACAAACTTGCATCTTTATTTATCGCAATTAAAAGTAGTAAATAACGTACTTACAAATATAAACAGACGAATAATCCTAAGGTTAACGAAAACAAAACACAAACCACTAATCAACTATCCGATCCTCCGGCTGGGAAAAGACTGGCGCGACTTGCATCAAACTCGTTTTTGAACTTTACACATAATCGCTTTGATAAAAATATTCCTTTCTGCGGAGGTAAGTAACGAAAATAAAAACTAGACGGATTCCATTCCACCGCGTATAATCAACTTCTGTTTTTATTATTGTGTTTCGTCGCGTGCACGCCAGATGGACAACTGAAGAAAGTAAGTTGACCGTCGGCGACACAAATATCTTCGAAATTCGCCGATTACAGTTTAACGATTTATTAACGATATTTACGATGTTGTTGGCCTCTACGTCTGAAAACTCGTGTGTAATTAATTTAATATTGCCGGATGAATATCACGAGGAATTTTGATGGCGGATAGATAACATTTATATTCAAAAGTTAAATATCATCACGAATACATAAATGTACCGTTTAAAGGACCTCACGATTTACGTTCTTTTTTTGCCGGTATAACTGCATCATCTATTAAAAAAATAAAAGATTGTTTTGAAGTTTTAGCCTACTTCTAAGAGCATAACGTTTCCGTTTTAAAATTTTAACCTACGTCTAAGTTCATAATGTTCTCTTAACTAGTTTTTCAAATTTTAATTTTTCATTTCGTTTACAAATATTTTTATTTAAACATAATTATTAAAAACAATTTTTTCTCATCTTTGTTTTCTTTTAATATATATAATCATGGTCTCTCGGTGTATGTTTTGTTTTCAAGTCAAACTAAACCACAACGCATGAAGGTTACATGTCCCGCTTACATTCCTAACTATTTACAGCTATTTCTTTTTAATTTTATTAAAAAACTGCCGACAGAAACAATTAACAATAACAATAACAACTGTGCTGTTCTGGTGAGATTCATAAAGGTCGGAACCGATCAATAGCTGTTGCTTACAGTTCCCTAAGTGTCGGTGATATATCCATTCAATTAGAGGAAACAGTGTAACCTTTAGTCAATAGATGTCACTTTAAGGGTTTTATTTTCTTCGTTGTTATCATATATTATTTATTTAGTAGTTCAAGTCATTCAATTTTCATTTTGGACTTTAATTTTAAAAGTTTTTAGTGAATAATAGAATTACTTTTTACTAAAGCATCAATGGATGATTTAAAATTAAATTGTAATTGTAACAACAAAGACATTTTTGTAAACCGAAAAAGATACTTCGCTCAAGATTTTTCTAAACGTTATTATATTAGTAATTTCATTAATTGATGAAAAGTCCCTCTTACTTACCTACCCTAAACTATAATCAAAAATAATCTTCAGATTAATGTCTAGAATTTCCTTTAAAAAAGGAAAGATACAGCAAATAATAAATCAACAATAAATCCAGAAACAACCAAAGGCTATCACTTGTCTGTGGAAGGATATGGTTCAAGTGGAAGATCATCGAGATGAAGTGAACTCCGCCTGTGATTCCTCCGGTCAGAATGTTTGTATTGTTTTATGTATGGTATATACGTACTTAAATATGATAGCAAGAATAACGAAGCTAATAAAGTATAAAGAATCATTTGGAATTATTTTTTGCAGTGACTTTCCACCATAATCCAGCCATTATCAAACTAGAACTAACTTAAAATTACGAAAAGTACCTTATTTATATCATACCATCATATTGAATAGGAGCGTAAACATTATGTCATTAATAGGGAAGTTTGGGGATTAATTTTGGCTTTGTAAATTTTGACCACTTCCAGTAAATCGATTTTCAGGCCTTTATCAGCAAAGTGGATTACCGAAATTACATCCTTACCAGAAGAATGGTGTGCTTCTAGTAGATGATTCGAAAATGTCGATGTATTATTTTTGGAATTATATCATTTCTCGTGTCCTTTTAATCTAATTTTGAAATTTCGACCAGACTGTCCGATGTATACGCTTTGACAGACTGAACAAGTTAACTTCTATATTGCGGATTTATTCATATGCTATTCATCTTTTTGAGATTATGGATTGAGGGTTAGCTGATATGCTCTATGAATCATAGAAATTAAACTAATTTATGTTTTTAGGGATTATTAAATCGGTGTAAGTGGGTTTCCTATAAATGTTAAGAATAAGTTTTCTAATTGAAAGATCAAGCAAATTGGTTGAGTAGATGGCAAAATATCAGGCTACTATTTCACATGTACTACGACGGATTAACTAGAAGAGCACCTTTAGAAAACTCCACTGGATAACTTTATTAAAGCTTCAAATTATGGCTCGATAAAATAAATCTTTATCTAAATAAATAAATAATAATAATAATCAAATAATGGATCTAAATTTGTTATTTTCCTCCCCATAAAAAGGATTAGATATCAGGTTTTTTAAAAATTACATAGGTAAGGCGAACATCAGATAATAAAAAAAGACCTTCATAACATACAATAATATTTGCATCTTTTTCTTCTTACTGCCTTTTCGTAACCTAATTTCATCAGAGTCTTTACCTTCATCATCTTCCCTTATACATTCAGTTGCTATTTTATTAATTCCCACCTATTCCTCAATTCCTCACACACTCCTTCATACTCAACTATCTCTAAATATCCTATCCTTTTATTAAAAATAGTGACTAAATGTATAAGAGAAGATGATGCTATGGCAAAGACTGATGAAATTAGGTCTCACCTATTTCTCTCACACTCCTTCACACTCAAGTATCTCCAAATATCTTTTTCAATCACACATTGTACATACTTTCCATAGATTTTTCTCCCTCTTACTTCCGAATAATCTAGCTCCTTACCTATTGTTCAAACTTCTACTTAGGTACCTTGGCAGTCTGTCCTGCATTTTCTAACTCCCAGACATATTGAAAAATTATTTTTTTGTGAATTTCCACATTCTTCCACATTTACTCTGGCCATTCATTCATTACATCCCCAACACCCTCACATTTTGATATTTTCTATTTCGCTCTAATCTTTACTTACATTCCCCTAAACACACACACACACATTTTCCATACCTCCTTCACCAGTCTCTTTTCCTCTATTTCACACAACATCATCTCATAACTCATAAATCTCTTTGTTTTGATATGAAGTGTCATAACAAACCCTCACATTATCTCACTCTGTAGACTTACTATTTCAGGAAACAGATACTACGTATTTATGTGTTGTCTAAGCATGTTCTTTAAAAATCACTCTCTCCTGTTTGGGAATGTAAAAGCAGCCCACGGCTAACAGTGACCCTAATGAATACGAGGACAATGGCGGAACTATAATAATACTTCACCGGTTATCCCCTACAGTCCTCTTTTCGTCTCTATTGTAATTGGCGTAATCAATTACAATTAATCAAATTATGTGGAAGCATTTAACAGTGAAAACATCAACAAAAAAACAACAGGCAAAAAGCAGCAACAAAAAAAACCGACAAGCTTTATTTCTATCAAACTCCCTGCTGGCCCTCCTCTGTCTTTTCCGACACTTCCAGAAACATATTCTTCCTCTCTAAGATGGCGGTATAGGCAGCGAAACCGCTATTCCAAACGAACTCGTCATCGACCATTCTGGTCATCAGTCCCACCGGACTCCTAGGGTCCAACCAGTGTTACAGACTTTACTCCATCTTTCCTTTTTCCTGTTGCCACTCTGGACCTTGCGTCCTCCGATTTACCTATCCGGCACATATAGCTCAAGAAACACCCGTATCCGAATAGGAACTGAGTTGTGTGGTACTACAGTTTCCTGTTTTCTTTCGACCCATGTCTCCACCTCCTCACTCTATTCTTCTTTACCGCTTGCGTTCTACCTACTCTGTGAGTTGGTTAGCAGTCGTTACTTTTGCTCTTAGCCTCCCTGCGCGGCACCCCCTCAACACTGCGTCGTGTACTTCGGTCTTCGCTGCTATTCTAGATCCGGTGGAGGAGAGGATGACAGCTATATACTTCTTCTTCCCCATACATCAACTCCATTAAATAAAGTCGGCTCACTCGTGAGTCCCATAATTTACATGCTAAATTTTTCGTCAATCAATTCCCCAGTTCTTGCTGACTCCCTACGTTTGTTTTGCCTTTTCTTATACCCACTTTTCATACTCCACGTACCCGCACATACATCCTAAATATTTAACAACCCTTATAATTAGTTTCCTCTTCCATTATAATTCTTTCAAACTTCCCTCCTTTCCTACGTTATCATTATCCATATTTTTTCACTGCCTTCAACATATATTTCATCCCTCACCAATAAATTACTTCCAGGCCTATTTTACTTTCCTAAACACTTCTTCTAACTTACTAACACACAAATTTAATAGGATAATCCTATCATACCTTGTCTATGTCCTAAATTTTTCTAGTACAATCTTTCTCACTTTCGCAACAATCCATGTTTCTTCATACACTCTTCTTATCGACTCTATCATTCCATCATACAATCAATTCTTTCTTAGGCGTTATAACAAACTCTTATACCGTGCTTTTAACTCTAAGAATACTATATTCACACTTCCTCTCTCTTCTATCACCAAATAATAAGTAATTTGATCTATGGTCCCCTCTTCAAAAAGCTCCCTGACTTCTTGTAACAACCCAGTTTTTCACTTATTTCACGATAGTTAGGACAATTTTGTACCCAATACTCATTATGATATTTCCCTGAACTTGTTTATGTCGGAGCCATCTCATCCTTTGTTTGCGGGCACATAATTTCCACTCTCCATAATTCTGGAAGATTTGTTTCCCCTCTCTATATTTGATTGAGCCTTCAGTCTATCTATACCTAATGTTGTTTGATGAGTTACGTGAAGATGATGCAATATAAAATACTTGTAATCATTTTCTCCACAGTTTATTTTTGTTTTGCTAAATGTACATTTCGTTTAAGATGTAAACATTTTCAATAGCAAGAGTGACCGTAATCGGAAATTGTGGCTTATTTATACTCTCTATACCTGTTGGTTTTCCTCGTTTTACTTCCTTAAAAGCTTTTTATTCCTTTATTGGCATATTTGATATTTGCACCATCAATAAATCAGTGAGCTACAAGAATAAAACGAAGTAACTCTTGGTGGACTACTTGATCTATCGAAAGCATTTGATGATTTAGATCATGAAATTTTAATTTACAAATTACATAACTATGGTGTTTGTGGAGTTGCCTTAAGTCTGATCAAAAGTTACTTGAGTAACAGAAAGCAAAGTGTAAAAATAAATAATAAAATTTCAAGTAGTTTAAGCGCCACAAAGGGAATACCACAAGACAATATCCTTGGCCTACTGCTTTTTATAATATATATTAATGACTTAGCACATTTTGTGCAGTCGATGGGTGGTCATATTGAGATTCTTGCAGGAGATACTTTAAGACAAATAATATATTAACTTTGTACAGGATGTACATATACGAACTTTGGTTATACAATTTCAAGGCTGAAATAAGTATTTATACCACTCATCAACATAACTATCAAACTAGACATAACAAAAACCTCGCACTACAACATTGACAAGTTGTCAACCATCATATGCTGCAATGTGGTATTATAATCGTCTACCGTGGAATATTAGGTCTGCTACAAACATAAAGAACTTTCTTTTGAGATAAACTCTTTAAATGAGATTTAGAAAAAGCAATTTCCTTTATATTCCTTAGAAATTCCATATTTAGTTCTTTAATTGTTACTTTGCGGGTGTTTTAGTTGAAATACTTTTTTGGCTGTTTTCTAATTGTAAATATTTATTATCTATTTCTCAATTTGTTTATTGCTTGGCATGTTTTCACTTATATTTATTTCTTCGAAATAAATTAAATTTTGATTTGATTTTGATCTTTTTCTTATTTCCTACCTAATTTCATTAACGTTATTGCCCCGGCTTCATCTTCCCTCGTGAATTCAGTTAGTCTTTTGTTAATCCCCACCTATCTCTCACATACTACTTCACACTTAAGTGTCGTCAAGTATCCTCTTCACTCACACATTGTACTAATTTGTCATGGATTTCTTTCCTCTCTCTTCTAACTAAATCTAACTCGTTCTAAAGCGACCTATTCTCTACTAACTTCTATTGAGGTACATTAGTAACCTCTCGTCCATCTGCCAACTCCCAAACATATCAAAAAAACTGATCTTTCTCTTTTACCCGAGCTGCTACCATTCATTCATAACAATTCTGACTCCCCTACATTTTGATATATTCTCTTTGGCTTTATTCTACACTTACATTTTACACCTACGTATTTTCTATACCTCTTCCTTCTTCCACTCCTCCTCTATTCCTCATAACTTCATCTCATAACTCGATATTCTCTTCGTTGCCTCACCCTATATCCTCCGTCGATTTTCTGAAATACTATGTATATATGTGTCGACCCAGCCTGTGCTTCAGGAATCACAGCTCATCCCTGTCCTTCTTTCTGCACCCATACCCTCTTGTTCTCCATACTTCAACCCCAAACCTGCTTCACACATAAATCCCATAACTTACATGCTAAATTGTTCATCAATTTTTTTCCCCAGATTTTTCTCATACCTAGCTTTTCCTTGTACCCACTTACATTAAAATAATAGATCCTAAATACTTAAGTATATTACCTCTCCCTTCCATTCTAATCCTTTCACTCTTCCCTCCATAACCTCATTCACTTTTTCCTTAGTTAACACCAAACCTTCTCTTATTCATATATCTTTTCACTGCCTTAGCATATTTATTATCCCTCCCCAATTTCTCGCTGATAATATCATCGGTGAATGCCCACATTCATACTTTGCTTTTAATACTTCCAGGCCTAATGTCTTTTCCTAGATACTTCTAACTACATTACTCACTTCTTTCTCACAATCCCTCTCTCGGCACTCTATCTATATGCTGCTTTTAAGTCTAAGAATACTACATACACAACACCTCTCTCTTCCACCACTAAGTAAAAATTAAATCTTTGGTTCATCTTTCTTTTCAAAAAGTCCCCTGAATTTCTGATTACAACCCATTAATTTCTTCTTCTTTCTCTAGTCATTGTTATGCAATTATGTACCCAATACTCATTACCGATATGCCCCTGTTGTTGACCTTTTTCGGCGTCATCTCCTCCTTCGTGTGCCTGGTACATAATTTCCCCTCACCATGATTCTAGTATTTTCGTTTTCCCTCCCTATATTTAATTTAGTAGCTTCATACAGTGTACCGTCCCCCTTTTACCTATGTCAGCCTTCAGTCCATCTATACCTGCTGCTTTTCCTCGTTTTACTTCCATAAAAGCTTTCTCTATCTTCTTCTCCGTGATATATTTCATCACTCTATTAACATTCCATCTTTGATCCTACATAGCAGTCTACTGCTTCTCTTACACTTCTTCGTTTATTATTCCAACGACACTCGTATCCTCTTTTCTCAGTTCTCTTATTTTTATAATATTTCACATTTCTGATTCATTTCTACACATTCTCAATCCATCACTTGTTCTTTCCAGAAACTTGAAATTATTATCATGGGGATAATGATGAAGCTAATTAATTATGTTCTGAAAACCTTTCTTCGCACTTTAACGTTTTTACCAAATGTATATTTCAGACATTATTAAGTGGTTAATATCAATAATTTAAGTGAAGAAAAATTTTTAGTAATTTACTAATTATTCAAAAATTCCCACTAGCTGTTATTCACAAAACTTTTGCATTAATCCAATAAATTCTATATTAATTATCAGTGCAATTTTTACAAATTTAAATACATTTTATATACCCTAACGTACTCGTGACCTATCTCAATCTATTTTGTATTAATCTGGTGCACTCTTGACCAACCCCAATACATTCTTCCATACATCAATAGGTAATACCGTGACCCGGGTTACTCCCGACCTACCATAATACTAAATACATTGACCCAATAACCCTAAAGTAACTGTTGTGCAGCAGGTCAATATTGTTTATTGTCGTAGGTCAAAAGTACGCTAGTTAATTGAATAAAAAATGCGAAATTGAAATGGACATAATAATAGCTTGCTTACTAAAATAATTTAAAATAATCAGTAAAGTATTTGGTAACATTAAAAAATATAATAGTAAACACAGAATTACCAAAGACTGCTAAGGTATAATCGTTAATTAAAATATTATATAACAACGTACAATATTTCAATCAACAGTATAATAAAACGAGAGATTTTTAGAGACGTTCTTGTATTAAAAAACTATTTTCTTAATGAATAAGTACCAATTTCTAATTACCGAATTATATTTAGGCTTTATGTAGTGAATTCATTAAGCTTACGAAAAGAAAATTAATTGTCTACGTTATAACGGCAAACAAATAAAATTCCTTCTTTTACCGTTTCATTTGTCACGCTGCCAGATGCTTTTATTGAATAAATTATACAGATGTCGAAGAAATAAATGACAAAATTATCCACATAGAAATATAACATATTCTGACTGATTTATGAGCAGCAGCTATTATCGTTTATTTCCAACATTATCAAAAATTGAAATAAGTAGTTGAGTTTGGTCGCGTTGAAGATCGTATAGAGTTGATCAAACAATTTTGTTTTGCCGTTGTTTTATCTGCGGTGTTTGTAACATCGCTCTTGTATTTTTCTGCCATCAACACCATTGTCTGTGGTTTTCTTCGTTTTCACATCTACTTCCATCTTTCAACTTATTTCAACTTATATAGATTTACAGAAGGAAACTTTAATTACTTTAAAATGTATTTTCCCTTACATTTTTACATTTATGGCATTTCTAATCGAAACACGCTAAACACTTTTAAACAGCGATGTTGATGATGTCCGTGTACTTCTTCATGTTATTGGCCACACTCACGTAACGGCCTTAGAATTGCTGACAATCATCATGCCACCGAGGATTCCTTACAGACAGTAGGGCAGCAATACTAGCAGCGAGTGGTTACAAGATCACCTCATGACTAGTTAAAGAATGTCACAACACCCCGAAACAAGCAGCACAATCAAACTATATAGAGCGGCGCTGGGTCAAGGGACACAATAATGAAGAAGGCAACAGCAAGGCTGGTGTGGGCTGGTTCGGCTCTCAGTGATAACTCGGACGGGTCCCCGATCGCGCCAACACTGCCTAACTGACATCTTCAAACAAAACACTCTCAAAATGCTAAAACAACGTTAGGACAACACCTCAGTCTGCAGACAGGCCAAGAAAGCAATGCGCTCATCCAATCTAAAAACAGCTGAATACTATCTGCGACTGTCCCGGGGGAATCTGCGTTTTATCACAGGTATCCTTACGGGTCACTGTCAGCTAAGGAAAAACTTGTTTACTATGGATCTGGTCGAAACCCCCATATGTAGAGCATGTGAAGAAGAGGACGAGATAGTGGAGCATGTGTTAACCACCTGTCCGGCTTTCGCCTACCTTAGAGAGCCCATGCTAGGAGAGCTCTGGCCAAACATGGCCAACGTTAGGGAAACCCCTCCAAGCGTTGTGCCGTCCTTTGCTCTTCACCTTGGGTGGCTAAATGAGTCCCACACTCATTTAGTGAGGCCTAGGTGCTCTGGTCAATGATTTGATAACCCTTGGCAAACTCGATCCAGATCCAGATCCAGTCACCGAGGATGTTAGGGACGACTTGGGAAGTTAGGTGAATGGAATGATTTCAAGACACCCTCGAGTTTCTGGCGTTCACATGTAACATCTCATCTATTTGCAAGCATAATAACCTTAAAGGCATTGATGAGTTGATTGATCTTCAAACAACAATTTTTGGCGAATAGTTGCAGCAACTTTATGGACTGTGTTGTGAGTAAGTTCACGATGAATTCATAGTGCCTTGAAACTGGACGAGTTCCTTTTCAATAATAAGAAGTAGTGCCCTACTGCTTCTGTTTGCTGGCGGTGGAGTCCAGGGCAATGAAATATCCGTCTTCGATTCCGAACACTTGCAATGGAAGCCATTTGCTGGACAGCAATCATACAATCATTGCAAACTTATTTGATTCCATTTTTGTTAAGTATTATACTTTAAATAGTATAAATATTCAATTTTCACAAGCCCCAACTCAATTGGAAAATAAACCTTTCTTGGTTTCTTTCTCTTAAGGTACTGAATCAGATTTGTTTTCCTTATTCATAATTTCTTCTACTTTTGATTCCGTCACTATTTCTTCTATGTACAATCTTTCGTCGTTTCTTTACTT
Source organism: Ontholestes murinus (assembly GCA_963969525.1). Taxonomy (NCBI): domain Eukaryota; kingdom Metazoa; phylum Arthropoda; class Insecta; order Coleoptera; family Staphylinidae; genus Ontholestes; species Ontholestes murinus. Next base: position 18,384,820 of record OZ018389.1, read on the forward strand.
AATTACTTTAGCATATTTCAAATTTTTTTCTACTTCAGACTAAATTGTTGTTTCTTCTATTTTAGCATCCGTCAGCGCTTCTTCTACGTTAGTATCTTTTGATGTTTATTCTGTTAAAGCAACTTTTCTTATTTTTTCAGCTGCTGACTCTCATGTTTTAGCTTTTTTGCTTCTTCTTATATTTGAGCCTATGTTATCGTATCCTTTATTTTTGTGTTGTGTCTTCTATTTTTGCTTCTGTTGATTCTTCCATTTTAGCCCTTGTTACCATTTCTTTCATTTTAACATCCTTTAACGATTCTTATTTTTGAGCATCTATCGTTTCTTTCACTTGTGAGTTGTTCATTTTCTATTCTTTGTATCCTTCGCTTTTTCTTAAACTTCATCTGTGCTCTCTGTTGGTTTCGTTGTACTTGTAGAAACTATCATCAAATTATCTCCCTTTCATCAAAATCAATTACACTCAGTATGACAGAAACCAGAATTTCATAAACTGGAATAAAAATGCTGAAATATATAGCAAAATCAAAAAAATCAGCATCATGTTTGTCATGGAGAAATACAGAAGACTGGGCGAGAGTGGAAGATCATCATAGGTGAACTCAGTCCATTTCATGTGCGGTTAAAATTCATTCGAAGTTATGTACGTACATAATAAATAATTAGACCATTTTTGTAAGCACATTGAATAAAACTAATAAACAATAAACATTAAACATTTTTCTTCCATTTTTACATATGTTTCCATTTCATCAACTTTAGCTTTTTTGATAAAGAAAAGACCTTTATTATCATATAATAATAATAATAATACCGTATTTTTTTCTTTTTTTTTAAACCTAAATTTATCAGTGTCTTTACCCCAGCACCATCTTCCCTCATCCATTCAGTCACATTTTTGTTTCTTGCAAACCATTATTTTCACACTTGACTTATACTTAGCACTCATTCATAATACACAATTTTTATAACTTTCTCCCATCCAGCTTTTCTTTCCTCTCTCTCCTGAGCAACATCCAGCTCAGCCAGGGTGACCTTGACCTTTACCTTTAAACAGAGCTATCACTCAAGTACTTTGGCAATTTCCTGTGCACTTGCCACCTTTAAATATGTTTAGATGCTTATTATCTGATTGCATTTCTACGCCTGTTTCCATTTAATTGTTATTAACCTAATTATTTTTATTTCTTCTAGTTTAGCATCCTACAATTCTTCAATTTTGAATTTAGCATCTATGGTAGTGTCCTCCACTCTAAATTCTATTAACACGAATTGTTACGGTTTTATGATCTGTGCATTTAATTTCTAGGCCATTCATTTTTTCAGTCTTTAACTGAGTTTCAGTTTCCATGGCTTTAATTAATACAAAGTATCTTCTGTTACTTTTCTTGGGTTATTAATTCAATGTTTTCTTCTTTAGTATTTGCTTGTAGTTTAACAGATTCTTCTATTTTTAGATCTTTAACATCTTTCATCTTTAACCCCCCTCTCTATAATCTCAAACTTCTTGGCTTCGAACTTGTTAGTTTTTACCACAATTTCACCTTACATTTTCTTATCAGTTTTTCAACTGTAGCCTTTATTTCTTTTGTAAGTTTAGGTTTATCTTTATGTTTAACTTGTCAGTTTTTACCTTAATGTCACCTTCCATTTTCTTATCACTTTTTCAACTGTATTCTTTATTTCTTCTGTGGGTTTAGGTTTATCCTTATGTTTATTTTGATAGGTATTAATAAAGAGAATGGTTGCAACCGTTACTACATGTTACACTTACACTTTATTGAAAAATTCACTATGTTTTAACCAAAATTAATTAAAACATAGTATATTTTTCAATTCAGTGATAGATATTAATTTCAGAAACTTTAAAATCACCTTAAACTCTTTTTAACGAGTCAATTATTATCTCTAATTGTAACACAACGTTTAATTTCAGGATTATAAGAAAAACTTCTCAAATTCGTTTTAGTTTGTATTAATCATTTAAAAAAAAAACGAAAGCCAGATACTCTTCGGTAAGTTAGTTGACGTGCTTGTTGATGAAATCAATGAAGCTGCTGACTTGTGTGTAGACAGATGGAGCTCCTCTGGTACCACATGGCATCATTCCCCAGGAGACAACACCAATGACGGTATTACCTTGAGCAAGTGGACCACCGGAGTCACCGCTGCAGGCTGAAAGTCCACCGGTAAGTGGTCCAGTGCAAACGTTGGTGTCAACTAATGGCTCAGATGTACCAGCTAACTTCACAAAGGCATCGACACATTCTGAAACGATCATTTACATTAATTATGTTTCAATATTTTTTTCTTGAGCAAAAATTTGGAATTTAAATTAAAATAAAATTTTACAGGCTGAAAGACTTACGGTAGATAGTATAAGTATTATGTCTTATTATTATAACACTAGCTTCAATAAAGATGTTTATTTTCTAAACTTTTTCTCACTAACCTCAATTATCTAAGTTAGGTTTTATCAGGTATTTTGTTGACTGTTCTTGAAAACTAATATTAATGCTTAGGTGTAAACAATAGAAATTACCTTGGTGTGACAGCACTGGAAGTGTGGCAGTCTGCAAGTGGTTTGGCATGCTGGGAACCATAGTGGTTGAAGTTGATCCCCATCCAGACAAAACACTTTCTCCAGATGGGATAGCGTTAGCGGCAGGAAGATTGATTGGTTTTACTTTGTCGTTAAATTCGAATTTGCCTCCCAATTTTAACAAAGCAATATCATTTGGATTGACTCCTCTATAAAAAAAAATATAATCATTTGATAAAAATTGCAAATTTGTATAAACGAAATCAATAAGTAAAATACATTGAAATAATGACTATGAAGGTCAGAATTCTAAAACCCAATAATATAATAATACTATTGTTTGTCTTAAACATTCTACTACTTATGACTGAATAAAGAATGGTTATTATTATTATGCATCTATTTCAATTTTGGGCTCTTAAGATTATTGTATATACTAAGCTAGAAGATAAGTCTCAAAAATACTAAGAATTGAATTAAAACGTAATAATTTTAACTATTATGATTACCCTTTGTAATCCGGATGGACGATTCTCTCGACAACATTAATTTCCTGGTATCCCTTTTCAGTCAACTCGACGATACCAGCCCTAACTTTCATGGAACCGGGGAATGGAAGTTCAGTGACGCAATGGCCTGCAGTCAATACCCATCCTGGTGCAATGATGGATCCTCCACAGACATGTTGGAACATGCCCAAAATTCCCCATTGAAGAGAGATTTGGTAAGGAAACTGACCTTCCTTGGCATCTTGGCCGTTGGTGATGCGGTTGGGTGGAGCAGCTAAAATGAATTATAATGGTTAAAATATAGTATATTATTTAACTGCGCTGATGAGATCCAAAATAGATCGAAACCTGTCCGTGGCTTTTGTTGATAGGGAACAATAATTAAAAATACATTACATCACCCTCAAATATTCTAAGCACTAGAATGTGTAATGTACACTTAAAAATATATTTATCCCATAATATCCTTAGTATATTTCTACTTTATATTAAAATTTGGGTTATTTCTAATATATTAAATTCAAAATATAGTTGGGGATATAATAATTTTTACAATATTATTATTAAATAAATTTTTCATCCTAATTATTATTTAGATATTGTAAATATTTTTAATACATACCAAAGGCTCCAATAATGGAAAGAAGAAGAACAAATGAAACCTGCATGATGCTTGAATGAAGCTGCAATGAGCCTGTCGGGTATATATAGGCGGAATACCTAATCATATTTTGCTCATTTTTATAAATAATAATGATAAATGCTTAAAAATTATGATATGAAGCAATCTGTATACACCAATGAGTACTATTTATCGATTTAAATTATGATAAAGGATTTTAAAAATACTTTAGCCCATTGAATTATATGTGTAACAAATTATCAGAAATACTTGATAATATATTTATTTATTATACAATATAGTGATTAGAGTTGAACCTCTAGATATATTCTTTAAATATGTATTTTTAAAAAAAGCAATAAATTTTTTAACGGTAAATACTTTCTCACTGCACTCTTGATGAAACAAAACTTGGAGATGTTTAATAATATTATCTGATTTTGAAATAAGACACTTGTTTGTTTTCATATTGGTATATTCAGTTTCCTGACACGGGTTTAACTCAGTTAATTTTGTGATTCCTTTGAGAATGGTCGTCATTGACCGAAACACGTGTCAGGAAACTGAATATACCAATATGAAACCAAACAAGTGTCTTATTTCAAAATCAGACAAATTATTAAACATCTCCAAGTTTGTGAGTTTCATCTAATAGATCGAAAATTAACATCCAATTCCAACCCAATCAATTTCCCTTCCTCTCGAATTTATAAACCATTACAAGAATTGCACCATCGAAGGAGTTGCGAAAGATATACCATATCTAGCCAATTCTAAAATACTACTAATATGAACTCAATTCAGCCCTAACTTACCACAAGAATTCAAAAACAAGTTCTGAAAGAAATATTTCACCAGCTGAACAGACATAAATATTATTATTTTTGAAGCAAATCAATGACAAGCAAAGTAGACCGACAAAATATCAAAAATCAGACAATATCACTAACATTATAGATCCTTTCGACAAATACAGAATCACTGACGATAATTTAATATCAACTGCTTTTGCCGTACATTTTCACAATTTATTTTAAGAACCAATTAATAACAGCTTTGACAATAATTTTCACGACACTGTAAATGACTAGGACAACTCATTCAACTTTCAGCCCTCTCCACCTCCAATTGATGATATTATAAGTGAAGAGCATTACTATCGATTGATGCATTCTGGCAAAATGGCCTTCCTAAAAAAATATCATACATATCTACCAGTTCATCCTTAAAATTCACCATTAAAATCTTCAAGTATTGTTATCCAAGTCAATATATCACCAGTTAATGGAAAAGAGATAAAATAATTTGCATCCCAAAACCCGACAAACTCCTATCTCACAAGCTAACCTCCGATTACTCTCCTTTCTGTAATCTGTAAACTATTTGAATCACTCTTAAAAGAAAACATTCTAGTATCTTCTAATGTATCCATTCCCGACTACCAAGTTGGCTTCATCCCCCACTCTTCTCTCTACTTTATAATCTTTATTACCACGATATATTTTATTCCAATCTAAAACACTTCAATCCCACCATAGCACTACCACCCACCCTCAAAACTGTTCTTAATTTGCTACAAATAGTATTAAACTTTCTACAAAAGTGATTCTGTAAATGACAAATTGAAATAAACTCTACAAAATCCAATAATATGAATGAAACAGTATCAACCGGACCGTCGTATGATTGACAACCAATATAACATGGCGCAGTAATTAGTGTAAACATAATAGGCAGGAGAAACAAATAAGCAAAAATGGAAAGCAGAGACATTCAACCAATTAAGTTAAGTGGCAATCGAAGTGAAAACTGTAAAAACTGGAAACAAAGGTACGAAATATATTCCGCCGCTCTCGAATTGGACGCCAAGCCGAAAAAAACACAATGTGCTCATTTACTGCATTAACCTAACGTACGAGAGGTACACATTCTTCACTTCCCGCCAAAATGACGAAAGCACGTTAAAAAATCAAGCAGGATAATATGAATTTCCAGAGAATTTCAAATTAGAATTGATCAAAACAATGCTAATAATTGGCATAAAAGATGAAAAGGTCAGGGAACACCTTCTTCCTTGAAAAAAGCAGTCGAAACATGTATTCTAACCGAAACATCCAGACAGCAGCTTCAGGAAATGAAACAACCGACAAGTGAAGACTCAAATAAATACGGAGAAGTGGATCAAGTAAGAAATAAGAAGAAATACGCACAAAAAGGACAAGATGATTCTTCAAGACCGCACACAAACAGAAAACAAAATCAAGTACCAAAAGAAATAAGAGACTGCTCAAGATGTGGTAAATCACATTACATAAATAAATATCCAGCGTATGGAAAACAATGTTTAAAATGTAAAATGAACAATCATTTTGCAATTAAATGTAGAAATAAATCAGTAATTCAAATAGATCAATCTAACAATTATGAGAACTTAAACATTGACACAATTAATAATGTAAACTTCAACCACAAAATAGATTTTTTTGTAGACAAAAGTAACAATGGTTTCATTATAGGATTAAAAACGTGTATTAGTTTAAATATAGTAAAAATCTATAATAATAAGGACATTAAATTCATAGAAGTAGTAAATAAAAATCAAATGAAAAATTATGAGGACTTAACTAATAAATAAAAAAATGTTTTTGAAGATATAGGAAAAATAAAAAAAACCTTATCACATTGAGATAGAAAAAGATGCAAAACCAATAATAAACCCAATAAGAAATGTACCGTTTGCATTGCAAGACCAATTCAAAACGTGCTTAGATGCAGCTAATGGATTCTGGAATATTCCACTAGACAAACAATCTAGTAAATTATGCACCTTTGCAACCCCTTATGGTAGATATAAATTTAATAGAATGCCATTTGGTATCAAAACTGCCAGTGAAGTATTCCAAGAATATTTCCAAGACATTTTTCAAATTAAAGGCGTAGAAATATATGTCGATAACATTTTAGTTCATGCGGAAACCAAAGAAGAGCACGATAATATATTTGAACAAGTATTCAAAATAGCCAGAGATGAAAATATAAAATTTAATATGAAAAAATGTAAATTTGGTCTAGATGAAGTTAAATATTTAGGACATGAATTTTCAAATAATGGCATTTCAATGTATGAAGACAAAATTGAGGTAATAATTGACATGCCCAAACCAAATAATAAAAACGATTTACAAAGATTCTTAGGATTAATAACCTATGTAGGTAAATTTATTATTATTTATCCCAAATAACTTATCCACTAAGAGATTTGATTAAAGAGAATAATATATTTTCATGGGAAAACAGTCAAGAAAAAGCATTTAATGAATTAAACGGATAATTACACAAGAACCTATTTTAAATTACTATGATCCTAGAAAGCCGATAACAATTTCAGTAGACGCATCGAGTTCAGGTATAGGAGCGGTACTCTTACAAAATGATAAACCATGTGCATATGCTTCTAGAACTATGACTGAAACTCAGCAGAGATATGCACAAATAGAAAAAGAGCTATTAGCAATTTGTTTTGGTGTTCAAAACTTCTATCAATATGTTTATGGAAGAGAATTCACTGTAGAAACTGATCACAAACCATTAATTCCAATATTTAAAAAAGCATAAACTCATGCCCAGCTAGATTACAAAGAATGCTTTTAACAATACAAAAATATAAAATAAACTTAGTTTACAAACCAGGTAAATACTTAATCATTGCTGATACACTATCACGAGCAACTCTAGACAAAATATATGAGGATAATTTAGATGAAAGATTTTTTAGATTAAAATAGTTGCAAAAAGCAACTGAAGATGATGATGAGTTAAAGACTTTAAGAAAATTCATAAATAATGAATGGCCAAAAAGCATAAACAAAATACCTTTTAATTTAAAACCATTTTATAAACTAAAGTCACAAATAACACAAGGAACAAATAAATTAATTTATATGAATCAAAGAGTTGTTATACTAAAATTATGGAGAAATAAAATCCTTGATGATATACATACTGGTCACTTAGGTATCTCGAGAGCAAAATTTTCAGTATATTGGCCTAATATGACAACACAGATAGAAAATATAATTAACAGATGTTACATATGTAATAAATATTCAAATTCAAATAGAAGAGAACCTATTAGAAATCATCAAATAATTAAAAAACCATGGGAAAAATAGGAATTGACTTATTTGAAATACATGGTGAAACATTCCTCATTGCAGTAGATTTCTATTCAAAATACCCCGAAATCATGACGTTAAACAAAAACTTAACTTCAATGAATGTAGTAAATAAATTAACATCCATATTTGCTAGACATGGAATACCCAAAATTGCAGTACACGCATGCTAAAAGAGTACCAACATAAAGATGTACAATGAACATGTCGATGAATAAAGCAGTATCAACCGGACCGTCGTATGATTGACACCCAATATAACAACTAACATTTAGAAGTCAAGGAATTTTAACAAAAACCGCGGTTAACATTTATAAATCGATTTGCCCAATGGCATCTTTCACCTTGATTCATATTACAGTGGCAAAAAGATCCATACTCCGAACCTTTACCAAAATTAGGCACCCGAATAGTCCTCTTCACAACCCATCCAATGAAATACTATATGAATCCACACAAATCATTCCTACCACCAAATGTGCATTAGCCATCAGTAAAAAAATTGCTATCAAACCTTTCAACCTTACTCTCCTTGATAAATACTCTATTCCCCATAATCATAAAATTCCCTCAAAATGCTTTTTGTCTGCATTGTGAGACCAACAGTGAAACTTACTTGAAAGGTTACCGCCGTTACATGAGGGACTTGTTCTCCCGCAATTTCAGGAAACGTGGAATAATCCTACTTTATACTTACATAAAAAAACTACAATTGATGTCAAGAATAACGGTGAGGTGCAAACGTTCAAGCGCACACGCATTTGGCGTTATTGTGGACAGTGCGCAGCAAGATCATCTCCAAGAGGAACAATCTCCACATTGAAGACGTCGAGCTCTCCAAGTGCCGTGAATACTTCTTGCTAAGAGTTAAATATAGAGAAGCTGCGTAAAGAAGCTAAGGAAAAGAACCGACAAGTCAGCTTGAAGAAGCAGCCAGCTCAGCCAAGGTCATTATCGGCGGAAAGGAAGCCTCAGTGGTGCTGGCTCCAATTCCTTATGAGTTTATTGCATAGTTTGTACTCGTACCAATGCAAACATTCCACAAATACTTTTCGTCAATTCATTAAACCGCATTATCCGGACAGTTTCATTTAAATAACTTCAATTTCTTCTTTTTTTGCTTTTAAGACAAGACAGAAAGACCTATGGTTGATAACTTAGACAGGGAACATATATCACACAAAATATATGTATTTAATTGTTAAAAAATGCAAAAGTTACTGCAAACCGAAAAATTTATATAAATTATGCATCAATTTGTAAAAAAAAATGTCAACTTAATTCGAAAAATTCAAAACCAAACAATTTATTACGATCAAATCCTCTAATTCAAATTATGTACTAGCTTATAATGCAACGAAACAATCTGTATAAATTTAGCGAAAACCATATTAATGTAATACATTTTAAATTCTTCCGCTCCAAACACTTATTTCAAAAATTTCATTTAACAAATTTTGTCCTTTTTTGAGGAGATAATGTTTTTAATCCATACTCTTCAACAGGGAGTGTGTGGGACTCGCACCCTAATTCATTAGGGAACCCTACCCACTAAACTCTTCTCTCTTTCTCTCAAGATCAAAGAGGGATCGCCTGGCCTGGGCATTACTTCAGTCCTGTGTTTATTTTGTACCTTTTTTAATTTAGTCTCTGTTTTGGTCCTTTTCGATTAGTATTTTTCAGTGTATTTTTTAATTAATGGACTGTAATGGACTTCCCTATTTTTTCCCATTCCTTCTCATTCTTCCACAATTCACACTTGAATATCGTGCGTCTTGGGTCGTCTTTCTTATTGCAGTGTGCACATTCGTCATCTTCTTAGAATGCAAATCTTAAAGTATGTTTTTTCTTTCTATCTCTTTTTTTTCTGAAAGGTTTTTTTCTCTTTCAGTCGCCATCAGTTTGATAGGAATTATTCTTGCTATTACTCTTACAGCCTCTAGTGATGTGGTCCTATATGCCCCTGTTAATCGTATTGGTAGCTGCCGTTGCACTTTGTTCAACATGTTCCTATTTATTTTGCCTTTCACTGATGCTAGCATTATTTTTTGGTAGTTCCTGCCTTCCCAGTTCTTGGCATTAGATTATTTCCGGCGTTCATGGCTTTCGTTGGCTTGGCGTAGATGTATTTAACATGTGGAGAAAGTCTTTCGTCGAAAATAATTCTCTCTTGGCCTAAATTTCTTTCCCATTCAACTTAATGACGAAATCGCAGTGTTTTTTCCTTCCAATTAGCAATATTATCTCGGTTTTGTTTGTGCATAGATCTAGGTCTTTGCTCTTCATCTATGTCACGATTTGCCCTATACTCTCTTCCATTGTTTCTTTTAACTGTTCGGTTTGGGCCGTGGCCACCACTGCTACATCATCCGCATATGCCAGTTTGATGGCATATGTTGTCTAAGGAGATCATAGTACACTAGGTGCCATAGTATTGGCCCTGCCGTACGCCTGCTGTCATTACATATTCCTCTCCTGGCTCCAATTCTACCTTGCGGACTTTCAGGTAGCTTTGTACGATCCGTGTCATGTACGGCGAGATTCCATTTTTGTTTACTGCTTTCACTATCTCAATCCACGAGATTGAATTAAAAGAGTTTCTGACATCGAGCGTTGCCAATGCATAGAAGCCTCTGTTTTTTTAGGTCTTCGTCTTTTCTTTCAGGGCGATCTCGAGTACTTGCTTTGCTGCTCCTATGGTTGATCTTTCTTTCAGAAAGCCGTGCTTATCCTCTATTTTCTTTAGTAGTCTGTCAGCTAGCATTCTCTCTAGCAGTTTTCCAAATGTATTCAGCATACATAACGGTCTATAGGCTTTTTTCTCGCGTTTGGATATAAGTATAAGCCTTACAGTATTTCATTCTTTGGGGTATTCTCCTGTGTTAATTATGTTGTTCATTACCCTGAACACTAGTTCCGGCTCTTCCTCTAAACTACTTCTGGTAGGATTCCGTCTATTCCGGATGCCTTCTTAATTTTCATTCTATTAGATGAGTTTTTTAGTTCTTCCACACTAAATTCGGGTACGTCATCTGTCTGTACTTCATCCCATTATTTTATTACAGGATGAAATTCGAGTTTTTCTATTTTCTCTTTTCACCATCGCTTTATCTTACGTAGAGGTTCTATGGGATCAAAATTGTTGCCATTGATACCACATTATTATCTTTCCTCTAACCATTTTATCACTTGGATACGTTGCTTAGTTTTCATCTGCTTCAAGGCAAAAATAAACATCAAACTACAATCCTCACTACACAAAAGCTATAATGCTGCTAATGGGAAGGATAGCAAATAATAAACATGAAACAAGCACGACTGCAAAACATCATATGACAAAATTGCGCCAAATTCAAATTCATCCTTACTTCCTGGACACCCTATAGTTGGGTGGTTGTATATATTACTGTAACCCTTTTTTTGAATTATAAGTTATAAACCACACACCCTTTCGATTTGTAAAATTTCAACAAATTCTTAATTTATTTTCAACAAAAGAAATACAGAAAGAGTTAATTTTAAAAACACAGGATTAACTTAACCTTATAAACTTGATTATTACTTATACTATTGTACTCTTGACCTACCTCAACAAATAATGCAACGACCTCTCGTACTCCTGATCCGCCCAAACAAATTATACGTTGAGGTAGGTCAAGAGTACGCTGGAGTTTAAGCGGGAAAATAGGCGCTAGGTAAACGCGTAGTGTATTGTCTTAGGTCAAGAGTACGTTCAGTTAAATAAACTGAAAAAAACAGCTTAAATTATTTGAATTTTCAACAAAAACAATTGAAAATTATTTTAAAAATTTCTGAAAACATATTTTAAAATTCACTTCAAACAGTTGAATGAAAAACAATTGGAGTTGGTAATAAACTTGATTGTATGAATCCATTGGTGCAAGAATTTCCATAATCCAATAATTATTTTGGAAGTTATCGTGGAAAAACTGAAAAACAATTGAAGTTCGAATTTTAGATTTTTACTTAATTTAAATAAATTTGATTGTAAGAATCCATTGGTGCAAGAATTTCATATTCCAATAATTATTTTGGAAGTTATTGTGGAAAAACTGAAAAACAATTGATATTCGAATTTTAAATTTTATTGTAGGAATCCATTGGTGCTAGAATTTTTTTAAATTTAAACATTATTGCGAAAGTTATAGTTGAAAAACTGAAAAATAATTGAACCTCGAATTTTAGATTTTTGCTTAATTTATGTAATATATATTTTATTATAGAAATTTCTACTATTGTTTTAAGCATTAAACTAATTAGAAAGTAACTGTTGTGTGAAATATAATTCTATTGTTTCTTTTTTATTTCAACTGTTTTTATCTGCCATTTTCTTAGTAAATGTCATTTTTTAGCTAATTATTAATGTTTCTTTTTGTTCTTGGTAAAATTGAAACGTTTTATTAAAGAAAGAATGATTTTAAAATTGTTTTTTTCTTTAATATTAGCTGTTGAGAAATTTTTCTTTGAAATTAAACAGAATTTAACTGGTTTTATAAAGTAAGTTTAAAAATATTTCTTAGGAAAGTTTCAGTTGTATTTTTACAAAATTTCAATTGTTTTCTTATTCTCAAAGATTTCAACTGTTTGGAATAAAATTAAATTGTTTTCTTTTTTAAAATTCAATTGTTTTTAACTGTATTTTCTTAAAAAATACCATTTGTTTAACTTCTTTTTAATTGTTTTTTGTCCTTCAACAAATTTTAGAAAAATAATTATTTTAAGCTTTAAATAATTTTTATTTTTTTCACTGTTATATTCTTATAAAGCTTACAACTGTTTTTTCTAACAAAATTCAATTGTTTTTAATTTTTTTTTAACTGCTTTATACTATGATTTTCTTAAAAAGTGTCTTTTTTCAGCAAAGATTTTCAATTGTTAATTTTTAAGAAAATAATGATAAAGTCGTATTAAAATCATTTAATTAGAAAATAATGATTTTAACCTGTTTCTCTTTGGTTAGTTCATTTTTTTTCTTATTTGTGAAATTATTTAATATTTCAACTGTTTTCCTTTGAGAAGTTTTCTATTTCTACAAATTTCCATGTTTTGTCAAATTACTAACTATTTTTTTTATAAGAAAATAGCACTATAATTTTTAATTCGACAGTTTTCAATTTGTGTTCAAAGTTGTTAATGATTTCATACTTTTATTTTAAAATTCTAAGGAATGTTTATTTGTTATTGTTATTGTTCATTTTATCAGCAAATTTCAACTGTTGTGCTACAAGTCTATTATTAATTTTCAATTGATTTTTATTTCAAACCTTTTGTACATTTTTAGAAATTATTAATTTTATTTTTGCAAAATAACTGCTTAAAAACATTTTTTTGGAAAAAATTAAACCAGTTTTATGCATTTTCCTTAGTTTCAACTGATTTTAAACTAATTTTTAATGTCTATGTAACTGCTATAATTTTAAATCCATAAAATACAAAAGACTTAACCTCAAGTTCGACGTTAAGGATTGTTATTGTCTAAATGTTACACTGATTTCTCTAATTGAGTAATTGAGGCAATCAGGGAACTGCCAACAGAAACAATTAACAATAACAATGTTAAACATAAAATTTTTGTTTGTCCAGTCCATTAGGAATATCAGTGCATCGTTTAGATAAAAGATGTCACCCTAATCGTGTCTAAATTTTATTTTCGAAAAAACAAAATATTTATGAAAATTTTATTTAAATAAGAATTTTTCAATAATAAAACTTAGATTTCATTTTCTTCAGAGTATTAAACTCGGTTGACCAGTAAAGCATGTTGTTTATTTCTTCACTTAACTAAAAAAATACACCAACAGAAAAAAATAATTTTTCATTTTATTTTAAAAAATCTGCATTTTTCAGACAGTTAAGCTAACTAGCAAAGATATTTATTTTTCACACATAACTTAGAGTCAAGACAGGGCAGAAAGACCGATGGTCGATAGCCCAAACGGACAGACTAACACATTATATATCATTTGTAAATGTTTTAATTTTGTAAATATCTATGTTCGAATAAAGATGTTATTCTCTCTCTCTGCATTTTTCTTTAATCTTTGAAATAAAGTTGTGTAAAACGAGAAATGGTTCCGAATAACGCCTACTTCCGGTCCACTATTGAAATTTCTGAAGTTAATATCATTAACGCTCTAAAAAATATGAAAGGAGATTTAATAGGTCATAATAAATTCTGCTTCATTTTTTATTAATCTTTTTCTTTAATCTTGCGGGCATCAACAGAGGGTTAATGAAAAATTTGTTTCAATAAAAGATGCTTAGCTGTAATATTTATTAAAAATATTTATCTTTTTTTTTATATTTTTGTAAAAACAAAAAAGAACTCCTTTTAGTTTTTCGTATTCAAGATAAACTTGAGTAATTCTTCCACAAACATAAATATATATATATATATATATATATATATATATATATAATTTCCTAAATGGTTTTAAACTTTAGCCCGGAATTTCTTTAAAAAGATAGCTTCTCAAAATAATGAGCTAATAAAAATGATCCTAACGTACTTTACGATTAAAAAGGACTTAAATAAAGTTAAACTTTAATGTCTGAATTATCTGTGTGCTGCTGGTTAGTTAAGTATATTGGAATGCATGGAAGTCTATTGGGTTGCATACATACATTTCGGTTTAAATTGATTTTAACTTTTTTTATTATAAAACTTCATCACGTAGCAATTGATTCCAGTTTTTAACAACTTAATCTTACATATTTAAGACATAAATGATTTTCACATCTAATACTACTATTATATTGTACATATATGTGTAATATATTGTATTATTCTATGATAATACAATACGATGCATGTTAGACTCCTATATTTTGCGATTTCTCTTTTATACACGTCATATAAATATTTCTTAAAAACGAATATCGCCCTGTTAAGTCCATAGTAGCTAATGGTCTTAATATAATTCTAAGAATTTTCTAATATAATAATAATAAACTTGTAAAAACGTATAGAAATTTTTGACTAAAATATATAACATGAAAATGATTTACGTTTTAAGAGGAGCTTTGCATGCTTAATAAGAATAATAAAAGGATTAATTAAGGACTTGGTTATGTTTGTATCATTTACATTAGTTACATGTCATTTGATTTGGCATTTAATGGTGCGTTTTTGTATTATTTATTTAGACTCCAACGAACAAACAAAACAAGTATCAGAAGCAAATGACATAGTGGGTAATAGAAATTGAAATCAAGAAAAAAAATGAAACAAATATCTTAGCACAAGAACACAGAGTAGCTATGATGAATACAACAAAGAGAAAGGGAACTAAAACAAAGCAAATGATATTGAATGAAAGACAGAGAATTTGGAAACAAGGTGGAAGAAAATTTAAAAAAACAAGATATTTTAGAAGACATTAAAGAACTTAAGAAATGTCAGAAAATATGAGCATATGCGTATATAAGATGAAGCAGGAGAAGACTACTAATGTTGGGGAAAAAATAATGGAAAGATGGAAGACATACTTTCAAGATCTACGGAATCGAGACTAAGCGCCAAATGAAGAAACAGAAGACAAAAAAGAGAAGACATCGAATTATCAAAACATATCATAACAAGGAGTAAAAAACTTAAAATTGTTTTCACTTTTAAGTTTTTTACTCCTTATTGTTAGCATTTGGAGCAGTCACAATAAGTGAGAGTATGATTAAAAACATTAGAATTAAAGAATGGTATTATCAATTGGCACAACTATAGTTTCGACCTTTACAGGTCAATATCAAATTTTGAATGAAGAAAAATTCAAGATATTAACAATTTATAGGTAAGATGTTAAATTTTATACTACATTGGAGAAAAGAGGATTTATTACAACGGATTAACTAAAGGAGATTAGGTGTTGTATTGAAGTACAGGGCGGATTAAAGTGCAGTGTTTTCAGATGAGGTACATAACATTGTAATGGCGAAGAGATTAAATCGGTCTACTCATTAACCAGATTAGTAATAATATTCATACTTTGATGGTAATTAACTCCAAAAGATTAAGCCTTAATTGCAAAAATGTAAAAAATTTAATTTATCAATATGTGGTTATGATTAGAAAAGAAACTTGTTGTAATTTTAAGTCAAAATGCTCTATAGAATTCATTGAATCTCTTCTCAAAACTCATACCTGTCTACCCTACTTACTATTACATGCGGAACATGAAATGTTGTATACTTACTTTTATTTTACTCTACTAAAGAGTATGAATAGGCTGATAAGACTAATCAACAGAGTCTGGAAGGAAGACAAGATACCAAAAGAGTGGAATGTAGAAATGATAGTGCCCATTTACAAAGCTGAGAAGAAGACAGAATATAACAAATACAGAGGAATCACATTATTTGGAATAACTACACAAATATACGAGATAATTATAGAAAAAAACATAAATAGTAGAAAATAAATTATAAGAGGCACAGAGCGGCCTCATACCTAGCAGTGCACATGGCCACATATTTATAATGAAGGTAATAATCAACCGTACATTACAACAGAGAAACCTAAGTTCAAAGCATACTAGTACATAATAAAGGAGAAAAAGGCGTTCGACAATATACTAATAGAAAAAAAAAAAACTAGGAAATCTTAAGGAAAATGGAATTTAACAACAAACAAACAAATTCTATATAAAGAAACATAAAATATAACAGTAAATCTTAGGAATTTACGAACAAACAAGGAGTCAGGCAGGAAGAAAACCTAAGCCCGTTGTTATTATTTACAGGGTCTATTATGAAAGTAATGCGCATTATTTTGGCAACCATAAGCGAATCCTGGATGTTCGAGTACGACCCAGAATCGAAAATGCAGAGCAGCGAGTGTCATTGTTAACTGTCAACTCAGCCTTTTACCTGCATGTGCTTAAAAGATTGAAACGGCGTGAGATCTAACATCAGTGACACGGTCAGATTCCACTATGGCAATGCCCCAGCCACACGGTCTTCATCGTTAGTAATTTCTTGGTACGGAATAACACCCAGGTGATCCTCTAACCCCCTTACAGTCCCGATTTGGTTCCATGTGACTTTTCTTTGTTTTACCAACCGAAGAAAAAGCTGAAAGGAAAGCATAGAGAGTTCATAGAAAACATCTAAAAGCATATTCCTAAGAGACACTATCGTCTAGGAGTTTCAGGGTGCTTTTCAGGCATGGCAGGCACGTTTCCAAAAATAAATGCTAACCGAGAGTATTTTGAAGAATTTTTAGCATTTTTACCGGTAAGATCAACATATATATATATATATATATATATATATATTCCAAAATATGCGCATTTCTTTTATAATAGACCCTGTATAATATAAAGGGACCAAATTGTAAAAGAAGTAAATAAAGTATCAAAACGTACACACATTGGATACAGGAACATTAAAAGTAGAAATAGTATAATGGATATTTGTAGATGAAATTGCGATAATATTAAATAGCCAAGAAAGACTTGCATAATTTGAGTTTTCACTGCGGCCATTTTATTCTATAATACTTCGATTGTTTAACTATATTATTAAAAATATGTTAAATCAGAATGGATTTTAAAATTTTGAAACTAATCTTAGTGAAGGTAATTTCTATACAATATTTCTATTCACTAAATGCAATTTTTCACAATTTTAATTTTGAGTGCCACTATTATATTTCTACTTAAGATATTTCAATTATTTAACTGTATTTCAAAATATAGGTTAACTGAGAATAGATTTTGAAATTTTGAAACTGGCCTTAGTGAAGATGGATTGTTTACAATGTTTCTTGACACCGAATGTAATTTGATTTTCCACAATTTGAGTTTAAAACGTCGCCATGTGGTTTCTAGATGTAATATCTCAGTTGTTTAACTGTTATATGAAAAATATGTTAATTGAAAATTAATTAAAATTAATAATTTATACATTTTCTAATCACCAAATGCAATTTGAGTTTTCACATATTAACTTTTGAGTGCCGCTATTTTATTTCTACCTATGATACTATCATTGTTTGAATGTATTATCAAAAATATGTTAACTAATGGCCACTTGCACCAGCTCTGATTAAATTTTTCGATTAACTAATCCTGATTATCTTTAACCAGAATATTTCTCTTGCACCGTCGGCTAGTTAAGTAACCACCGATCACAGAGTAATAATATCGAGAGCTCACGTTTTTATAAAGTTTTCATTTTAATTTTTGGTATTTGTATGGCGTACAATTGAGAACAGTGGCGCTACTGTATACTTAACCTATATATAAAAAATGTCTTACAAATGTACATAAATAGTTGCGGTGCAAACCGATTTTCCGTTAACCACAGATTAACTGTTTAATCATGATTAAGAGGCTGCGGTGCAAGTGAGCATCAGTATAGATTTAGAAATTTTAAAACTAATCTTAGTGAAAGTGGATTTTTACAATTTTTTTAATCACCAAATTCAATTTTATTTTACAATATTTGAGTTTTGAGCGTAGCCATTTAGTTTCTAGGTATGATGCTTCATGTGTTTAACTGTAATATCAAAAATGTGTTATTTGAGAATAAACGAATATTAGTGAATGTCGATTTTTTATAATTTTTCTAATCACTATTGAGTGCAGCCATTTTATTTATAATTATCATATTTCAATTGTTTAGCTGTAATATCAAAAATGTGGTAATTGAGAATAGATTTTGTAATTTTGAAACTAATATTCGCGACAGTGGAGGCAAGAAAACATGGAAAGAAAAAGGGAGATACAAATAAAGATTTTGTAACAATAAACAAGGTTAATAGAGAAAAGAGGCATCACAAGATAAAAATCACTAATGATTGCAAAGGATCGTAGTACTTAGTTTAAAAAAGAAGAAGTTATTTGAGAATAAACGAATATTAGTGAATGTCGATTTTTTATAATTTTTCTAATCACTATTGAGTGCAGCCATTTTATTTATAATTATCATATTTCAATTGTTTAACTGTAATATCAAAAATGTGGTAATTGAGAATAGATTTCGTAATTTTGAATCTAATATTCGCGAAGGTGGAGGCAAGAAAACATGCAAAGAAAAAGGGAGATTCAAAGAAAGATTTTGGAACGAACAATAAACAAGGTTAATAGAGAAAAGAAGCATCACAAGATAAAAATCAGTAATTATTGCAAAGGATTGTAGTACTTAGTTTAAAAAAAGCTTTCTGTTTTAGGTTTTTATTGATTATTTATTTATTTATTTATTTTGCTTTACATGTCCACTTAAAGAAATGTTCTAACAATTTATATAAATATATAAACAGTTAACAATTTGGAGCAGTGGCATGCGGGGGGAGTTGACGCAGTGTTCTTCCACTCAGACCCAATTCTAGATAAAGGCTTCTTCATCAATTGTCCATTTAGATAATATTTTAGCCATTGCTGGCTTATTTATGCTTATATTATATAAGAATATTTATGTGACGTGACGTTTTGTGTCAATGTCAATGAATTGTCTACAAACTTCACATTAATTAACGTGTTCGCTGATGAAATCAAGGAAGCTGCTGACTCGTGTGTAGACAGATGGAGCTCCATCTCTACCGCATGGTAACATACCCCAGGATACGATACCAATGAGGGTATTTCCTTGAGCTAGTGGGCCACCAGAGTCACCATTGCAGGCTGAAAGTCCATCGAATAGAGGTCCGGTGCACACGTTGGTTTCAGCTAATGGTCCAGAGGTACCAATCAATTCTACGAAAGCATCAACGCACTCTAAAATAATAGTAAACATTTACAATTAAATTAATATTTCAAAGAAATTTAAATTACCTTGATGGGATAGAACTGTAAGAGTGGCAGTCTGCAAGTGATTTGGATTAGAAGGCACTAAAGTGGTTGAGGTTGAACCCCATCCAGATAAGACGGAATTTCCAGTTGGAATAGCGTTTTCAGCAGGAAGATTGATCGGTTGTACTTTTTCGTTAAATTCGAAGTTGCCGTCTAATTTCAGCAAACCGATGTCATTTGGACCAATACCTCTATAAACGAATAAACCAATTAATCAGAATAATTTGTTTTAATAGGTAATGTTAAATTTTAGATGAATATTATAATTACCCTTTGTAGTCAGGGTGGACAATCCTTTCGGAAACATTGAATTCTTGGTAACCCCCCTCGTTTAACTTAACCATACCCGCCCTAACCCTCAGAAGACCAGGGAATTGAATTTGAGAGAGGCAGTGGGCGGCAGTCAATACCCATCCGGGTGCAATGATGGCTCCTCCGCAGATGTGTTGGTAGAAGCCTATAAATCTCCATTGAAGGGAGACTTGGTAGGGGAATTCACCTTCCTCGGCATCACGACCGTTTGTAATACGGTTGGATGGCGCAGCTGTAATTTTTTATCATCTCTTAACATTTATGCATGACAATACAAAATATAATCAACTACAATTGATTTACCAAAAATTTCCTTCAATGTTAGAAATACTTGTTTTTAATTAATCTATAAAATATTATACAATGTTGGCACTGAATGAATTATCACGTAGTAACGGTCGCAACCATCATCATGCTTATTATAATATTGCCTTGTAAATACGTTACGACTGTGTTTATAATCAATTAGAAAACGTAAATACAAACCTAAAGATCCGACTATGGAGAGGAGAAGTACTAAAGTCACCTTCATGATGCCTTAATACAAGATAAAATGGAACTAAGGGCTATATATATATAAAGGACGTATCTAATCACAATTCGCAATCCTTTGTTTAATTCTGATAAAGCACTTGAAATTTAAGACGCTATAAGTCTGTTGATAAGGAATTTAAACATTTCCTTAATCCATTAATTGTAACGCGTATTAATAAACTACCATAAACACTTGATATTTTGATATGTAAAGATACAAAGTATATAGTTTGGCACTATTATCAAATAAAGAATGGAAATATGTTTCTAAAAATATTAATCTCTTGTTAATAAATAATAACATACAAATAAAAAATCTTTAAATCCTTAATAAAATCTACACAGTGCTGATTTGGAAATTACCATTAATATTTATAATCTCTCTTATAAACGCCATGATTTAATGCCCAAATTACTATTGTTTAAAAGTCACAATTGCTAATTTTAGTATAAAAGGATAAGATGAATTGATGGATGATGATATCAGTGTATTTTGGCTAAAGAAATATGAAAATATTACATGATATAGAAATTTTAGTTTATACTTTCGTGGTTATTTCAATTATTTTGGCGAATTCTTCAATTGGAATTATTTTATTTAGTTGGTATTGAATGGACTGTTAATAGGATCAAGAGAAAGTGCAATTTTAGTAATATAACAAACTAATATTTCAATTACTTACCGTTCTTTTTAGATTAGTAAGATGGGTATTATGGAATAGAATGTTATAAAACGTATAGGAAGCAAGAGAACATGGAAAGAAAAAGGTAGATACTAAGAAAGATGTTGGAACAACAATAAATAAGATTCTAGAGAAAAGAGGGACCACAAGATAAGACAGTGAAAATTTTTAAAAAGATTAAAGAACCTGAAAAAAAGGAAGAGACATTATACCCAATGATTAGTTTCATTAATTTTCGAAGATATTTTGAACAAGGTATTGGACGATAATCATTTAACTCATTTATATGAGTTAAATATAACTACATAATATTTAGTTTAAAAAGCTTTCTGTTTTCGTTTTAAGTTTCTATTGATCATCAATTGTATACAAACTCCACATTAGTTAACGTATTTGTTGATAAAATCAATGAAGCTGCTGACTTGTGTGTAGACAGATGGAGCTCCATCACTACCGCATGGCATCATACCCCAGGATACGATACCGATGACGGTATTTCCTTGTGCGAGTGGACCACCGGAGTCACCACTGCAGGCTGAAAGTCCACCGATAAGTGGTCCAGTGCAAACGTTGGTTTCAACTAATGGTTCAGAGGTACCAGCCAAATTTACGAAAGCATCAACGCACTCTAAAGCAATAATAAACAGTTACGATTAAATTAATATTTCAAAGCAATTTAAATTACCTTGGTGGGAGAGAACTGGAAGTGTGGCAGTCTGTAAGTGATTTGGCATAACTGGAAGTAAACCGGTTGAGGTTGAACCCCATCCAGATAAAACGGAATCTCCAGTTGGAATAGCGCCGGCGGCAGGAAGATTGATTGGTTGTACTTTATCGTTAAATTCGAAGTTGCCTTCCAATTTCAACAAAGCGATGTCATTTGGATTAACTCCGCTATAAATAAATAAACCAATTAACAGCTAATATGAAATTTTAGATAAATATTATAATTACCCTTTGTAGTCAGGGTGGACAATCCTTTCGATAACATTGATTTCTTGATAATTCTTATCGGTTAACTTAAGGATACCAGCCCTAACTTTCATGGAACCAGGGAATGGAAGTTCAGTGACGCAGTGGCCGGCAGTCAATACCCATCCGGGTGCAATGATGGATCCTCCGCAGACGTGTTGGAAGAGGCCCAAAATTCCCCATTGAAGGGAGATTTGGTAAGGGAATTCACCTTCCTCGGCATCACGACCGTTCGTAACACGGTTGGATGGCGCAGCTGTAATTTTTTATTATCTCTTAACATTTATGCATGAAAATACAAAACTTAATCAACTACTATTGAGTTACGACAACTTTCCTTTAATGTTAGAAATGCTTGTTTTAAAATTAATCTATAAAATATTATTATAATTTTCACACTGAACGGATTATCACGATTATTATAACTTTGTTATAATATTGGAGTGTACATTCGTTACGACTGTATTTAAATTATAATCAATTAGAAAACGTAAATACGTACCGAAAGCTCCGACTACGGAGAGGAGAAGTACCAAAGTCACCTTCATGATGCCTTAATTGAAGATGAAATGGAACTGAGAGCTATATATATAGAGGACGTATCTAATCACATTTCGCTACTTTTTTCCTAATTCTGATAAACCACTTGAAATTCAAGACGTGTAGCAATATTCATAAGTCAATGAGTACGATTTATCGATTGGAAATGTGATAAGGAATTTAAAAATTTCCTCAATCCATTAATTGTAAAGCGTATTGATGAAGTACTATAAACACTTGAAATGTTGTTATGTAAAGACACAAAGTATATAGTTTGGGGCTATTATCAAATAAATATTTTCTAAAAAAATTAATCTATTTTTAATGATTAATAGCATACATAAAAAAATATCTTTAAAACAATGTTTTTTTTACAAGAAACTATATTTTGTGTTTCCTAATAAATACAGTATACTTAAAGTGCATTAAATCCTTAATATATTCCGTATATTGCTGATTAAATAGATTATCATTTTGGGAGATCTAGGAAATCAAAACATCGGAATAGAAAATATTTTGGGGAAAGAAGGAGAATATACAAGAAACAATAATGAAGAAAGGATAATACAAATGTGTTCTGAAAATAACCTAATAATAACAAATGCCAAGTTCAAACACAAGGATATCCATAAATTCACGAGAACACAGCTAATAGTCTATCTGTCTGATTAGCAAAAATAACTGGTACAAAGTAAAGGACGTAAGAGAAAAGACAAGCAGAAATAGGGAGTGACGACCACTTACTAAGAATGGACATGAAATGAAGAGGTCAACAAAGACCTGACAAAAGAAGGAAAACAGTTAAAGTGAGGATAAGAGTGTATAAACTAAAGGAAGCACGAATACAAGAAAAATACCAAGAATCACATCAAAGGAAATCGAAAGGAAAAACGAAATACGGGAGTATGCATTAATTCATACGGGTTTTTTCGAAAATTAAGGCTTTATTGTGAAAAACTGGTTATACACTCAATGATCAAAGTATTGTGCTTTGGAAGCTACAACATTTGCCCATCTTTCTGGCAGTTTGTGGATTCCATCCCAAAAGAACTTCTCCGGCTTGGTGGTAAATAATGAATCGAGCCAATTTTTGATACCCTGTTCTGAAGTGAAGCGTATTCCGGTGAGGGCATTCTGCTTTGATCTGAACAAGTAGTACTCAGAAGGGGCTATGTCTGGACTATAAGGCGGGTGAGGTAGAACTTCCCACCCACTGTTTTCCAAATAGTTTTGAACCGGTCTTGAAACATGTGGCCGAGCGTTGTCATGATGGAAAATTATGGATTCGTGTCTGGTTGCATATTCTGGTCGTTTTTCCGCAATCGCTCCCTTCAAACGAATTAATTGTGTTCAGTAGAGGTCCCCTTTGATCGTCTGACCCGATATCAACAGCTCATAATAAACACACCCTTCTGAACCCACCAAATACAGAGCATTACCTTGCCGCCATGGATATTCGGCTTTGCCGTGGATTTTAATGAATCCATTTTTCATCACCAGTGACAATTCGATGCAATAATGACTTCTTTTTGTGGAGTTGAAGCAACATTTCCGACATGCAGAATCGGCGTTCGATGTCTCTTGGCTTTAGTTCATACGGCACCCAATTTTCAAGCTTTTGTATGAATCCCGATGCTTTTAAACGCCTGGAAATGGTTGCTTGATCAACTCCCAATGATTTTTCAAGATTTTTTTGCGTTTGGCACGCATCTTCATCAAGCAATGCCTCCAATTCTTCAGCTTCAAACCTTTTTGGCTGTCCGGGTCGTTCATCGTCTTCTAAATTGAAATCGCCACTTTTAAACCGTGCAAACCACTTCTGGCACGTTCTTTCAGCAAGAGCATAGTCACCATAAACCTCTACTAAAATACGATGACTTTCGATAGCACTTTTCTTCATGTTAAAGTAATGAAGAAGAACTCCCCGCAAAAACACTTTTTCTGGCACAAAATTCGACATGTTCAAATGAATAGAAAAAAATGTTGTTTCAATGAAATTACATATACTGAAAAAGACGCGCAATGGTAGTAGCTTTCAAATGAATATAGTGAACACGACGCGAAATAATACTAGTAACGCCCTCTCTTAGAAAACCGCATGAATTAATGCTTACTCCTAGCATAGAAGGGAAATGGGAGACATTCAAAAGAATTATACTAGAAGCAGCAAAGGAGTGTTGCGGAACAACAAAAATAGGAAACACAGAAGTAAAGAGAACCGAATCGTGGATGGAAGACATAAAAAAGATGATAAAAGACAAAAATGTTAAATGGAAAAAATACCTAAAAACTAAATAAATAATGGACTACGAAGAATTCAAAGAAAGGAGCAAATTAAAAAGCAAAACAAGAATCAAGGATAAAGTTTGGAAAAACTAGGAATGAGAACCAAAGAGAAAACCAAAAACTATTTTATGGAACAATAAAGCAACTCAAACAGAAAAAAGAACACAACATGATGAACATTAGAGTAAACACGGAAACATAATCATAAACGAAGACAAAATTATGGAAATATGGCGACAATACTTCGAAGATTTTGCCGAACAAGAAATAGAAGAGAATGACATACATGAAACAGAAGAAGAGACACAAGAAGATACAAATGAAAGAGGAAAAAGTAAAGGGAACAATTAAAAAATTGAAAAAAACGGAAAGGCGCCAGGAGTAGATGAAATAACAGCAGAAATGATGAAATACATAGGTTATAAAAGAATAGCAGAAATATCGGAAGTAATGAACGAAATAGTAGAAAAGGGAAAAGCCCCAAAAAATGGAACATGGAAGAAATGCAGAAATTACACAGGAATCACACTAACAAGCATACCAAGCAAGATACTAACAAGAATATTTGAAAAAAGAATGAGGGACCTATTAGAAGAAACAGTAGAGGATAATCAGTGTGAATTCAGAAGAGGGAGAAGTACTCAGTATCAGATATTTATAATAAGACAAATAAGCGGAAACTAATAAAAAAGAACAGAAAAATACACATATGCCTCGTAGATTTAGAAAAGGCATTTGACAGGAGGACATATGGAAAGAACTAAAAGACAGAGGAACGGAAAAGACAATGATAAGCCTGTTAAAAAACATGTATAGAGAGTACAAAAATATAGTGATAATGAACACCGAAGAATCAAAATCAAAAGGGGTCAAACAAGGATGCGTGCTAAGTCCACTGCTATTTACAATAGTACTGGACAAAGGGATGAAAGAAGCACAAAAGAAAGATGAAAACATTAAAAATTGGATATTGAAAAGTAAAGATGATACAAGTAACAGAGATACTATTTGAACACTGAATAAAACACTTACTATGTTTTTAACCACTATAATTTGGTTAGTGTTTTATTCAGTGTTCATTATGAATTACCACGTAGTAACGGTCGCAACCATCATTATGAGATACTATTTGCAGATGATATGGAAATAATTGCAGAAACCGAGGAAGACCTACAATACAATATGCGAATATTATATAATGAATTATCTAAAATCAACATTGACAAAACGAAGACCACGATAATACCACAGAATGAGAAAAAGCACGAAATAAAGATACAAGGAAAGAAGATAGAATACACTACAGATACCTAGGAACAATAATTGAGAACAACGGGGAAATAGATAAAGAAATAGAGGATAAAATAGGCAAAACTGCAAAACTATTTAACATGCTGTAAAATACGTTCTTCAACAGAAAAGAAATTACCAAATGCACGAAAACAGCAATAGTTAAGAAAGTTATAAGACCCACCTTGATATACAGCAGCAAATCATGGGCAATGTCAAAAAATAAAAGAATGAACGCGATGTAAATGAGGTTCTTCAGAAAAATAGAAAATAAAACCAAAAGAGACAGGATAAGTGACAAGATATACAGACAGAATCTACGGATAAGACTAATAAATGAAAAAGAGAGACAGATGAGACGGTACGGTCACATCTGCAGAATGAACAATGAAAGAAACACCAAAAAAAATATATGAAGCACGAGCAACAGGAAAAAACCAAAGAGAAAAACCAAGAAATTATTGGAGCAACGCAAAAAGAGAAGAGGCACAAAGAAAAAGGAATGCCTGGGAAGAACTAAAGAAATTAACAAAGGATAGAAAGAAATAGAGGGAATACTACTACACAAACTAAATTAATAATATTAATAATAATATCTCTTATAAACGCCATGATTTCTAATGCCCAAATTACTGTTTTTGCAATTGTTAATTTTAATATAAAAGGATAAGATGAATTGATGGATGATTTAATGTATTTTGGCTTGAGAAATATGAACATATTACGAGGTATAGAAATTTTAGTTTATATTTCGTAGTTATTTCATTTTTTAGCGAATTCTTCAATTGGAATTGTTAATAGGATTAAGGGAATGTGTCATTTTAGTTAGAATACAATGGACTAATATTTCAATTACTTACAGTTTTTTTTGATGAGTAAGATGGGTATAATAGAATGTTAGAGTTATCAAGCAAATTAATGTAGACTGCTGATTTTGGAAATTTAGCATTAAATATTATTTCGAGGTATTTGCAGCAATTCGAAGACAAACCTGAGTAATTATTTATAATTATATTTTTTGTAAATTATGAATACTGTGAAAGGAGTAGCTGTGATTTTTTTGTATTGCTACTCATATTTTCTAAATTCTTTTAAATATTTTTTTACTTTGTTCATGTATTTAAAAAATACCAACACGCCGTTATTAAAACCAATAAAGAAGTATACTGTAACAATCCCAATAGAATTTAACTATGTATAACTTGGGTTTAATACATAACACGTGTAAAAATATAAATTTTTTGAATCAAAATTTTCATAATCATAAACTATTATGAACTTGAATGTAAGTATCTATTGAAAATTGGATTTTATCGCCTAATACTTGCACCCACATGATCCTTGAAACATTAGATAAGTCTCTAAATCAGTTTACAGATAAGGAAAATTACATAAAAACATAAACGGATTACTATCAAACAATTTTAATTCAATTTTAATCATGTTTGTAATAAAAATATAATAATATACGATAGATAAGGTCTTCTAATATGAATTGATTAATGGTTGAGGCGTTAACTTTGTGATACATTTTGGAAAATTAAACAAAAACGTTTACTTTGTTAATATTAACAAAATAAACGTTTTTGTTTAATCTTCTAATATGTGTTTTCATGAATTGTCCACTCTAATTAATTGGAATTCCGATTTCACCATCCTATAAAGATTTTTTTATCTACAGTATACATGTAAATAAGAAGGAAAAGAAGGATCTTCAGCTTACACAATAAAATTTTTTGCTTATATGGCAGCACTTATTGCATAGCTTAGAACGAGTTCTGGTCCTCATATAACACTATAATTTATTTACTGAATAATCAGTTTCCGCAGAGGCTGCAAGTATTTCTCCCGATTGACTTTTGGATTCAATGATTTAGAACTGAGTGATAATATGAATAGAATATGGTAACGTTATCATCATCATCGTATTCTTGATTTCCTGCTGAAATTAATGTTGATTGTATAGTGATGGCAGACAAATTTATTTAGGGATCATGTTCGTATTGAATTAGAATTCATATTTTTAGAATGATGATTATGCTACAGCTAACCTACAAAACTCGAATTTGGTGTTACTGCAGACCATCACATTGTTAGACTTTAACGTATTTCTTTTAAAAGGTCAGCTTTATATGCGAAAGGCCCAAGTACATCAACACAGTGAAACTCCTAGTGCTCACTAGGAGCCAAAGAGTTAAAGAGCTCGCTGTAAACTTTTACATCAAAAATATGAGAGTCTCCTTGCCTCAATAAAATTTCCAAAAAGCGATGGATATACTGTTGATAGTAAACATCGAAGACCTCTTAATGTTCTAATTGGTACTCAATTAGTTCCTATTAATTATTAAACCACCATAATAATTTCGTTCGTGCTGCCTTCGAGGAGAGCGTCACTTGTACGACTTTTTGTCTATTAGATAAACCTACATTTTGAATTGATTTGCACTAATCTTGGTCAATTGCCAGTATTTAATTTCAACCTCACACTATATCTAACCTACCATTCGTAAACAATACTTAAATTACCTAAAAAATGTAAATAATGAAAAAAACACTATATCACATAATCCCTTGTTAATTGTACGATTTATAATGACAGGTACAAAGTACATTTTTATTTATCAGTATTTATTTTGATAAGGTGTGTTTTTATAATTGTGTTCGAGTGTTTTATCGGTACATTCTTTCTAAAAATAACTAAACACCAACTGAATAAAAATTCTCACTTTTTCCTAATTGATTTGAATAATCTTTATTACTTCGGTTGCTATGGTAATTTTTAAGGGTAATTGAACAACTATTAACATCAAACGTGTATAATTGGTCATTTGGACTATTTCGTCAACATCTTCGTCATTATCAAGTAATCTATTTATAATTAGCGTAAACTACGCATTATTTAAATAAACAAACTTGTTTATATGTCTACCTCTTATCTCGTGACACTACTGCCTTCAGTGGACAGAATTAGCTCTAGTTAAACATTCTTTAGAACCGTTATTTATTTATTTTTTAATTTAAATTCTCCTATTATATTATTGTTCTTATATATACGAGTACATCAAATATAGATTTACAATTTTTTGACGAATAAAAATTTCATCCTAAGATATTCGAGCGATTTGAAAACCTGACAATATTGGGCAATTAATAATTCCGGTCTTTAGAGACTTATTAATTGACCAGTTAATTTAACTATTTCATAAAGCAATAAATGAGTTTTTGAAACGTTAAATAGTACATTTCAAGTTGTCACCAATATTGCAGTGTTGTGTTGTAGATCCCAAAATTATGTGCTTAGATCCCCAATGATAAAATATACAGAGCAAGGTAATAATAGTACTTGCTTTTACTAATGATAGCGTGTATCGAAACAGTATATCTTTAATAATATCTTTAATAACAAAAACCAAAGATGTTAAATCTTTTGTATAAAAAAATTCAGCTCTTTTTAGAATTTATAAAGTTAGAAAAAACACATTGGTGCTAGCATGTACACAGACAGAATGGGATTGGGGAATGGGAATTGGAGATTTCAAATTCATCATCTAAAAAGGAATTGGTTGACCTCTTGTAAATAACCATTAAGAATTTCTTGACTAATATTGTTTCTACAAAGAAACCAATTATCATTCTGAAATTGATATTATAAGAAGTCATACACTTTCCGGAACCCAAATAAACTCAGTACATCATACTGATTGACAAGGAGGAAAGTGAGCGAAAGGAAGATGCTGCACTTCGGCCTTTCCACTATCACCCTTAGGGTGCTGACGGCAAAGACCGTCACCAAACCTGAGGAGACCGAGAAAGGTATCCATTGCCCGGATCGTCGAAGGGTAAGTAATGTTCAAATCACTACGAATTAATATACACCACTGAAGGGAGGCATCTGGTGCCCTCAGTGCATATATCCTAAGAGAAAATATTGACTGGCTTCACAAGGGTTTAAACATAAGGGCAGACGACTGATTTTGGCAGAACCTATGTGTAACCTACGTACATGCATAATAGTACAAAATGAACTGAATTTAATGCCATTATGGGACGCAGAGGGAGTTTATAATTGGATCCGGTTACCTTACCTACGACCAACCAGGACCACCGTTGCCAGACGAATGCGATGCAATACCAACGTACACCATATCATAAAGGGAAGCACGAAAATGAATAAATAAATAAAAGGTGAGAAACTATTAAATTTCATCTTAGAGAATGACATTGAAATAGCAAATATTGGAAATGTATTCACGTTCGCAAACGCACTTGTCTCTCGCAAGGCAAGTGAAGTGGCATGTATCTGACGAACCATCACTCCCAGACCATCGATATATACGATTCGACATCGAATCAGAAAAACCATCAGAAATCCAAAACCAAAACCCGAGGAGAACTGACTGGGACCTGTACAAAGAGGTAGTAGCCAGCCGAATCGGGGAGTGTCCAACAGTAGCGAAAACTCTTGGCAAAATTCTAATGAGACATAGAAAGTCTACTTAAGACGCTCAGCAAAGACCATCGGCTCACTGCTGACCAAAAATGGAAAGTACACAGACTCGGTAGAAGGGATCCTGCAAGTATTACTGCAGACGCACTTCTCTGGTTCTGTTATACTTGACAATCCTGTTTCCCAGGACCTAAGCGAGCCCAACACAGGTGCTCCAAAACGAGACTGGGATACAGCGAAAACTATAATCAAACCCGTTGACATTGAGTGGAGAATTAACACATTCAAATTATTCAAATCACCAGGTCCTGAGAGTATACTCGTATATCCTGTCATGCTACAAAGGGGATAGCCATGCTGAGGAAACGACTATATGCCCAGATTAATTTGTAGAAACAGATCAGGTCATCATTTATTCTAAAACTACTAGAAACCCTAGTAGACATGCCCAGATGGGAAGGAGTAGTAAAGGACTCACCACTTCACCGTCAACAATACACCTACCAAGCAGAAAAGTAATAATGCAAAGACATTGCATTAGGAGTATTTCAGGGCATTGTAGTGGCGTTCGACACACAACCTTTAACTCCATAGTAATGGAGAAAAGAGGGATTAACTCGCAAGTCCAACAAAGGGTAAACAAGATGCTCAGAAGTCGACTGATAGCCGCTGACGGGTGCCTACAGTAAGGTGTTCCTCTCACCGCTCCTGGAGTGCCTCGTCATGGATGAACTTCTTTTGCTACTCGTAAGCCAAGGCATCTATGCACTAGGATATGTAGATGACCTGTTCATTCTAATAAGCGGGAAGTTTGGGATTACTATATCAAACTTAATGCAGAGGGAACTAAGTATCGTAGAAGATGGTGCCCTCAGTAGGAGACGAAAAAAACGATTACATAAAATCATTACGTATGTATGGACTTCCATTTCATCTCAAATCAATCACATAGAAGTAAAATATTTAAGGGTCATATTTGATACCAGATTGAACTTCCTCCTGAAGGGCATCAGCAAAAGGGATTTTTGCGACTAGAAAAATTGTAGGACACACATGTGGACTGAGATCCTGTCTGACAAAATGGCTATAAACCGTGGTCATTAACCTATAGTGACATATGCGGTGCTCGTTTGGAGAGAAAAGACCCAAACCAAAAGCGCAGCAGTAAAACTTGAAAGAGTGCAAAGGCAGGCGTGTCTGTTAACCACTGGGGCAATGATAACAACGCCTACAGTAGCTATGGAGCGCATATTATTGCTACCACCACTACATCTACATATAATGATGGAAACTAGACTCACAGCCTATAGGATGCACATAACTGAACAAACTTAAAATGTAGAGTCATCAAAACCAGCAACATTTAAAGTACTACAAGAAGAAGAAATCTTAAAACTGAGGTCCGATTTCACTAAAATCGTACACCTATCCCGCAGATTAAAAACAATCATACCACAGCGTAATGACTATAAATGGAAAATACTCGGGAACGAGAAAAAGAACCATTTGGTACATAGACCGGGCCAAAAATACTAAAGAAACCGTTGCTGGTATCTATGGCGGTTGCAACCGGCGCAAACAATTGGCGGTTGCTCTGGGGAAACATGCCTCAATCTTTCAAGCCGAAATAGCCGCCATCGACTGGTGTGTTCATCGCGTAATGGAGTCGGGACATAACAAAGGACTAATTACCATTATGTCGGACAACCAGGCAGCTTAAAAAAAGCTAGCCTCACCGATTGTTCAGTCAAGGCTGGTTATGACCTGCTTAAACAGGCTGGGCATACTGACGACAACAAGAGAACAGAGCTAATATGGATATCCAAGGACACTTGGGGGTCGACTTGATGGCCAAACAAAGAACAGCAGGTGAATTCATAGGACCTGAACCCGCCTTCGGTATACCCCATGTAACTGGAAAAAAATAATCCGACGCAAGCTGTAAAGGAGCACAAAAAATTATGACACAACTAAAAGAGAATGAGGCATACGAAACTCTTCCTAGATGGTCCGGTACCTGAAAACATACTGATGCTATCAGGACTGAGCAGATTGAAACTAAGAGAAATAGACACTAGGCGCTGTGACCTGAATAAGCACAAACATAGGATGGGAATCGAGGAAAGCCCCCTATGCCGTAGGTTTCTGAAAGAAAAGGAAACTCCCCAACATTTGCTGGGAAGCATACAGACGACAACGCATGGAGAAATTCGGGAAGTCTGTGCTTTCTGAAGAACAGCTCTAGAGCATCCCCTGGAAGAAACTCCTGGATTTCATAGAAGATACAGGAGTACACAGGGAGTAAAACATTCAAGGGTGTACAAAAAGACCACTGAGACCGCAGTGTAGGGACGCTAAGCGACACCACCTCATCATTAAGATCATTCCAGATTTTTCTTGTGAATGATTATGACGTAATAATTTCAATTTTTCAAGAAGTTTCCGAACATCTAGCCACAATTTGTGAAAATGGCACCAAATTATTAAAAGAAGCTTGTGATAAAAACAAGTAAATTCCCATCACAACAGCAGATGGTGAAAATTCTTCATTTATGGTCCACTTATTTGTATCTAAAGGTTCGTAGGCTCGTAGGTCTAAATCCACCCGTGAAAATATAATATGAAATACTTAATTTTATATACAAGATGAATCAGGAGATCATGCGTACTAGGGAAGAATGTTTAGGTATACTTGTATACCATACTTAATTACTCATCTTTTAATTCCAACCACTCATTCCCTGATTGTTATAGCAATGCTCATAAGTTAACAAGATAACCATACTGGAGGTGTTTTGGGTGTTGAAAAGGACTGCTTGCATGTGTTTCATTTGTATTAAAGACAAAACTGACGTTAATTGCTTGTATTTATTATCACTTTAATATATGCAACAGTATTTTCTTTAAGCAAATATTAAAATATTTTTCATCCACCCGGAGAAATTTGAAAATTTATCGTTAATAATATGGTGCTTAGTTTTGAAGTGAATTCAAGGCCTGTAAAATAAATTTACCCCTGGTGGGACTCTAACCCACAATCCCCGGCTTAGGAGGCCGATGCCTTATCCATTAGGCCACAAGGGCTTATAGGAATCGATTGTAAATCAAGCAACAAGTAACAATTGAATAATTCATGGTACGTTGTTTCTAATTTTGAATATGTATGCCGATTTAAAACGTTACTCACTTATTTACACTTAAATTATAATTGTTAGTAATTTTATTTCGAAAATCTCATCCTCATATGAATGAAACTTGAAACTGAACTAAACAATCAATATTATTTTATTAATTACTTTAAAATAATGAAACTAAGTCATATATAAACAGATAATCTGGTATTATTTAATTGAATGTGAATGTGTGTTAATTAGGAAAGTTATTTTGTAGCCAATGGAGAGTAACATAAACTTCAGTCATTCTAATATTATTCGTAAAAGATTACAACTAGGCGGGTTGGTGTAGCTGAAATCTGACATTTTTGTCTTAGAACGTTTTGACGTACACTATTTGTATTATTTATAATAAGTTGAAAATTTCCTCTCGTCCAAAAGATAAAATTAACACGCGAAAATTTCCGAACCATGATTTATTACGACTTTCGACGTGGTATAACCCTAGAACAGCGCATCAATCAATCAGCCACTGTAAATCGTTTTTATACTGTGTGAATTGGGCGTAGTTTACTCTCAGATAATGTTAAAGAAGGTCATCAAAAATCGGTAATGTAAAGCAAAGCCAACAAAAGTTGTTCGTTCTCGAAGTGTTAAGTAGCAAATGGTGGCGTTTTTCTTCACAAACACTGGCTATGTGGCAACTGTTGCTCTCGAAAATCCAAAAACCGATAATTCAGCGTGGTATACGACCATTTTTTGCCTGAAGTTTTCGGTTAATTAAGAGAAACCAACCGAAAACGAAGAATCATTTTGCACCAAGAAAATGCGAGCTCACACACATCACATGCAACAAACGAGTTTTGAACACACAAAAAATCGAGTTGACGGGTTATCCGCCTTATAGCCCCGACTTAGCACCCAATGACTTTTTCTTGTTCCCAGATTAACTGCGTAGAAAACGAGATTCATCGCCAGAAGAAGCGGCCGAGGCCTTCAAAACGCATGTTTTAGAGTTATTATTTTCTGCCCGAACACGTACTTTGAAGGGTCAAAAGTGTATAGATCTTAAAGGCGATTATTTTGAAAGGCATTAAAAATATTTTTGATAAAATTCATTTATTTATTCTTTTTATTCTTAATACATAAATAGCAACCTACGTATCATCGGCGGCGAAAGGAAAAGGTGCTGTAAGATCCTTGCAAGTGCTGGAAACTATTTGTTAATTTTATTGAAGTTAGTTCTGTCAAATAGCGGTCTTGAAGCATCTCTATAGCAACGACAAAGACTTGCGCTTTTGCTTCCTCGACTGGATAACTGCTGTCTAGGAAGATTTGCCTGAAGTTGTCGCATTTTTTACCAGTGAAAATCTTGAATTTGTTTCTTTATAACTGAGACTCGCTGACGCCCCTCTCCACGATGCCTCCGCCCTGATAGCTGTGCAGCCTGTTCGTTTCCATGATCAATACAGCCTCGTCTTTTAAAGGATGAGGTTTACGACGTTTAGAGGCAGAACAAAGTGATTAATGCATACCCGACGGACCGGAATGGATATTTCTTGCAGTTACGTTGCGACATAACTGGCACTTGCTTGAATTTCCGCGGCGGTCGCCTCGCCTTTCTAGAACACAAGTAATTATTAAAGGCAGGTCATCGCTGGTGATGATGGTCCCCATATGGTGATGGGCGGGAACGTGTCTTATCCTCTTGCTTTTCGTGGATAGTGGAAAATTATAGATTGCATTTTGAAGGTGTTGGAAGAGATTTTCCATTTTCTAATACAGTTTTCTGCCTGGAGGATGAAGGTTCCAGGCGTCATAGGGTTGTCCAAAAAGGCGTGCCGTCTGCGTTTTTCTGCATAGTATAGTGGAGTCCTCTGTGCTGATTGGTGAGCCGGAATGATGTGCTAATTACAGTAGGCGTTGATACGACAGAATGAATCTCTCGAACGCCTTTCCTTCATTTACCAAAAAGCTCCGTTTGAAAATAAATTTGTAAGCGCTACTTATTAGAAGATTCTATAAAAAATATATAATATCATTTCAGTGCCTTATCTACTAAATAATTTAGTAAAAACATGTTTTATAATAGGGCACTAAATATAGAGCTTAAGCAAAAATTTCTGACATACAAAGATTTAATTGAATTTATACTCAACACATAGATGACATGATACTTAATTAAGTTTATTTTTTCAATTCAATATCTACAAAAAGAAAATAGTGTGTAGGTTGGTAAGTTCATTGCCATTTATTACCTCACATTGTACTTTAAAGTCATATCATCATAAAGGTATTTGAACGTTAGAGTGATTTATTTACACGTAAATAATTTTACTTCATTTCTTTTTTGCAATTTTGCTAGCCTAATACCAGAAAAGGTATATATTTTGGTGTTGTATGCTTTTCGAGTTTTACAAGGGTAGAAACAGTTGCTACCAAAAACATTTCCGATTTATCCAAATGCATTAGACGTTTGTAAATGCTAACAGTTGTTTTCTAAATTAAAATCCGGTAATTTTGATATCTCCTGCTCTAATCAGTAAGATTTGGACAATGACATGTTGAGGGCGAAAGTGTCAAACAATCGAGATTCTATTAACCAAACAAGAATATTTGCAGAAGATTAGGAAAGTAAGGACTAACTGATTCACCACATGAAACTTGCTTGCTTCAGCGGCACAATTAAAGCATTTTTGATTGCTTGATCACTGGAGATGAAAAATAGGTCCTCTATTATAATTCAAAATGCAAAAAGCAGTACCTCTTTGCTAGTTTAAATCCCAAAATGAAGCTTTTGTGTATTAGGTGGAGTATTTTCGGAGTCGTTCATTTTGAAATGCCGTTAGCTGGACAAACTGTAAATAATCATCTGGATCGCGTTAATCAACATTTAATTGAAAAGTGGAAGGCTTTAGAATGTGCGACAACGATGAGTTGTAGTAATACAGATATTGATTTTCAATTGCCTATATGAAATAGGAAAGATGTAGAAAGAAGAAAAATGGGTTCCTTACAAACTAACTGAAACCAACAAAAATCCAGCTGTTTTCAATAGAATAGGTTTTATTCTGCAAGAAGATGCAAGACATCTATACAAACTCTCATTGTATAGTTTTAAGATTTCCAATTTCGGTGTAAAGTTTCAATCACTTGAAGAAGCAATAAATTTGCGAAACAATTTTTATAAGTTATTCATAACTTTTGGAAGGAATGGGATTGACCATGGTATTTTTTAGGTAATTTGACATTAAGGTATAATAATTAAATAAATAATTTATTACTGATATAAAAACATTTAGTTCACATATTGGTTAATGAAATCTAAGAAGGCGCTGACTCGGGTGAAGACTGATGGTGCTGGTGTCACGCCACAAGGCAACACGGCCCAGGAAGCAATGCCCACAACGGCGCCGTCTTGTACGAGTGGACCACCAGAATCTCCACTGCAAGCCGATATTTCCTTCAATCCCTTAGTACAGACGTTGGTGTCTACAAGAGGCTCGGAACTTCCGAATAGGGTTTCTAGATCATTTTTACATTCTGAAACAAAAAGTTATTGATTATTCTTAATACATCGAAATAAACTAAGAAAAAAAGAGAAAATGATCGAAACGTGCGCATGCGCACTCATCTGTTATCAATGTACTAAAGCATTAGTGAACGCCTGACATGCATTCCTATTCTACACCTAAATGAATAAAGAGGCGTGTCAGAAATGGTCAATGTACGCGATAAAAGTCTATCTCTATCTGTAATACATACAATAAATATTTTCCTATTTATTTCCAATATACAGGGTATCCCGTTAATGTAGGTAAATGGCTGGACCACAGATTCTTGAGGCTTATGATTTAAACACAACACATATCTATATCCAAAAAAAATTTACGGTTAAGCCAGAATTTGTCTTCAAAGTTTCAAAAAATATGTTGTGTTAAATCATCATATTTTGGCCCCAGGAATCTGTGGTCCAGCCATTTCCCCATATTAACGGGACACCCTGTATATTTGGATTATTCAAAACTAGGTTTTGTATTAATATTTTATTAAGAGCTCCTAGAATACCTCAAAGTCTTCTAGGAAAAAATAAACATGGTGATTACTAATGAAACATTGGTATATTAGCATTGTTTCATTTCTTCTAGAGGTCTTTAAGGTATTATTGTCATCATCAATATTATACCCAATTAACCAATGAAATAATAAAATAGAATACAATTCAATACTACAAATACTAACAATAGCAAAATAGTGAAACAAAACCAAGTGTTTTAATTAATCCTTCAATTAACATAAAAATGTTTCACACGGGTTAAGTGAGAATTTAATTCAATTTAATAATAAATCGAACACAATTCTATGTCTCATATTACTGTTTATTAATAGTGATATAGCACGTAGAATGATGTTTACTTCATTCTTGAAAATTAACGTAATCACCATCTAATTCCATCAAAGTAATAGCTTCAAACTCGTTTCTTTTAGAGGTAGTTAATCTATTTATGAAGTACTATTAGTTATCTTTACCATTTTAATGAAGATTTTATAATACAATAATTACCTTCAAAGCTGATGGCTCTTAAGACAGCGTGCTGCATGTGATCTGGTACGATTGGCTCTGTGGTCATGGAAATTGAACCCCAGCCAGTGAAGTTGGTGTCTCCTAGAGGAATAGCTCCAGCCTTGGGCAAGTTGATGGGTTGTACGTGTTCGGTGTATTCCAGTGGACTTTCTAATTTCAATAAAGCCACATCGTTCGGGTTGACATCTCTGATAAAAAAAAATATGTATTAATAAAATCAAGAGAATACAAAAATTTTATTTTCAAAACCTAGTGAAACTATAAAACAAATTTTGTTTCTTCTCGATATTTCAATTCATAATTTCTTGCACATATTTGATAAAATTGTCATTTTGGACAACTAGTTTCTTTTGGCGATATATGAAAAGAACACAACCAACTAAGTTCTCGTATTTCTGTTCATATTTGATAAAATTGTCAGTTTAGATACCCAAATTCTTTGGACGGTATATAAAAATAACTAATCCAACTACTCGTATTTCTTTTTATGGTCCACCACTTTTGCATATTATGTTACGTTACTTACCCTTGATAATCAGGGTGGACGATTTTTGCAACGACTTTGATTTCTTGTTCAGCCTTTTCCGATAGCCTCATCAAGCCAGCCTTCACTAACATATCACCTGGAGGGACTTCCGTGATGCAGTGGCCAGCAGTTAGAATCCACTGGGGGGCGATGATGGACCCTCCACAGATGTGCCTCAGTTGACCAAATTGTCCCCAATGGAGGGAAATCTGGTACGGGTACTTCCAAGCTTCGGCATCTTCTGCATTGGTGATGCGGTTGGATGGAGCAGCTAAAAAATTGTAATCAATTAGTATTCCTTTATTTCGATTGTAATTAAAAATGCTAATAATAATGGTGATGTGGGTATAATAGTACTTTCCCTATACTATAATTAAGTTTCTTCATATGTTGATCATATTTATAAAAAAAATCCCAAAAATTTTGTAAAAGAATGGGAACGAAGTATTAAAAAAACAATTCAAAATATTAAATTTATTAAGCAAAATGAAAACAGTTTTTTCTCTAAATATATATTTTTAATTTTACGAAACAAAATAATTACAAAATAATAATAAAATGTAATTATTGTTCCTTGTGAAAACAGCCACTGACAATAGATTATGGTAATATTTAATGTAATAATTTACTAAGAAGTAACAGTTCAAAACTTTTAGAAAAAGAAAACAATTACATTTTGTTTAAATACAGCTGAAAATTAGAATAATAAAACATTCTTTAAATACAGTTGGAATTAAAAACAAATTAAATCTGTGTTCAAAATATAATAGTAAAAAGTTCACTAATAAGAAAATATTGATTCAAAAAAGCAGAGCTAAAAATTAAATTAGTCAATTGAAATTTACTAACCAAAAAATAATAAATTAGATTAACATATTCTTTAAGTGTTAAAATTTTAGTGAACGAAAAGACAATTAAAAAATCAACTGAAAAATTACATTTGCTAAGAAAAACGAAAATAGTAAAAAACATTTAAAAGAAAACAATTAAATTTTATTTCAAACGGTTGAAATTAAAATTTGCCTTTAAAAAGTAGAAAAGTTTCTAATAAGATAATGAAATTTAGAAAAATTTGTCAAAGGTATTACTATAAACTAAAGAAAATGTAGCTGAAAATTATCTTATATAATTGATACTGGTAGAGCTACACTCTTGATGGAACGAGATATGTAAATTCAATGGGGTAAAACACTTGTTAACAACAAATAATATGGAACAAGTGTTTTACCCCATTGAATTTAAAATTAACTTGCTTAATAAAACCAGTTAAAATTTGTTTAAATATAGTTATAACAAAAAAATACAATAAAAAATTTCCTTAAAATGAAAAAATTCCTTAAATAAGAAAAATTTGATTAAAAAAAAATTGAAAATTAATCTTTTATTTTATATGCAATTGCAATCCAACTTGACGAATTGATAAAATGTCCCAAATTCCTAGAAGGTTGAGACATTACCATTTAATCTTCTCCAGCAAAGCTTGCGTATTTTTGAACTTTTAAAATATCCTTAGAAAATAATAGAGAATTTCTAAAAATACAACTGAAAACTTTTTAACAATTACCAAAAACAAGAATTGAAAATCTGTTCTAAAACAAAATATTTCAGCTGAAAGAGTTTCTAAAAAAAATCTTGTATGATGGCGGCGTTCACTTGGTGGTACATTTTGATAAAAAATTTAAATAAAACACTTTACAACTTTGTTTTGCCACTATATTTTGGATAACTGTGACCAGTTTCGATCATAAGCTGATCATTATAAAACATAAAGTACCTTTATCTAAAAGGTACTTTATGTGGATAATTGTGACTAGTTTCGATTATCAAACATAAAGTATCTTTCACCTAAAAGCTTATGATCGAAACCAGTCACAGTTATCCAAAATATTGTGGTAAAACAAAGTTGTAAAGTGTTTTACTTAAACTTTTTGTTTCTAAAAAACATATAACAACAGAAAACAATAATTTTTTTTATAAATATAAAAGCAATTAATTTCTTTCTAAAAAAAATGTCTAAAAAAACTGTTGAAATTTTTCCAATGAAAACAAAAAAATGTATAAAAATTAATGCTTGATTAAACTTAGACCAAAAAACCGAAAGATATTTGGTAATTTAAAATTTAATAATTTAAAGAAAAAAAAAAGCGTTAAAAACAACCTGAAGAAGATCCCAAAAATTTAAAAGAGAATTTTCAACTTCAAAAAACAGTTTGGTTGATTGAGTTACTTGAAGATAATAATAACTTTGATTAAAACACTTTCTTCAATATTTTATTTTTGAAATATTGAAGAAAGGTTCTAAGTGTTTTAATCAAAGTTCAAAAAATAGTTTTTGACAAAAGAAAATTTTTGAAATTTCCCAAAAACAAACTTTTGATATTTTCTTTTTAAAAATATATGACTAAACTAGCATTAAGAAATTGTCGAAATTTTACCGATACAAATAAAAGGAATTTAGGTTAAAAGCTATTTTAAAAGTTGCTTAAATATAGGTGAAACTATTCAAAAAATGCAAAAAAAACAAAAGAAAAAAAATTATAAACAAATATATTCAAAAAAACACCTGATACAGTTGTTAAAAAAAATAGAGAATTTTCAAGAAAAAGATTCAAACTTTCTGACAAATTAAAAATTTAGGAATTTGTCCAAAAAAATACAATCGAAATTTCTTTAAAGTGTCTAAACTAGCATAAAAAAACTGCTATAATTTTACCAATAAAAACGAAAGGAATTTAAGTTAAAAACTGTCTAAAAAACATTTTAAAACTTGTTAAATGTAATTGAAATTATACCAAAAACAACA
Source organism: Ontholestes murinus (assembly GCA_963969525.1). Lineage (NCBI taxonomy): Eukaryota > Metazoa > Arthropoda > Insecta > Coleoptera > Staphylinidae > Ontholestes > Ontholestes murinus. The sequence goes on from OZ018389.1 coordinate 18,426,566, forward strand.
AAAGGTATTTGGTAAATTTAACGTTTATTCATTTATAGAAATAGAAGTTTTAAAAAATCTAAAATATGTTTTTAAAAACTACCTGTAACAGATGATAAGGAAACAATACAGAGTTTTTTTTTCTAAATAAAAACAGGTTTACACTAGCTTAAGAAAAATAATTATAATTTTACCAATGAAAAAAAAAGGAATTATGTTTAAAAACCGTCTAAAAAATATTTTGAAACATATTTAAATATAGTTGAAATTATATAAAAAAGAAACAAAAGAATTCGGGAAATTTAAGAAAAAGTTTAAAATTTGCATTGAAATAGTTGGAATTTTACAACAAAAACAAAATAAACAATTGATACCTTCATTAAGAAAAGAATGCTGAACTAATTTTAATTGATATTTGTTTAAGAACAATTGCAATTATATGCTATTAAAATTTGAAAAAATAAAAAAGTTAAAACTTTTTTACTACGAGTAGAATTCTTTTTAAGGAGGAGTTGATTTAAAAATTTTATAAGAAATAAATATCTGTTGAGCGCAGTAAAAAATCTGACTTTTTAAGAATAGTAAAAAAATAATTCATATTTTGCTTAAAAGAACAATTAAAATTTTGCAAAAAATAAAAATATTTGTAAGAAAACTGTCCAAAAATCATTTTAAATTTGCTTAAAAATACTTTAAACTGTATCAAAAAAAAACAAAGAGAATTTACTAATTTTTGTATTAGACAATTAAAACTTTTGAATTGAATAGCTCTTAACAGAAGAAAACCGAGCATTTTCTCAAATAAAAGAAACAATTTTTTAAAAACATAGGAAATTTGCTAAAAATGAATTGACATTTCACAAAGAAAAAAAACAGTTAAAATGTTAACCATTTTAAAAATAGTTCTGACATTGCAAACAATGATTAAATTTTCTCAATATAATATATTATATATTATTAAATAATTACCTAATGCTCCAACCAAAAGGGCAACAAAAAATACCAAAGATTTCATGATTTCAACCAACACAAAGAAATAATCCCTGCATTAGCAAGATCACCTTATATACTTTTTGCGAACAAATTATCAAACAGATAACGGATTATATCAAATAATATAATAGTTTAAAATTAACAAAAAATAAATGGTCAAGGTTAATTGCCACTCGATACATTGTACTTTGTTAATAAATATTTCCATCACAGCGTGCAATTTAAAATAAAATAAGTACTGATTGAGTAATACAGAGTACTATTCGAAGTTAGAAAACAGATTTACACATCTTAAAATGTTTTTAATACGAATTCAAGCTAAGATTTTGGTGGAAGGTGAGTTATTGTGGTTGAATCGCATAATTATCTTATTCTAATGCTAATAGTCTAAAGTTATTATTCTTTTACACTGCAAAAAGCTGACAACCATATTAAAAATGATCTAAACACATCTGTTTAGGTAAATTGTTTAAAATATATTGAAATCCTTTAGTTCGTTGTAGAAAATTAACAAATAATTTAAAAATACGAAAACATTTCGTGAATCTAGATTATTAAATTATTAGTGAATTGTTATTTTTCAAAACTTTTACTTCGTTATACATGGTAAACAATAGTTGTGAAAATAAACATATCTTCTTACAAAACACAGAATTATTTATAATGAAATGAATGTGGATTTTCAATATCTTAAGGCCTTATCACTTACCAGATTTAAAATAAAGTTAAATGTTTTAATTAATGAATTAGTTGTTCCACCTTCAGAATTGCATTTTAATTTTAAAATAAAACAATAAAACTAAGGCGTTTTCCTGTACATGTGTTTTATCATTGTGCTTTAAATTCAAATAAAACACTTTCTTTGCTTATATAACACTATATGTGTCAAAATAGAGTGTAATATCAACAAACATTGATTTTTTTTTAAATATTCAAGATATGAACCAAATGAACGCTTCAACTATTAACCAATTAAATTAGTAAAAAAAAAAAAAAAAAAAACCTTTGTTGGCATCAAAACTTATATACAACTAATACTAATATTTCTTCCTCTCTTTATTTTCTTTTCTCTTCTTTTTCTCATACCTCCTCTCTTCGTCTCTTTCTTTCCCACCCCAACCGTCTCAGAATCCTTACCCTGGCCCCATCTTCTCTCAAATTAGTAATTATGTTTTATAGAAATATCTTCATTTATAAAAGCAAGCAATACTAATTTTGAAAAGAGTATTCAAATTAAAATCAACTAAAATTAATCGATACTTGTTCTGCTACTCTCTTGATGGAACAAATAACAAGAGTTTTACTTCTCCTAATTCAACTAAAATTAATTAATAGCCATTTTTAATGTTACTTAATGTTTGTACACATGTATTCGTACAAGATATTTAGTTAATTAAATAAAAAGTAGATATAACAATTAGAATAGAATAGTTTAGTTTAGTTTATTTGCTTTACAAATCTATTAACAAAAAATACCAAAGATTTCATAAATACATAAAATACATACATACATATACGAAATAATCACTTTAAAATTTGGAACATAAATCTTTAAGGAGGAGTTCACGACTTCTTATAAATTATTTTTAATACAACAACTTATTAATTAAAATTAGTATGATTATTAACATTAATTCTAAATCAATTTTCCCGCTTAAAATTTGACAGCCCAGAGTCTTGCTCGCTGGTGGCGCTACCTATTTCACTTCTTTCCGTTTGTGTTTTTAACGCGAAACCTTGTCAAAATGGTAAGGAAAATATAATCCGTCTTTTTTAAGTGCACCCTTCGCCATCCAACGATAACATTTGTGTTATTAGTGCTTCTATATTATAAATTAATAATGGTCGGGAGTATTGTCTAGCTTTTTTCAATAATATTTGAATTATTCGCGAAACAGTGTTTATGAAGGTTATGTGCCGTGGTTTAACGTCGTGTGTATTTTGTTTTAGGCCAAGCGCACGAAGAAGGTCGGAATCACCGGTAAATATGGAACCCGTTACGGTGCTTCCCTACGTAAAATGGTTAAGAAAATGGAAATCACCCAGCACAGTAAATACTCGTGCAGTTTTTGTGGAAAGGTAACCTATGGAAATTTTATTTGTGTGCAGTTTTAAGACTTTCCGATATGTTTCTATTATCCACAATGTAATATGATTTTTCTTTTACCCTACATGAATAGAGGGTGTAACACCTATAAATATAATATAATAATAAAAATCTGATTAAACTTACATTTCATTAAGTTATGTAAATAAGGTTTTCAAAATAATAACATATTTCGGTGAATGTAGCATAAAAGATTTTAAATCTTAATCAGTTTCATTTGATTCTAGACTATAATAATTAATTTTATCATATGTATTTCAATAATAAGTGATTTAAATAACTCACGGCAATTGTTTCACCACACTGGCTTCCTTAGGTGAAGAATGTATATTTATATATCATAATATTTAAGAAGTTAAATGTATATTCTTCTCCTGAAGCACACTTCCCGCGTACGCTCAAGATATCACGGGTATGAGCAACTATCAAAAATGCACATGCCTGAGATAATTAGGGTGACATCAGTTTAGATGTCACTATTGTTTTCTTGCCCAAATATTTGAGAGAATTTAAAAAAGACAAAACTGATTATGTGTGACAATGCTTTGATATACCATACTAAAGAAAATTTTTATTGTATTTAACTTTTTTTAATTGAAAATATGTCCATATATACAGTTTAAGTAATAGAAAGCAATATTTTTTTAAGGGAAGTGGTTAATTAAATATAATGTGGATTTTTAACTGAGTTCATGTGTTTGTTTCTCTTTGTCACTTAATTATAATATTATGTTAAATGGTTTATAATTAATATTCCCTTTTTGTTTGTTTGACATTATACTTAATTTTATCTTAATGCCGTAATCTAGTGTCTTAAGGGCAATGATAATTTTCACTAAACCCCAAAAGTATCTTGTTTAGTATTTACTTAAAACAACAAACTTGATAGGACTAGTCAATTTTCCTGTATTATTTATTCAGTAAGATAAGTTCTTGAATACGAAACTTAGAAAGCTACTTATTGAATATAAAATTTAGAAAGGGCAATGATTAAAAGTGTAAGTGCCTCTTCTCCTATAGTAACTTAGCTGTTATGTTGCAAATTGTTTGAACAATAGGTTGTTTTTCTTCATATTTAAAACCTAAAGGGTTACAGGGTTACTGACGAAAAACTTTTGGTGCTGCAGCTCACTTATTATTGATCCAATTTGAATAAATAAAGTATCAAATGAAATTATTTGTAAATATCAATTTTTTTTTTAATTGAACTGTATATATACATATTTTATATTCATAGGTTAAAAAACTTCTTTTAAAAAAACAAAAAGAAATGCTCGTGTAATACAAGATGAAGATTTGGAATTAAATGTTTTACTTGAAGTTCAAGTTGCTCATAATCTGGAAGTTTCTCAGCAAACTGCTTATCCTATTATCAAGAAACATAAGTTTCTTTTCGATACATTTCATGAAAACTAAAAGGTGGAATCACTTTTATAAAAAAAAAAAACCTTTATCGGCATCAAAACTTATATACAACATAATAACATACTAATAATTCTTCCCTCTCTTTATTTTTTTTTCCTCTCCTTTTTCTCATACCTCCTCTCTTCGTCTCTTTCTTTCCCACCCCAACCTTCTCAGAATCCTTACCCTGGCCCCATCTTCTCTCAACCATTCTGCAGCCCTTCTACAACCTTCCACCCATTCTGCATCCACTCCCTTACATTCATCCGCCAGATTTACCCACGTATCCTTCCCTTCCTCGCATAACACACATCGCCCGTAACTCTCCCCCATCTATTTCTTTCTCCCTCTCTCTTCCGCCCCGCATCTCGCTCTTGCCAAGGTCACCCTTTCCTCCCTTCCCAAGCGATTATTCTCCAGGTACCTTGGCCTCCTTCCATGCACCTGCCACTCCTTGTAATTCTCGTTGTATTCACTCTTCTCTATACACCCTTGTCTTTCTTCCCCTCCGACATTCCCACCCTCTCATACATCCTTTTATATTACTTTATTATTATCCAACAATCTCAGTCTGGCCAACGAGGAGGTCGGGCCGCGCAGAGAGTGATATATGAGAATCTAAGCGAGAGGCACATACATTTTTCCGAGTACAATCGATAACAAAAGTCGGGCAGTTTATTATCAGTCTGGAGAAGGTGTACGTTTGGTCCAAACGCTTACTGGGAAATACGTGGGTACCTCCTACAGAGACGGCACACAGTTGTAAACAGATTATATTGATTTTTAAAGGGCCCAAATATACTAATGACCACCATAAATAGGGAATGAAAATAAATAACACTACAATGGATAAATATTCGGATTGGCTTTTAAGCACACGTCCTGTCACCTTACTATTAAACTCCATGATAATTTTGTCAATGAATGTCACGAACGCACTCCGTATTATACCGATGCTCTTTCTCCTACCCTACGCCCGCCCATTTGCCACCGTGCAACTGGCCCGACTGAGATTGTCGGACTATAATAAGTTAATATTAATAATAAAATAATTTCTTTTATCATCACGTGCTTTGGTAAGATAAATGGCAAAAATATTGTATTTATAAAAAACGTCCATCGCTACTGGAGCCTAGAAAATGATCATGTTGTACTTTCTCGATCTTTGTTTGATGTATGGATAAAATTGTTTACAATTTTATATTAAAAAAAAATTCCTTACAGATGAATAAAAAATATATATACAGTGCAATTTGAAAAAAAAAAAGTTGACTTGTATTTTGTCAAAAACTGGATGCAAGAAAAAATATCAGTTCATATTGAAGCATTTTACAAATGAAAAAAATCGGTGAGATACAGCAACAAAGGTTTTTTGTCAGCCAGTTATGTCAAAATGATATAAGTCAAGCACGTCAACGCAGTACATTATTGCTGATTATATTTAAGGATACCAATATGAGGCAGGCCAATGATTACCTAAATTGGTGATTAATACCATTAGTCTCAAAGTATGACATGTTCAACAGTTTCGAAATCTTATTGGTCTAATAGTGAATCATATCAATACCACCATGCATGCTATTAATGCTCACAAAGTTATAAACTGATCTCAAAGATACATTTTCTGCTTTTCTTTGAAAACCCTTGAGAATCTCTGATTAGCATTTTTTCGTTCAACTACTATTAAATCATTTACTAAATTAGAATCTGTGAATGCAGATGGCTCCAAAATAAAACAATTCAATATCTTGGAAGTAAAACCATCTGTTTCAAAATAAATATCTATTTTATTTTTAGTTAGCAAACTGCAATCTTCAATTACCATTTTTTTTCTCAATAAGTTATAGAAATAGATTGACTTTCATAAGCATTATTATTTGACTGTGACTAGTTTTGATTTCACGAAGCATTCAACAACTATAATATTTATTCATGTGATTGCACTATGGTTTACATTCGTCAGACTTTGAATCTTGTTGATAAAAGTGTTTTAACAAGTAAATATCTTATCTATAAGGTATAACTAACATTCACTAAAAACATAAATAATTCACATTTAGGCTAAAATTTACAAAAGCAAGAAACTGATAAAATTTCATATTTATAAAACGTGTATTTTGACAAAACAACTAAAATTAATTTAAATTAAAAAATATAAGGGGCATGAGCATATTTCTTTATGATTTATATTTAACATAGGTATAAATAAAATTAAAAATGAATAATCTGAATTACAGCTAAGATTTTCAAAGCAAAATAATAATTAAAATTATCAAACTAAGCACTTTATATATATTCATATTTAACTTAGTTGATATGTAATTACAATATATTTAAAGAGAAATTAGAGACAGTCAAATAAAAAGGTTTTTTTTTTTAAAGTAATTTGATTTCATTATTTTTAATAATTATTCTTCTTCCATAAAAGTTTCAAGATTTTTTTATAATTGCTATTTGACATTTTTTATCAATGTTTTTGTAGGTATTTTCTTTAGCATGTTGAAACCATTAATCAAAAGAATCAGATACATTATTATTAAATAAAATCTTTTTGTAAATATCTATATAATTTGATTATTTTTTTTCAAGGATGCCATGAAGCGTAGTGTTGTTGGAATCTGGTCGTGCAAGCGCTGCAAACGTGTCGTCGCCGGTGGTGCCTGGGTTTACTCCACCACAGCTGCTGCCTCAGTGAGGTCGGCTGTCAGACGTCTTAAGGAAATCAAGGAACAATAAGCAGTTGTTACTTTAATATTTAATAAAAAAAATCATAAAAACCCTTTCTTCTGTGTATATACTCTTAATGTATAAATTATTTGAACCCCTATAATTTGACACATTTAAATAAGCACTTAATTATGGAGAAATCTTTAATTTGGCTCTATAATACTAATAGTTAATGTTTGAGGCCAATTTCAATTTGCTTTGAGAAGTTCAAAAAATAGTAATTAGTACTTAATAAAATAGTAACAGTGTCAATACTTTATTAAGTGATATGGAGTTTCAACAAGTAAAAGCATCATCAATCGAGTAGTAGTTAGTACTTGCTTTCTTAATTAGTAAACTGTTTCTTCAGTAATAGTTGTGTTTGACTATCAATCACATAGTCCTTAGTCATTTTTTTCGCTAAATAAGCGATTTAAGTATCACAATCGATGTTATTAAACATATCGCGATAACAAAAGGTGTTGGGGGTCATCCATCCAATTCCTGATGCTCGTTCAATTAGTAGTAATATATAAAGTAACTGCAAACAATCGAGTGGTAATTATTTGAATAATACATTTTGTAAATTCTGTAAATGAATTTATTGTTCACATATTTATGAAAAATATTACTTTTTACTGTGGTGGGAAAATAAAGAACGTGAATACAAAAATGTATTTATTAAAGAATAATTTATAATACAATATAATCTATAATCAATTTCTTCTGAAAAACAATTATAACTAATGAAGTAGGAAAGATATAACATGTTATGACAATCGTAACATACTACTTTAATTGAGCTTAGATTGTAAAAATGCACCATGTATACTTTTAAAATTCATTAATAACTTGAAACACGCACCCCTTCTCCCTTAATCGGAAACCGATTCAAATTATTACGTTAATTTAAAAGTGATCCAAACAATTAAAGCAACTCTTAATTTTACAACAAAGCGTCCGGTTAATGCTCCTCTCGAAATTCACACAGCCGTCACTCTGTGTGTGCGTGAGAAAATGATCCGACAATTACGAAACTAGGCATGTACATGTTAAAGTCTCATGTCAAAACGAGTGTGAATTACTTGTACATTACAATTCTGTTGTAACCCGTTTGTTCAATAAATACTGTTATGTTGTATCTGATGTTAAAACAGAACTGTAATCACTGTCAACAATGTTTTGTTTGAATTCAATTAGTGATAATAGTTAAAGTAAATTAAATAGAAATGCAACTTCAAAGTCCATATGGTGCATACGAACAGATTTTCGTTGATAGTGCTCGAATGTAGGAAGGAATCATGTCGTAATCGGAAAGTAGAGGCACCTACCATATTAACTCTTACACCCTAGTGCTTGTATCTACATTTATTACTTTAACATGTTAATACCCAGACTTAAAAACAATAATATAGTTTTTTTTTTTAAATGAAATACTTAATCTTCCTCATAATAGTAGTATTCGGCGTCGGATCAGTTGTCCGCCTTCGTGGTCCGACGCTGAAGGGCGGCCGCCAAGTCCTGTTTCAGCGCCTGCTGCTGGCGGGCCTCGGTCAGCGGCTGCACTGACCGCAGGCTGTTTACGATGTCCTTGGTCTTGCTGAAGTAGATCTCGTTCAGCGTGTTTCTTATCTGGTTCTCCATGTGCTCCACCATTTTGCCGATGTTGGCGATGTGCGGGTTCGCGTCGTTTACAGTTGAATCTTGCTCAATCTTTAAAAAATTCAATTTATATTAGTAATTATACAGTAATTTACATTATTGTTGGAAAATTTTATTTAGACTTCCTAAAATATAGGCCAAATTTCTTCATAAACCATAACAATATAAAAGCAGAACAATGCATCTTAAAAATAAAATCTTCACAATTAAATACAATTCTGCGAGAAGGAAAATCAAGAAGATATACTTTTCCTACATATTGTATTGTATTTAATGCTTTGTTTCTCTTACTATAAATAAATTTATTACAAATGAATAGATGGATATTTGAATTGTTTCCTGCTTGGACTAATGTTTATAATAGAATGAATAATGTTTATTCGTGTTTATACAAAAAATAAACCTACATTAGTCATTTATAAACAGATCTACAGATATATAGGTAAATATAAGATATGAATAATATTTAAAAAATGGAAAACAAAAATGCTAGTAAATGACCTTGAAATAATACATGCTGAATTTAAAAATCTATACCAAATATAAGACACAAGAATACAAAATAAAATTGCAAAAACAATTGTTAAAATGCCACAATATAAGAGTCTGTATATATCAATCCCATTCAGCAAATAATTTATTTTGTTTGTTCACTGATGCACTTAGTTTGCAGAAGTCTGCACTAAAACAATACAGACAAAAGTGCACTTCTTGGTTTCTAGTTAATTACATTTAATTATTTTAAACCATAACTAATATTAGTATAGGTTTACTCTACTTATTCGGATAAGTTATAAATTAATATTTTTAAATATAATTTATAACAATAATAATATGACAGTCTATATAATTTACCAAAATTGTGTTATCTCATTGTATAGATTTATCAGGGTATATCTACAGTACACTAAACTAAGAGATAATTATTAAAGAATTCACAATTAGTAATATGCTACTTAAATATACAGCTTAATAAAATTTTTAAGCAATCCACTGTATTGGATATTTTATAGAACAGCCCACATGTACCCTCGGAATATAATTTTTTGTTTATGCAGATCTATAAGATTTAAATTACTGACTCGTATGCAACTTTAATTTGCAAAGCTGAAACGTTAAGAAATATGTAAAATTATTAATTGACAATAATCAATCTTCACCTCAATTTAAACATATAACACTTATGACTTTTAAATATAGAAAGTATTATATTTATTTCATCTTTATACCATACTATAAAATATATTAAATTGCACAAAATTATTTAAGAGAAAATGTTTACTTTGCAATTTAACTTCATAAAATATACCAAACATATTTATTTAATATACAGAATATTCAAATTAAAAATAGAAAACAGTAGATGCCAATTTTTATTTTGTTTTCAAGTGCAAGTTCAAAACGACAAAACAACTCACCTGTCTGGTTAAACTGCCCCCAAGATTCTGAGTTCCAGACCCGGATTTATTAGTCTGTAGCCACAGCATAACAGTGCTGGTCATTTTATAATGTGAAGTCCTACCGGAGCTCTTCTCCTGCACCTCGACAACGTGGATTGAATCCCAGCAACCCTTAATCGTTTTGCTTCCATCACCGGTCTTCTTTATTAAAATAACACCTGAAACAATACGTATTTAATCAGCACACATTTTATATAAATTTTATAATAATATTTTTACATACCAGCAAATCCATGTTCTAAATCCCAGAAATACACCGAGGAAACACCACCCTCGAAGTACATTTCTCTGTATAGATCGAATGCATGGTTCGCATCCAATTCGAGTTTTCTCAGCCTCTCTGATGGCATCGAGCCATCTTCCAAAGGCGGGTCATAGGTGTTCGACCATGGTGATCTGAAAATGTACTTGTTACATGTGAAATATTTAATTTTGGGGAAATTAATTACCGGTAGGAGTCACCGTCACGGTTGTAATCACATAGCAGATAGTCTTTGCGTGTTTCCTTATCTTTGGCAATTTTCAAAGGTTGATCTACTGATGATAGTAAATCCTCGCATAAACTTGGCACTAAATCTATAAGGTCTACTAAATTCTTTTCGATTTCTTGGGGAGGAAGCCTACGCATTAAATCTAAAGCACAATCGAATTGTTGTTCACCCTGCAACAACATAGTGGTGTTTGTTAAATTATTCACGTACAAATACAGTGGGTGGAGCTGAATCATCCACGTTAACAGGGTGTAATTATTAAAATTTTATCACTCAAGCTATCTATATTGGGTGTGACATTTATGACTAATCATCGAACCTACGGCGTAGATTAAGTTTATATGGATGTACCTTTCGATGCTAATTTTTAGTGATCTATTTGTACTTACCATTTTAGCTTAATATAAGTTAAAACTATAATAAAATAAGATTATATCACAAATTTACAAGTCGTTGACACTTGTCAACAAATGACAGTAATGTTGCCAACTTGAGGTAGTAAAATAATGAAATGTATTAAATATAATTGTTAAGTTGGCTGCAATTATATATAAAAAAAACTATTTTTCAATCTTAAAATAAGTATAATATAATATTAAAATTTATTAAATATTAAATAATAACTTAATACAAACTATTAATTCTAAATTATGGCAACTAATCATTTGAATGTAATTATATAAAAGTTTAATTTTCTTGATCTAGATAATGTAGAAACGTAATACCGTTGATTGAAATATTGTAATATTTCAATCAACGGTAATACTTTTGGTCATTTATTATAAAATAGTAAAAAAAATGTTATAATATAAGCTTATTAAATAAATTTGTTGTGTTTTGTAAAAGCTATTAATTTATAGAGGGCGCCAAAATATTCAAACAGTTGAATTACTACTACTAACTAATGGATTCATTACATTTAATTAGTAATGTGTGGCACGTATAATAACAATACAGTCACAACGGAAACTTCATGAAAACCGCTCCGTGTAGACAATACAAAAATTCATACCTGTCCTCGATGCGGGTGGTCGTGAACAACCTGTCTCTCTCGCGCATTAATACATCGCCAACCAGATTCCTTCCGTGCAACACGCGGGTGGTCCGTCCGTCTCACTCTAAACTCCACCATGACTCATCTTCTGTCGCAGTTTAAAGCACAGTAAACTTTTGAACATGTGCATCCGATAGTTTATTTATTTACACCCTGATTTTAACAGAATTATGTGATTTCATTCACCATGGTAAGTGTAAAATCTGATTTACATTTACCGTTTTCACTTGCATGATTTAATTATTTTAGGCAGACACAATAAGGAGGAAACAATGGGGCTGAGTTAGAATAGTTGATGTGATTTTTGTCATAACAAAATGTTGTTTTTACGCTGGATATGCCTACTTATCTTTGTCGCATTTAAGGGTGTAACATGTGGATCAATTCATAGGCAAGAAGTTGGACCAATTAATAGTACGAGAGGTAATTATAATAAATTAATCCTCATAAATATGTGGTTGAATTGTAATGTTGAAAAGAAAGTCCTTTATTACCTTAAATATAAATTACATATACTATACTCATAGCCTAGAATATATTGAAAGTACTAGTACTTATAAACCAAATATTATTAAATTTGTATCAGCTAAGTGAGGTTTTTAAAGGAAGGTTATAAAATTTAAGGTGATAATAAAAATTGTAAATATACGAAACGCTATTAAAGAAATGGGATTTTAATTTTATTAAATATAATTTATGATATACTTACTGTTGCCTGGGTAATTCACCTATGGTTATGTTTATTTTTAAACCTCGATACATCAAATCATAAATACTTACTTACTTTTTTAAATAGTTTGACTAATATCAAAAAAATCTTTTTTACCTGTTTTACCAGCAATGAACTTATTTAGAAATGATCTTATTTTTTGTAATTAATCCATAAGAAATAGTTAAATCACAATTAAGCTTCTTGTTAGTTTCTAATTTTTCATACTTTAACCAATCATTTGTCTTTCCTGTTGTAATTCGAAGCCTTTATTGCCCATCAATTTTGTTTATTTTTGTTAATTTAGTGAGTGTTAAATTTATTTAAATTAAAATTTATTCATTTCTATAATCAGTTATTTGTAAATTATTTACTGTATGTGATCCATATCTTAAAATTTATTTTATTTAAGTGAGTTAAACTTCATCAGCCTTTTTTAAATTTTATTTTCTGTCAATTTAACATTAACAGTGAATTATTTAGACTTATACTTATATGTTTAAAGATGGCTTCTTGTCAACGTTTAAAATATACGTTTTCAGGTTTATTTAATCCATCCGATACATACCCTTATATCAGGCATCCTGAAGTCAAACGTCACCGTGTTAAAGACAGCTATTTAGACAAATCACTAATCGACTTAGACCTAAAATACTGTCCACGGCCGGCAAAATGCCAAGTCCTCAACTACACTACCTGCATGGGCGCCAAACTGCCCTATCTATCAACGAGCTTAGCCCTAACAGATCTTACCAGTCAAGAGGAGGTTCAGGAGAAGCTTCAAATGTATCAATACTTACGTTACATACCGAAATGCTGGGCAGTCATACAGCCGTTCCTGTGTGCATTATACATGCCAAAATGTGAAAACGGAATGGTAGATCTACCATCGAAGGAGATGTGCAAGATAACGATGGGACCTTGTAAGATTCTCTACAATACGACAATATTCCCCGAGTTTATGAGGTGCGAGGATGAAAGACTTTTCCCGAAGCACTGCAAGAATGATATACACGAATTGAAGTTTAATACGACAGGGTTTTGTATGGAACCTTTGGTAAGGACTGACCAACCAAATTGGTTTTACAATGGTGAGTATCAGTAAGTAATTCTTTTAGGAAATTACTAAATCAACTATGTATTTCCAAAAATGAATTAAATACATAAATTGTAGCAAATAAAATAGCGAATTATAAGGAATTTCTATTAATTATTGCACACTTTGCTGATCATTAAAAAATATTTAACTTTAAAAATAAAATTAAGATTTGTAACAACCTTCAACCTTATTTAATGATTTTTTTTTTTAGAAATTGAAGGCTGTGGACTTCGTTGTAAAGATGCCCTTTATACAGATAATGAACAATACCAGATTCACAAACTAGTTGCCTACTGTGTGTTAATTTGCATTTCCCTCAACCTATTTACAATTGTAACGTTTGTCATCGATTGGAAAACAGCGAATAAATACCCAGCTTTGGCAATATTTTACATAAACATCTGTTTCTTCGTCTCGTACAGTGGTTGGCTGGTACAATTCCTTGGCTATGAAACGCGTGAAGACGTCGTTTGCAAAAAAGATGGCACGCTGCGAAAATCGGAGCCGAGCGCCACCGAAAACCTATCTTGTGTAATTGTTTTCGTGATGGTCTATTATTTCCTAATTGCGGGCATGGTTTGGTTTGTGATTTTCACATATTCATGGCACATGAGTTCTTTGCAGGCTTTAGGGAAGATCCAGGAGAGGGTGGATAAAAAGAAAGCGTATTTTCATTTGGTCGCCTGGAGTTTGCCCTTAATGTTGACTATAACTACGATGGCTCTGGGGGAAATTGATGGGGATTATGTTACGGGGATTTGTTTCGTGGGTTTCATAAATTCTGCTGCTAGGACTGGTTTGTTGTTGACGCCACTGGCTGCTGCTATGATTGTTGCTGGATATATAATTATCAGAGGTAATTTGAATATTTGCTTCTTAAGTAAAATAAATAGGAGCCACTAAGAACTAACTAAGTAATTCCTTAACGTTGCATGAAGAAAGTTTAATTAATATATTCAAGCATGTAAGACTTACTTTTCATCATGATGGGTAATTTCTGAAATATTGTACAGTACTGGTGAGCTCTTATGTAAAATGATAGCTTCAATTTATAATATTCAACCAACTTCAATGAACATAATCATCAAAGAAAGAAACAATTGATAAAAAAGAATTAAATTATTGTAAATCTACTGAGAATGTTATACTTTACGCATGCGTTTATTATTGAAGCACAATTATTACGAATATTTGTTATGTATTGTTTTAATTCCAATGAAATGTAATTTAAATATTTATGACTGAAAAACTTATATAGTTTATTAAAATTATATGATTGCTTACTGTACTATTTTAATAATTAGTTATTTATTCATGTTTTAGGATTAATTTTATTAATTCGCGTGAAAATGGAAAGTCGTGAAATAATTTCGGAACACTCCAGCAGGAAAATACGATCAAATATCGTGAGGATGGGAGTTTTTGCTCTATTCATGGTGGTATTCTGTATCATAACATTTATTTATCATGGATACAGGTTAGCCAATACTGAAGTATGGGAGGATAGTTTGTACAACTATATTCTGTAAGTTTATTTTATTAGTTGGCTACTTTTGAATAATATAAGGAATTGATTAGGCTTTCAAACTAAAGACATATTACTTTCAAAACTGCATTATAAAAGAAAAATCCACTATTATTTATTAAAATATCAAAGCTTATTTTTTAATAGCAAAAAGAGAAAATAAGATGCTTTCTCATATTGGTATTTTTATTGTTTCTTATAAATGATACGACATAATTACCAATGTTATATTTAGGTGTAAATTGACGAGTTTGAGTTCCGATTACTCATATTGTCGACAGGAGAACAGGCCCAGTGTGGCCATGCTGCAACTTCAACTAATAGCAGTATTTGGAACAGGTATTGCAATGGCATCTTGGATTTGGTGTGGAGCGACAATACATGCTTGGACGAGATATATTCGAAGGTGAGGAATATATTTAATAATAAAAATCAACAAATAATGCATGAATTTTTAACAATGCTTAGCCGGAACTGCTAATGACTAAAGTTACTAAATAGTCTTAATTGCATGTACAAACTTGCTTTGACTAGTAAATATCAACAAGTGGATGAGTCATCGAATATTTTTACCCTTATTCGTATTTATCTCAATGAATATTAATTTTGTAATTGTATTTACAGAAAATTTCATTGTGAAGTTGAAGAGCCGATGAAACTCCAAAAACACAAAATAATCGCCGAAGCCTTTGCTAAACGTAAAAAGTTCAACCAAGGTGGTCGCATTTCCATCGAATGCCAAAACCATACGGATCCGGTCGGTCTACACTTTGACTTGAACAGCGCCGCTAGTAATGAATTAAGCACAACTTGGGCAGCCAATTTGCCGCGGTTAGTAAGTAGGCGAGGAGCTGTACCAAACGAAGTAACGTGCTCGGTATCCAGCAACAATCAATCCGTGGATTCCGAAATGAGCTACAGCGTTAGACACGTAAGCATTGAGAGCAGGAGAAATTCAGGTGACAGCCAGTTGAGTGTGCAAATAGCCGAACTGAAAGCGACGCGGAAGGTTAATAGTAGAAGGCACAGGAATAATAGATACAGGAGGAAACACGATTTCAAGCATCGAGGATCTAGAGATTTCAACGTCAGCTCGAGGCGGTTATCAAAATCTGGAAACAAACGGGATAGTAGCACTAGTTTAGATTCGCATTTCGGTCAACAGCTGTTGAACGTGTTGACGAACACAACGGAAATGAAAAATTTTGCTCCAAATTTAAATCGCCGCGCCGGTAATGCCGGACTGGACAGCCAGCACATTAATAATTTATTGAGTAATGGTAAACTTGTTATACCATATAATATGAATATAAAATCGGGTAGTGAGGATGAGAATGTTTCTGTGACAATATCAGAATCAAAATTCAACATGGTCTTAAGCAATCACACGAATAACATGGACTTGAATGATCAGTTGGTGATGAAATCATTACGACAAGGTCTTCATATTGAAGAAATTAACACGTCAACCGATAGTGACGTAGATAATAGGGAGAAAAAATACCGCTCGGATCGCGAATCAAGAACTAGCAAACGTTCGAGGCGGTCGCGCAAATCAAAGGTTAAATATTCGAGTGATCAAACTGACGATGACAGCTCGTCATGTCCCGAATTGAAGCAACTGGTTCAAAGTTCCTTAAATTCGGGGGCGTCAGCTGGTTATTACGAGAAAAACCGTGGAAGTAAACAATCAAAGACATCTATAGACGTCGCCGTCCAAGCGAACGCAAACGAGATCATTACGCAAACGGGTAGTAATTTTGATCACAAGTCCGACTCTGAACACAGTCGAAGGTCCAAGAGTAAACAAACCAAAACCAAGGAGAATAAGAAATATAAGTACGGCGGGGAGTATAAAAAAGATAAGTATAAGGATGAGGGCGATGAAAAGTATTCTAATAGGAGTAAGCAAAAGGGGATGAGTAAGGGTGAGAGTGAATGTCTACTTAATGAAAAGTACAAAGCTAAAATCAGAAAGAGTAAATAATTGAAAATTATAAAAACAATATATTAGTTTAGTGTCAATGGTAATAAATACTTATTTATTTTGATTGAAATATAAATATATTGCGATTTCCTATGGCAATTAACTAGTTATGTATGTGTGTTTAAATTATTTTCATCTGTTTCACTTGTTTAATACTCAGCTATGAATTTCATTAAAATGTAAAGAAAAATGATAATACCTGCCGTAACTACATTTTTATTATTTCGTATTTTAATTAATGTATGTATTTATATTTTTTATACAACACACAGATATTCAGTATTGTTTGCATTGTGTTCCTTTATTTTGATGCTTATTTAAAACATTCATATTTGTGCAATGTAGTGAATTGACTGCAGTTATTTAAAGCCTCAATTTTAACTATAAATTCATATTAACTATCACTGAAACAATAATTAACATAAATTATATACTTAAACCACGTTTACTTAATTGATTATCTAGCTTT
This sequence comes from Ontholestes murinus, assembly GCA_963969525.1. NCBI lineage: Eukaryota > Metazoa > Arthropoda > Insecta > Coleoptera > Staphylinidae > Ontholestes > Ontholestes murinus. The sequence continues at coordinate 18,444,211 of OZ018389.1, forward strand.
ATTTTAGCACATATAATTTTTGATTATTTGCTGATATATGCAATTACAACAAATAAGTTTATTATCACAACATTAAACATTAATGAATTATGTTGATTTATTTTGGCAAATATAATTTTAATTTATATATTTCTGCTGATTTTTTGGAATCGCAATAAATAAGTCACTCTGTTATCACATCATTAAAACTCTGAAAATAAAATATAAACATCTTAATGTTGCTATAAATTGAAAGCTAATGTAGAAGCTTATATATTTATTTTGAATTGAAGTTTGCAATATACTTCCTAAGCCAATGAAATATTTAATAGTTTTGAACTTGAAAAATTGTATTATCTAATTTTTTAAAGAAGATCCTTACATTGTTTGTATTGTATGAATACCTGTCATTACACAAGTTTGAATGTTTAATTGATCAAAGATCTGATACTAATTATTTATTTCGAGAGAATTGTTTTAATAAAAATAAATTTAGTATAAAATATATTTTATGAAATACTTATCTTAAAATAAGTATTAGTTTTGTAGTAAAATACTACTTTATGTCTATATTCACTATGTTTAACAGTAAATAAATTTTATTATTTTATGCAATTTACACTTAATCAGTATGTTTAAAATTATAAACTTTTTAGATTAATCTAGTCTAATTGTCATCTACAGGGAAACAGAAAACATGTTTTACTATGTCTAATAATATGTAATTAATTATTTTGTACACATGACAATGTTAAAATATAAAGAAAAGTAATGTGCCTTAATGGTGATGATGATCTTCTTTAAATAATTATATATTAGAATAGTTTGTTGACTGATATATTTAATAGCAAATCGTATTTACAATAATAATTGTATATAAAATGTATGATACTCAGCAATTTTTTATATTTGAAATAAAAATATATATTTATATAATTGTAATTTCCCTAAACCTTTTAAAAATTGAATGACCCCAAAAGTTGGATTATTTCTGGAGTACATTACTTATACATTGGTCATAATAATAAGAAAATAATATACTAGTGTCAAAATTTTGTGTACTCCTGATTTTTTTGCTAAAAATTATTGATAACATTTATTTTTGATGTACTGTAATTACAGGGTACAATAATAAGTTAAAATTATATATATATACAGGGTTTTTCACGCTATACGGCACGGAATATTGAGGCCAAAATACGTGACTTTCAAAAAGTTTCACTTTGGGGATATATGGGGGTCTATTAGGGCTACTTTTTAAAATTACTTTCATAATATACAGGGTGTCCCAAAAACCCTAAAACTATCAAAGTTGTGTTTTTTTTAATGAAACACCCTGTATTTTATTGTATTTTTGGATCCTTCGATCAAAATAAGTGTGTGTTTTAATAAGGTTTTTATTACTTAAACCTTAAGGTTTTTGAAATAACTTGAATTTTGTAAAAATTTAACCTAATTTTCATGTTTCAAATACTTAAAAAGTAATTAAGTTATGCATACCAAATTTACACGGAAATGTAACAATAGATCATATTTTATTTTCCAAGTATAATAAATTTGACATCTTATACCGGGTGTAAAAAAATTGGAATTAAACAAATGAGAACTTTAAATGGCTATAACTTCATTTATTTAAATGGAACGCTATATTTATTAATTTATCAGCAAATGCACGTTTTAATTACCTATTGAATGGTATTTATATCTTAAATGTTAAGTCTTCTCGTTTTTACAGAAAACGCCAAAATATTGTTTATTGCACCGTTTTAGTACTTTTTAAGTAAAAATTTTAATGCATCTAGTTTTCTATGGTATTTAAAAACGTCAGATAATTAATTTAGTATGCCACTTTAATTGAAAAAGCCTGTCTTTTGTTATAGTTGTCTTATTTTGCATTTTTGTGTTAGATCGTTAGTAATCGTTATTCTTTGAACATCGCTGTTATATTTTTTGGTAAAAAATGAAGATTTACTCAAAAGAAGGGTGTATTGGCATTATCTTTATGCTTGGAGAATGTCATTAAAATTGTTTATTGGCTTGTCGGGTTTATATTTAAAGGTTTCCCGAAAGAAATCACCCTAAGCCAGCCATTTTTGAGAGACTATTAAACCAATTTAAAGAAATTGGAAGTATCAGTTATAAAAACCCCAGTATAAGAAAATCTGTGTAAATTTTCAATTTTTACTATTAAATACAACAACGATGTTCAAACAATAACGATTACTACCGATCTAACACAAAAACGCAAAATAACACAACTATAACAAAAGACAGGCTTTTTAAACTAAAGTAACAGACTAAATTAATTATCTTACGTTTTTAAATACGATGGAAAACTAAATACATTAAAATTTTTACTTAAAAAGTACTAAAACGGTACAATAAACAATATTTTGGCGTTTTCTGTAAAAACGAGAAGACTTAACATTTAAGATATAAATACCATTTGATAGGTAATTAAAACGTGCATTTGCTGATAAATTAATAAATATAGCGTTCCATTTAAATAAATGAAGTTATAGCCATTTATAGTTATTTAAGATACAAGTGTAAAAAGTGATGCTTTATTGCACGAACTGGCGTTTAAAAACACGAGCGAGGAACGAGCGAGTTTTTTTAAAGCCAGGAGTGCAATAAAGAAACTTTTTACACGTGTGCCTTACAAAATTTTATCTTCGATCGTAAAGGATTTTAAAGAATATATTCATATGAGTAATATTTTAATGTCATTTCAATAATTCAATTAATGAAAACATATTTCACTTGCAGTGCACTAATGAAAGCGTTACTTAGCAACCAGTAAACAAGTTTCACAAATGTCGGCCGCCATTATTATTTATGGAAAAAATATTCGCTTTACTGTAATCGCTTCGACTTGCATTAAATGAAATATTCAGAGTTCTAAAATCTGCCATTTGGTTTGTATTATCTATTTTATTTATAGTTTATTAGTTATTTGTATCAATTAATAAAAAATTAAGTTTTTCGTCAAAATATATTCATCTGTCAAATTTGACATTTCTGTGCAATAAAAACAGTTTGACATTACCGTGCAATAAAAACATAAAAAAGCACTAGTGCTTTAAAAAGCCACTTTTACAATGAAAAATGATGCAAAAAGCGTCTACTTTTTGTACGATCGTAGATAAAAGTTCTTATTTGTTTAATTTCAATTTTTTTACACCCGGTATAAGATGTCAAATTTATTATTCTTGGAAAATAAAATATGATCTATTGTTACATTTCCGTGTAAATTTGGTATGCATAACTTAATTACTTTTTAAGTATTTGAAACATGAAAATTAGGTAAAATTTTTACAAAATTCAAATTATTTAAAAAACCTTAAGGTTTAAGTAATAAAAACCTTATTAAAACACACACTTATTTTGATCGAAGGATCCAAAAATGCAATAAAATACAGGGTGTTTCATTAAAAAAAACACAACTTTGATACTTTTAGGGTTTTTGGGACACCCTGTATATTATGAAAGTAATTTTAAAAAGTAGCCCTAATAGACCCCCATATATTCCCAAAGTGAAACTTTTTGAAAGTATTTTGGCCACAATATTCCCTGCCATATAGCGTGAATAACCCTGTATATATGTGACTATGGAATAATAATATAATTGGTTCAGTAGTAGTACTACTGTTTGGCTATTGGCCGCGTGGTCCTTGTGCCGGGTTTATATGTTTGTGTAAATGAGCTTGTTACTTTAAAGGATCACCCTGTCACTATTAATTACATCTAATTGATTCATTCAGTATTTGTGCGCGTGTAAATGGAAATTATTATATTAAAAAGGAGAATATTATAAACTATAAAAACAACTACAATATGTAGAAATTTATTAAAACTTCAAGCTGATTATCAACAGTGTTTCTACATTTTTATCAATCAACAAATATTTACATTCACAACAAAACAATATCAATAACAAAATGCATAATTCATTCATATAAAAAGAATCATATGGTAGATTCTTGCAAAATACTTATTATTTGTTGTTCGTTAAAAATTCACCATAATATTTCAATATAAATTAACAATGGAATAGTAAAATCAGTATATAAAATATTAAATTTTACATTACCCTGATTGTGTTTGTATTTTTATCTCCCTATAAAACTAGAGAAATAATGTTATATTTATTGGAATAGTTATGATTTTAGTTTAATTAAAATAAATTTTCATCTTCGCCTCGTACTTTCTTATAAGTTACAAGAAAAGTGAGCTGATCTGTTTTTACTCTTATGATACTTTCACTATAATTGACAATTTTAAAAACTATTTGATATACACATTCAATAGTTTATACTATTTAAACATCAGTACATTTAATAGTTTTTGATAAAAATTGCAAATATGTTAATAAAATTATTTAAAAAATAAATTAATATCACCCACAATAAAATAAAATAATAGAAACCATTATGTGACTAAATAATTAATATAATTGGTTCATTTTATCACAAGAATATTACTATGCAAGACCTTGGTTTCATTTACATGTCTCACACATTAATTTTGACAAAAACCTTTGGCCGTTGGAACACCTTGATTCCCTCGTCGATTTTCTTCAGTTCTTCCTCCAATTCAATCTTCCTCTTCTGCATCCTCAGCGTGTCGCTCCTAACCGGCATGGAGTTCAGTTCTTGAATTTTTTCCGCATAACCTTAAACATACATTGTTAAGTAATTGATGGAGATGGTAATTATTTTCACACAGTATTATTTTACTTACTCTCTCTGAGAACCCTTAGGGTTTCTTTACGTTCTTCCTCGGGTAATAAAACGTGCCCTGGCGGGCATTCCACGTCGCCGGCGTCCTCCACGACGACGTCTTTCTTTTGCTTAATGTATTTCGGTACGGTGCCTCTCTTATAAGAGGGAGGAAGACTATTTGGATTTGGCCGTACGTCTTTTTCGGGGAGTTTCGCTTTAACATTCATATTACGCTTGATATAGTCAATTTTATCTATAGTAAAATTTAAATTTGTTTCAATATGATATATAACACAGGGTACCCAATTGATTTCACTACAGAAATGTAGTTATTGTTTAAAACATCATCATCAGGAAGGAACGATTTTCTGCCGTTAGACATGTATAATAAGTTGCCTATTTAAATAAAAACAATAAATAAAATGTGACATTAATAAGAAAGTATTTTGATTTAGGATGTCTGTTAAAGTTTATACTTTAGTTATTAATAAATGAGTTTTTTTAATTGAAAAAGTCAGTATTAGTCTAGGCCAAACTAAAATTATTAATGTTAATGAAGAAAAGTCGGTGGTGCAGATAGAAATCACCTATATGAAACAACAAAAATAAAGTTGTCCATATTATTGAAGGAAGCCCCAATTAATTATTAAAGAAAGGCTAAAAATTGTTCTGAACACAAAATTATAATATAAAATGATAAATTGTAGAATGATTCTCCTTTCCTCAAACATTGGTGGTTAAGGTCCTTAGGAGAATTGTTAAAATGAATTTACGAAAGAACTAGCAATAATAATGTTAAATATTTATCCGTGTGTAAGCTGTTTGAAAGAATGATAAAAAACGTATTAGGACACTCAGAAAATAGTTTATAATGATCCTTTCAACTATACTGATTGATTACACTTTGGGAGATGACATTAATACAAGAAAGATTATTTTTAGGACAATTCTATCCAAATTTAATCATGGGGGTACCTTCAATCCATTACTCATATCCCTCAATTTAGTGTTAGAAAGTAGAATATTAAAACAGAAACATTAGATTAAGACAGTCACAAGGCATTTTATAATTATACTTAATTATAATGATTGTCACACTTTGGAAGATATGATTTTAATACAAGACAAATAATTTGTAGGATAATTTTATCATAAATGAATCACAATCCATTACTTATTGCACTCAATTTGTGTTATTCTAGACCCAGAAGCAACTCTATTAAGGAAGACACTGCTATAAGAAAGTTTACTCAACACACTATGGCAGCAATAATAGCATCTTTAATTTATAGACAAAAAAAATTGACTCACTAAATTTCACCATTAAAACTGAGATATCTGCGAATGTATATCTTTAAAAATTTAAATTAATCTATAGTGAATTCAGTTAAGGAATACCCTATATAAAAAGTGAAAATGTTTAGTCTTAACTTCATTACCACCACTCACCATCTTTTTGGATATCAGCATTTGGCGAGTCACCCTGGCAAAGGTTAGTGTTCCTTCGAGGGTACATTTTCCTATTTTTTAGTATCATCGTAATGCATGCGGGGCTTGGATACCGTATGGTCCCTGTTGAGTATATGTTCTCCACATTGTCGCTGTGTTCTGTCTGCATACTCCTATTTACTAACTTATTATCTTCCTAGTAAAATCAAACAACAGGGACTTAAATAAATTCAAGCAAAATAAATAACATAAAAATTGACATAAACATCTGAATTATTGAGTTTTTTGTTTTTAACATGGAATACTAAATAAAACAATTATGTAATTTTAATCTTATAAATAAATTTGACTAAAGTCAAGACTTTAACTTTAATTTATGTAAAAATATTAAGCTTTGATTCATTAAGCTGCTTACAGTATGATTTTTTAGGAATTTTCAGGTATTCTTAATGTTTCTTAAAATATCAGAAATAGTAAATAATTTTGAAATGAATGCTTCACTATTATTTACTTTAAATTATTTCCCCATTTTTTGACATATATTTATATGTTTTGGGGTTTGATAATAGCATATATTATGTGAGATATGTTTAGAACTTTACATATAATTATCAAGAGTTACATTATACATCAGCTACAAGAAGGTCCTAAAATTATGCTCAGATTAATTTGTGCTGATTCCTTTTTATGTTATAATGCACCAGACATTACAGTATTAATATCTGTCATAATGAAATACAACCGATGAAATACATGTATATATATAATCAAGTTTTTGTTTCAACTTTAGAACTGGTGTTAAATTTTACTGTCAAATTCATACTAAAGGACCACTAGTTTTATATCTCAGTTTTGCACAATTTAACTCAAAAGAACTATGGATTGGCACTTTAAAATGTCTCAATAGTTGGGGATTTTAACTGAACCACAACAGACTTCTATACTAGAATATCATAATAAATCCATCTTTCTCTTATTGTTTTCAACCTCTTCTTTTTAAATATAAAATTGTTTATCTATTTATTTAAAGGTACTATACGTATATAAATGTTTATAAATCCTTTACTGGATTGTAGATGATTAACTAATAATAATAATCGTCCAAATTTATAATACACACATAATTTACCTTATCGAAAAGTTGTGAATTCTCACTTCTGGCATTCCGTTTATTCGGCTTAATTTCCAGCTTCTGTATTCCGGGCTGCCTCCTTCTGGCATTAGCATCTCCGTCGTTCTGCTGAGAGGAGGCATTAGTTTTCGACAACTGCGCTGACAATTTCGGTGGATTGCTTTTCGGCTTGTCTGTACATACTTTGGAATCAGAACTGCCCAGACGGGGCTCCTGCATCAGCCTCAGTCTGCGCACGTTCTCCTTGATGAAGTTCTTTTTCGGTGGTGGCTCTGAAACACTGGGAAATTTTAGGCGGTCTCCACCGGGCCCGGAACTGTCTTACTTCTTTCGGGGAATATCCCCTTCAGTGTGGTGGGCTGCAGCATAATTTCTTTTCGTGTCACAGTTAGGATAAGGTGCAATTTTTGTTGATGAATAAAAAACCCCCGCGTTTTCCCCGTGAATGTCAAGATAACATTAAATTTTAAATTTGTTTACTTCTTACATGACAACCGAAACAACAATAATGCAGATTTCTGTGTGTATGGTTGTTATGGCGGTGGAAGTGTTTAATGTTTGCAGTAGATGTCGCTAGATGTACGATTTCAGTTGTTTTTTAATGGCGATCAACAACTTATGGGGTAATTAAAATATTATTTAATTTAAACTTTAAACCTACTTCCTGTGTTAAGTATAACCTTAGATCTCTTCAAAAAAAAGTTCAAGTCTATTGTTGTATAAAACTTATAATGTTGAAATAATCAAGTCTAAAAATTTAGTGATTTTTAGTTTATTGTAAAATATCAAATTGACATTCCCAAATTGGGTGAATTTAAAAATATATTTATTTATATATTTAATTTAATATAATTTAACTTTCAGCAGTGACTTGTCAGCCATCAATTCGTCATTTATCTTTTTACGGAACGTATTCCAGTAGGCTTTCCATGTTCCACCATAGGCTAGAAGAACATCCAAAGTTAGATTAAAACAAACTGTCCTTCGTACTTATTTGCTGTAGTATGTTTATAAATCTTCATTTATTGTATGGGCTGTTTTTTGAAAAATCCCTTCTTGATTGCTGTCTGTCAAATCAACTTTTCCAAACCTTGGTAAGTTACATATCTTTACAAAATAAATATCAAAAATAGGCCTAAAACCCAAAAATAAGTTCATTCTGAAGTAGCCACTATTCAATATTATGAGGGTGTTATTAAAATAAACAATGCAAAAAAGTTGTCAAAAGATTTAGCCTTATTATATATTTTTACTTTCCTTGCACACGGTTTAAAGGTTTAATTTTTTAAACGAAAATATATGTTTTGAAGTCCCTATAGTCCATCCGTTGGATCTTCCGTCCTACGTCACTAAATATCGCTTCGAGAAACGACACAAAAACATTCAGTCTGATAAAGTAAACCAAATGCGTTAGAAAAAGAATGCACTGTAAAACTTTCGTCGTTTTTTGAAGCGATAGTTTGTGACGTACGACGGAAGATCCAACGGACAGACTATAGATATCATCTTAACATTTTGAAATAGTAGTAGTAGTAGTAGTAGTGTTAGGCTATCGACCACGTGGTCCTTCCGCCATGTGTGATTTGTGTATTTGTGTGTGTGTAAATGAGCTTGTTACTTTAAAGGATCGCCCCCGTCACTCTAAAGCACCATTAATTGTATCCCAATGGTGAATGGTACCGGTCACCCATCCAACTGCTGACCCGAACTAACGCTGCTTGACTCTCGCTAACGCCATTTTGAAATATTTCAATGGAATCATTAATTTATGATTCCATTCAATCTCTACATAATTGGCGTTTCTTTTCAATATTTCTGTACTAAAAATATGTAATAAACTCGCATACAGTTTCTATTTATTTTAACTGTAATCATTCTATTTCCCTTGAAGTTTAATAAAAAATGTATATATATCCTTTCATAGAATAAATTTTCAATTGAATAAATACAGCGCGCAGAGAGAAAATTATTTTATGTACTATATTTAGTTCCGACATTGAAATCGCGAAGCTTTTATATATTGTTATTATATAAATGTAATACGGGAAATTGAAGTTTGCGCATGTTGTCAAGGAAACTGCCCGGGTTCGATCCCCAGTTACTGGACTTCCCTGAGATCTATTTTTAGTTGAAAAGGACTCTGCTTCCGCTTCGGATACCTTATATAGCATACCTGCAAATCCTTCACTAATTATACCTTGTTAGATGTAAAAATAATCCAAGTTAATTAGATAAATATTATTTTTATAAATATTACATTTTTCTGTGGATAGCCACTGTAATTACTACAAATTTCTTTCAACTGAAGGTGCGATGTAAATACTTTCAGAACCTAGATAAAAATATATTTTGGATCTTAAAATTTATCAATACAATACGAGTACACTCAACTCACCCACTCATTTAGTAGTAGTAGTGTTAGGCTATCGACCACGTGGTCCTTCCGCCATGTGTAATTTGTGTATTTGTGTGTGTGTAAATGAGCTTGTTACTCCTACGCATTTATTTTTACATAAAATAATAATGTTATTTGAATTTATAAAGACGGAATATTTACCCCAGTTTTATTTTAATATTTTGATATTAAAAAGACACAGCTACTTAACAATATTGTAACATTAACGACCATTATTTCAAGTTGTTTGTTTTATTATTGATTTTGTTTTTATCTTAACCATGAAAGAAAATAATACTTAAAAGAGTTATTACTTGTGTTACGCCGGGCGAGGCCTAAAAATTATTCACAGCACCGCCCGCCATCCAGATGCAAATTAAAACTAATTTAATGCCGAAATTCATTACATTCGTCACGTGAATCAGATTAAAAATGTATATTATTTCGGGACCGATTCGGGACGCGAAATCACGATTTTAATTGAAGGCCAGCTCGCGCCTAGAATAATAAGTTTACGTCCGTCCTCTCTCGTTTGGAAAATGGTCATTTTTTATCGCGATCTTAAGTGCTCTTTTATTAAACAATTTATTTTCATAATACTCTCGCGAACGACGTGTCCAAGGTAAAGGTAATATAAAACGTCAAATAAAATTTATAAAATCATACCTTTTTTAGTACTTTAAATAATAACCCACCGTTATTAATTACTTCGATGTATTAATTAAGAATGGGAACGTAGATAATTTTATTAATTGTAGAAAATGCAAAATGTTTAGTTATCAAATTTTCCCTATTTATTTAAATTTCTTGATTGAAATTGACTTTCATCATTCTTTAATTATTACCATGTACGTATTGGATTTAATTTATAATACAACAATAACTTAGGCAAATAAAATACAAGGGATCTGTACCAAAGATTAGTTTTGTTGATGCACTGTTTTCAAATCCTGTCCATCAGCTTTCATATTTCAATACACAAATAATAATAAATTAAAATTATTTAAAGGTCATTTACAGGTTAGTCATAATTTTCTAAAAACCAAAAAGCCATAAATTTTAGATAATTAATTTGTTTTCTTTTTTGTTTCAGGTATGTTCACAATTAACAATTCTTTCCTGTTTTAATCTTCAGGTCCTTAGTAAAATGAAACGTTTGATGAGGAATGTATATTTCTTCCTTAGTATTGAAAACCGTTGTTCATTTCACAAGAAAGTTGAAACAATTTAAAATACTTTTGTTGATGATATCAGGTTGAAAAATTCTGATATTTTTGGTAAACTTATTTATTAATTTAGTTGCACTTAAAGTTTAATATGTAAATTATTTAATTTGAAAACTACTTTTGTAGTTTGCTTTCAACGCCCAAATAGGACCCTACATTCTCTACATTTTTGGGTGTACTTATTACCAAAGTTTCTTCAAATTATCAGGGAAAGAAGCTTTTCAAAAATGAAAAAAAATCATCATCTACATTTTTGGGTATAGTTATTATCTTCAAATTTTGCCTTTAAATATGATCTAAATTTTACACATCTCAAAAAATTCTCTATTTTATATTGGCTACATTTTCTATCCTCTCCAATTCAGAACTTCTATTCTTTTTAAACGATTAAGAATTAAGATGTAAAATAGTATTTTTTATCATATTTAAATTATCTAAATATACAGGGTGAGTTTTTTTCGATGTTCTCTATGGGGATCTCGGAAACTATAAGAGATAGAGAAACGGTTAAATGGGGAAAGAAGTGTAGATTTACGAGACGAATAAAATTCCACTTTCAAAGTTTTCAAAAAAGTCAAGGGTAACTAGATATTTTGAGAAAAGTAAAAAGTGTCAATTTTTTCAAATCAATATATCTCGGTTATTATAACAGATAGAAAAAAACTGTAAAGGACAAAGTTTTAGATAATTTTATGCAGATTAATAAAAAATAATCAGAAAATTTTTATCCCCATTATTTTCCGAGATATGACGCAAACTTACATTTTTTTAAATGGAAACCATAGTTGGCTGTGACCTCATTCAAAAGGTATTTTTTTTCTCTTTAATGCAATATGGCATACGATACAGTTATTTCTAAAAATAAGTGAGTTATAGTCATTTTAAATTTTATTATAAATAAAAAATGGGTAGCCATGAAAAAGATGAAAGTAAAACAATTGCAGTTGTTTATAATAATAGCAATATTGTAATTATTAGTTCTACAAAGTTAAATGAAAATGAAAAACCAGCATAAGAATAATAATTTTGTAATTATCAAATGGCCTTCTGTATGTGGTATAAACCCATTTGTCAAGAGGCTAATAAATTTCTTACAAAAATATTATGAACAGATGAATCGCGATTAACTAAGTGTGGTATTTTTAATCGCCACAATGAACATAGATGAACTTAAGAGAATCCACGAGAAGTTTCACAGAGAAAACTACAATTAAATTGGGGTTTAATCCATGGTGTGTTTGGATTAATAATTTTCGGTCCATATATTTTTGAAAGCTCACTAAGTGAAACTGATTCCTTTCATTTTCTTCAGTAAACATTTGAAGATACGCTCGATTGTTTAAATTTATCATTACAAGCAAGATTAAAATGGTTCCAATATGACGGTGTTCCACCTCATAACATATTGGCTTTACAAATTATTTAAATGATGCTTTTCCTAACTCATAAGTGGGAAGAAATAAACCAATCCCAGGGCCACCTAGATCTCCCGATCTGCGCGTTTTAGAATTGTTTCTGTGGGGTTATGTAAAAAACAAAGTATATGAAAAATCATATCAATCTGTGGAGGATCATAAACTAGCTGTTATTGAAATATTTAATTCAATTTACATGAGAATAGTGAAAAAGCCATAAATTCAATTTTAAAAAGATATAATTTATGTCATAATAGTATTAATAGTGGACTCTGACCAAATTTTTTTAATATTCAAATTTCTCTCCCATTGATATATTGATAATTACAGAATTACTTTATGCAGTTGTTTCATTTTGGTTTATCTCTGTAAAACTAATAATTACAATATTGCTAATATTATAATCAACTGCAATTGTTTTACTTTCATCTTTTTCATGGCTACCCATTTTTTATTTATAATAAAATTTAAAATGACTATAACTTACTTATTTTTAGAAATAACTGTAGCGTATGCCATATTGCATTAAAGAGAAAAAAATTACCTTTTGAATGAGGTCACAGCCAACTATGGTTTCCATTTAAAAAAATGTAAGTTTGCGTCATATCTCGGAAAATAATGGGGATAAAAATTTTCTGATTATTTTTTATTAATCTGCATAAAATTATCTAAAACTCTGTCCTTTACAGTTTTTTTCTATCTGTTATAATAACCGAGATATATTGATTTGAAAAAATTGACACTTTTTACTTTTTTCAAAATATCTAGTTACCCTTGACTTTTTTGAAAACTTTGAAAGTGGAATTTTATTCGTCTCGTAAATCTACACTTCTTTCCCCATTTAACCGTTTCTCTACCTCTTATAGTTTCCGAGATCCCCATATAGAACATCGAAAAAAACTCACCCTGTATATAAATGTATTTTTTGAACATTAAAATTGTTTCTTCCTTCTATTGGAGAGATAGTTTCTATGAACAGCCAAACAAACATAAATTTTCCTTTGTCCAAAATTGGATTTTTATAAATCACGAAGGTTATTTGTTATCTTCCCTTTTGAAAATTGTTTGTTAGTTTTTCTTGAATAACTTTCTTACTTATCTCTTGAAGAAATATTATAAATGTTGATCAATTATTTACCTAATATAAGATAGTTTTTACTACGATGAAAATATTTTACCTCCAAAAATCTGATTTGCTTAAGGAATTTTATTCAAATTTGTAAACATGAAGAAGAGTTTAATGAAATTTATACAACAAGTAATTGTAAAGAATCCAAAATTGAACAAATTATTAACAACAGCCTTTTGCGTAAACCTCATTGTTTTCCAACAAAATATAGGGAAAATCTTATGATGGCCACATCACCATTTTTTAACGATATGTATCCTACGAGATTAAGGATTACCCAAAGTCTACAAATTCAACGTTAAATTCAATGTTAACGCCATTGATATCAATCCATCATTCCATATTTGTCTCTAAGAATAGTTAGCTTTACGAACATATTCTGAAATGATTGGCGGAGGATAATAATGATAGCAATAGAATTTTTCATTACTCGTGGCAATCTACGATCTTTTCATGTTATATTCCACTTTCATTATAGCTGCATTCAATAATTTCTATATTTTGGCATTTAATTTTCCTTTTGATTTGCAGTTAAGTTCATTCGATCAACAGGACAGGTTTTGGAATAGACAACTTCTTTATTTTTTTGGGCGTTTCATTATCTTTTTGATTTGCAATTTAGTATATCCAATTAACGTGATAGTTTCTAGATAACTTGTTCATTTCTTTGCTTTAAGAGTAAATTCAGCTTTCTCACCCTTCGCCCATCTGCTTAATGGGTTAAGGATCTTAATCATTTTGTATTGAATGGTGTCAGATTTTTTTAGTGTCAAATATTTCTTTAATTTATGACCATTGCCTTTACGATTTTTTACTCTGTTTTCTTGTTATATTATTTTTGATAGTAATATAATCAATACTTGTTCTGATACTCTCTTGATAGATCAAAATTTTCATCGACATCGACATCCTTCGAATATGTCAGCAGATCTCACCAACAGTACACAATCCAAAAGAAAAGCTAGAAAAAAAGAAAGAAACGCAACACAAAAAGTGTTCACAACAATGTTCAGTGAAGAAGGACTGAACTACTCATCATACATTGGTGTCAATATCTGGATGATGTATTCTGCATATGGGGAGCTTCGGACCAACAACGGGACACGTTTTTGCAGTAACTAAACAGCATCACACACACAAGTACACATAATACACGGTGTAAAAACCACGTGGTCGATAGTCAATCACTACTACTACTACTACTGGAAACACAATTAGTAATAGAATTCGAGTGTTTTGCCTAATTGAAACCATCGATTTTTATAAAATCTAAATATATTCGATCATAACAATCAAATAGCAAAAACTCAGTGCAAGAAACAAAAGGTGTTGACAAATATGTAGAAACAATTGAAGTTTATAGATCAAAATTTTCATCGACATCGACATCCTTCGAATATGTCAGCAGATCTCACCAACAGTACACAATCCAAAAGAAAAGCTAGAAAAAAAGAAAGAAACGCAACACAAAAAGTGTTCACAACAATGTTCAGTGAAGAAGGACTGAACTACTCATCATACATTGGTGTCAATATCTGGATGATGTATTCTGCATATGGGGAGCTTCGGACCAACAACGGGACACGTTTTTGCAGTAACTAAACAGCATCACACACACAAGTACACATAATACACGGTGTAAAAACCACGTGGTCGATAGTCAATCACTACTACTACTACTACTGGAAACACAATTAGTAATAGAATTCGAGTGTTTTGCCTAATTGAAACCATCGATTTTTATAAAATCTAAATATATTCGATCATAACAATCAAATAGCAAAAACTCAGTGCAAGAAACAAAAGGTGTTGACAAATATGTAGAAACAATTGAAGTTTAACTTGAACTTTTATAGTTTCTTCATTTTTGTCATTGTCTTGCTACAGTTTTTCTTCTAATTTAAATATATACTATCTTAACAGGTAATCGGTAAAAGAATTTACAAAATCTTAATACAACTTCAAAAGTTATAAACTAAAAATTGAAAAACAATTGAAAATTAAATTTGAGTTTTTCGCATAATTGAAACATATTGAAACGTAGCCATTTATCGGTGCAATTTTCTAAATGAATTAATTCTCCTTCAAAAGAAGTTAGAGACAAATTTCAATACGATTTCTAAAGTTATAAGCTAACATTGAAAAATAATTGAAGTATGAAACAATTTTCAAAATCTACGTATTGTTTCAAATGTTATAAACGAATACAAACATATGGGATCGTAGTAATCCTTTGCTTCAGGATTTTCCAAAATCTGAATATAATTTGAAATTATTAATTTCTAATGTTATAAGCAAAAAAACGAAAAGCAATTGACGTAGTAATCTAAATATATTCGATCGTAACCATCAATCGATTCAAGCATTTCTAAAATATTGCTTAGTGTTTTAAAAGTAATAAGTAAAAAATTAAAAAAAAAACAATTGAAGTTCGAATTTTAGATCAAAACATTTTGGATCATAGCAATTTATCGCTGTGGAATTTTTCAAAATCTAAACATTATTTCCAAAGTTACAAACAAAAAAAATTGAACTGAGAATTTGAAATTTTCATATAATTTTAATGCAAGAATTTTCGAAATATGATAATAACGATAATTAATGTTTCAAAGTTCCTATCGAAAAACAGTGTAAGTATGAATTTCATAATCAGTGCTAGAATTTTCAAAATCCCGCCATTAATACAAATGTTATAGTTTGAGTTTATCTGAACACTATTTTAAAAGTTGTAAACAAAAATGCAAAACAATTGAAAATCGAATTCGTCTTTTTCGTTCAATCGTAATATGAAATTATTTCAAAAGTAATAAGCGAAACTATAAAAGTCAATTAAAACGTGAATTTGAGATTTTCTGCCTAAGAAAATTTAAATAAAGTTATAAGCGCAAAATCGAAAAACAATTGAAGTGCGAGTTTGAGATATTTGCATAATTCAAATATACAGGGTGAGTTTTTTTAGATGTTCTCTATGGGGATCTCGGAAGCTATAAGAGATAGAAAAAAAGAGTAAAAAGTGTCAATTATTTCAAATTAATATATCTTGGTTATTATATCAGATAGACAAAAACTGTAAAAGACAAAGTTGTACATAATTGTATATAGATTACTAAAATATATTCAGAAATTTTTTATCGCCGTTATTTTTTGAAAAACGAGGCAAACTTATATTTTTTCAAATGGAAACCATAATTGTCTATGGCTTCATTAAATAATTGAAAAATAATTACAACTTTGTTATTATTATAAACAACTGCAATTGTTTTTCCTTTATATTTTTCATGGCTACTTATTTTATATTTAAAATAAAACCGAGATATATTGATTTGTAAATGAGACACAATAACTTTGTTTTACCAATATATTTTATTTTAAACAATTACAGTGACTACAGTTTCGACTATAAGCTAGTCATAAAGTTGACTTTAAGTTTGATAGCTTATAGTCGAAACTATAGTCACTGTAATTGTTTAAAATTTAGTGGTAAAACAAAGTTATTGTGTCTCATTTAGAAATAATTCAAGATATACCAGAAAAAATTGACACTATTTACTCTTTTCAAAATATCTAGTTACCCTTGACTTTTTTGAAAACCTTGAAAGTGCAATTTTATTCGTCTCTTTAAACTACACATCTTTCCCCATTTAACCGTTTTTCTATCTCTTATAGTTTCAGAAATCTCCACAGAGAACATCTAAAAAAACTCACCCTGTATATTGGATCGTCACAATATACCGCCACAAGATTATTCAAAATTTGAATTTTATTGTTGAAATAAATCAAATTTAGTTGTTTGTTGAAAACAAATTTCGGATTTTCGTAAAAGTCAATCTGTGCAAGAATTTTTAAAATCTGAGTACTGTTTCAAAAGTTATAAGTAAAACATCGTAAAACAATTGAAATATGAATTCTTATATTTCAAAAGTATTTGACCGGCTTTCGGCATTGGTGGAGACTTTAAATATCACAATGTACTAATAGACCCTAATAACTGGCCCGAGGGTATAATGGCAAAAAAAAACAACGTTGCAATTTAAACGTCCTGATGATATTTGATCAAACCATCAAACTTTAGATTTCCTATTTTTTAATAGCCAATTAGAATTATTAGAAACAAATATAATAAATTTGAAGCATTTTTAATTGATCATAATAATATATTTAATAAGATATGCGTTAGTTAGCTCTAGCTAAAACAAACAGAAGTAATAATCAACATGGAGGAGTGTTAAATTTAGCTAAAACTAACATGGTTGCGTAAATCTAAATCAACTTTCTGTTGAAAAACACTGTAAGATTACAGCTACATACTTGCCTGTCCATAAAGTTTGTATCGTTCACCTTAGGGTAATTTTAATGAATTTTTATCTATTCAAGGTTACTTCATATGATTGAATTCAATAAAATTGTTTTAATAGGTGAAGATTTTAAGGTAGATTTTAATAGAAATGAAGTTCGAACTCTGCAAGTATTAGATCTTATGGTATACTTTGGATTGGACAGCCTGGTGAATTTTCAAACTCGTTCAAATAATTTCCTGAATAATGTTTTTTCCAATATAGAGGAAAACATTTCAATAAATCCAATTGATCCGGGATTCTCAGATCACATAAGCATCCATGTGAAAATAAATATTTGTTGTTATAATGCAAAATTAGCTAAGAAAACGATTCGCCCCATTACTAATGCTGACAAGATACATCTTTGTAATCATCTTGATGAAATTAATTAGGGTTTGTTTGATGAAGTGGATATTGATATTATTACTAAGTTTGATTTATTTACACAAACAATGCAGCAAGGTATTCATTAATCGTTTTCACAAAAAAAAAGTGCCAATTGGCTAACAGAATAAACTTAATATATTAAATGGTTCTTATGAGGGAGACGCTATTTTTACTGCATGAAACTTCTATTAGAAATCCCGAACTTAAGAATAACTATTTAAGGTAGAAGAAATCTTACCATCTAGATCTCAAAGATACCAAAACAAAGGCGAATCAAATTTTTTTTAGAAAATCCAAATTCGCACCAAAATCCTTGAGGTATATTATAAATGCCAATCAATTGCGGAAACGCAATTTGTTAATTTACTATAAACACATGCTGACCCAATAAAAGGTATGTTACAAAATACTATGCTTGCAGGTATAACAAAATTTTCATTTACGGAATTTAATAATTAAATTAGGAACATTATAAAAACTCTAAAGGACACGAAAGGTATAGATTTAATGTGGATCTTATCAAGAGTGTCGCAGATATAGTTATTTCTCCACACAAAATTAATTAATGCTTGAATTAAATCCTCCATCTTTCCTGACATCCTGAAAAATTCATGCGTCATCCCGATTAATAAAAAGGGCAGTGTTTGTGATATAAATAACCATCGCCCTATATTATTCTTCCTATTATCTCCAAAATATTGGAAAAAGTTTTGGCCAACCAGATTAGTGAGTTTTTTGAAGCCCATAAACTTTGTTCGAACGAAGGCTTGGTCGACGTGCTGTTATTGCTTTTATTGAAGGCATTTTAAAGGGTTTTGAAGATGAAATGTTCTCTTTTGCTTCCTTTCTAGATCTCAGAAAAGCATTTGATTGCATTTCGCGTGATGTTCTCTTGCGAAAACTTTACTGCTACAACTTTATACCTACCAGCTGCAGACTTATCAACTCCTATCTTACTGATCGTTGTCAACTCATCGTATATACCAATAAACAACGGTGTTCCTCTAGGTCCAATTCTTGGCCCATTGCTGTTTTTAATTTATATAAATGACCTTATAAACATCTACAATGATACATCAGTTATACTATATGCTGATGATACTACTATTAAATCAACCGCAAGTAACTTACAGATAGTAATGGACCAGTATGTATAGGCAAACAAAATTAGATGGCTGACTTCAAACAGGCTAACGTTAAATAAAAGTCAAACGGTGGAAGTCACGTTTTCTTTTAAGACATCTTTCTCATTCCAAGCAACTCATTCTTTATTTTTTGGTATTTGCATTGATTCCAGATTGTCATGGAATGAACATGGTAACATTTTTGCTACTGAGATATGCAATAGTGTGTATTTATTAAATTGATTTCAGGTTGTCATTGAATGAACATGGTAACACTCTTGCCACTAAGATATGCAATAGTGTGTACTTATTAAGAAGACTCAGCAGTTAACTGCCTCAATCAGCTCTTTGTTTGGCTTATTTTGGTTTATGCCAGTCCACATATCATACTGTATCTTAACATATGGACATTCTGGAATCAGAGGAGAATATTTAGGTTGCAAAGAAGAGCTATTAGAGCCATATGTAATTTACCATACAGAGATGATTGTAAATCTAACAAATAATTATATTTATATATAACTATTGCTTATTTCTATAATAAATAGAAAAAACACGAAAATATATTCGTAAAATCTACAACAAATGAGTCTTATTAAGACTACAAGAACAAATCACTTTTGAAACAACTACTTCTCTAGCTAATACTTCGACAGACATTGAATAATACAAAAGTAATTTGCGTGTTACAAAATAGCAAGGCTATCAAAGCAACACTAGTTTGAACGTATTTCTTTCTGCAAAATGAACTAAAAATGATTGAATGTACGTTAAAATAGTTTGTGCATATCTGAGTAAGTTATTTATTTTTCATTATATTTATTTTAGTAAACGTTTTTATTTATGTTTAAAATCAATTTTATAATAAAGCTGTACTGAAGAGATTGAAATATCGAAACACGTGTCTACAGATGGTTATAAAATTGAGTATTGAATTATTTAATTGCTTTTGCTAATTTATTTTTAATTACATCAACCTAAATTCATTTCTTTTTCCAAATTACCATAGTATAGTCACTCACAAACTATTTTAACGTACATTCAATCATTTTTAGTTCATTTTGCAGAAAGAAATACGTTCAAACTAGTGTTGCTTTGATAGCCTTGCTATTTTGTAACACGCAAATTACTTTTGTATTATTCAATGTCTGTCGAAGTATTAGCTAGAGAAGTAGTTGTTTCAAAATTGATTTGTTCTTGTAGTCTTAATAAGACTCATTTGTTGTAGATTTTACGAATATATTTTCGTGTTTTTTCTATTTATTAGTGAATTATCTACAACGTAAAGGACTTATATATTTTCTTATTTCTATGTATGACCTGTATTAAAAACAACATTGAATTTCGAATTTAGGATTTAGAAAAAATTCAAAGATATACGATAATAGCAAAGTTTAAAAGAAACAATTAAAGTACAAATTTCCGATTAGCGACGATCAATCAATATAAGAATTTTCAAAATGTAAATATTATTACTAAAGCAAAAAATGTAGAAATATTCAATTGTGGCGATCAATCGAGGTAAGAATTTTCAAGTACTAAATATTATTTTTTTAAGTTATAAGCGAAAAATCAAAGAAATAATTGAAGTACAAACTAGAAATTTTCGTATAATCCAAATATATTTTATAACAGCAAGCGACCGCTGCAAGAATTTTTAGAATCTGACATTTATTTTCAAAGTAATAAGCAAAAAAGTGAAAGTGAGAATTTGAGATTGTCGACTGTTCTATTTAGAACAGTCGACAATCTCAAATTCTAGAACAAAGTTAATTTTTTTTTTATTTGTGAAGAATAATGTATAAAGATGTAGAAGCCTCCATCGTTAACAGTTTAACTGAACTAAACGATAAAATATATTTATATTTAGTTCAGTTAAACTGTTAACTGTGGAGGCTTCTACTTCGTTATACATTATTCTTCATAAATACAAAACTTTTTAACTTTGTTCTAGTTTCATAGTGACAAGTTAAAATTGTCGAAACCATCGTCACTTAAAAATGTCAGTGTTATTCAAACAAAGTTAAAAAGTGTTTTATTTTAGTTCAGTTGGTGCAAGAATATTTAAAATCCGCATATTATTTCAAAGGTTATAAGCGAAAAATAGAAAAATTAAGAAGTAAGAAGTTCAGATTTTTGCATAGTCTAAATATATTTGAACGTCGTAATCAAACGATGCAAGAATTTTCAAAATCAATAAATCGAAAAATAATTGAAGTATGAATAAAGATTCTCACATAATTCAACTAGAATGGAACATAATTCGGGATTTTCGCATAATGTAATTATATTCGATCGCAATAATTAATCGGTGCTAAAATTTTCATAATGTGAATATTATTTCAAGTAACATTCAAGAAAATTCCATCCTCAGGAAACTAGCTGAGGGAATCTTCACAGTGGGGCAACAAGAATACGAATCTTTGTCCCACCCAAAGCGGGAAAGCCGGGCCATCAGCAATCGGCAAGCAGCATCGCCCATATGGCAGCCGGCCCTAGCAACAGGAGTAATAAACGACGAGACGAAGAGGGATAGAATGGAATGGATGGAAACCCGCAGCAGAGGCAGTAATACCCAAAGAGGAAGCAGGCCCCGCAAACCACAGATAGGCAACACAATTAAAGCAAAGACTGAAGCCCAATCGTACAAGCAGGTGTTAAGCATGGTCAAGGGAAGGGTTAACTTAGATGCTACAGGGCCAAGTTAAGCAGGGTCTCTAGAAGCAGAGAGGGCGACATCCTCATCCATCTGGAAAAGAGTCAGGGGAACGCAGAACCACTTCTGAGTGCGGTCCAGGAGGCGGTAGGCAAAGAAGCGGCAAGTCTTTGGCCGTACGGAAGGAGGAGATTCAGGCGGCATTGCCGGATACCGAAGGGGCTGAGGCCGAGGAAGTCAGGGGAATGAGACCGGCATATGGAGGAATTCAGGTAGCCATAGTAATGGTCTTCTTAGCCAATGGTGAGCGACTCGTCATGATGGGGAAGGTCAGGATAAGCTGGGCCATGGCACGCATAAGATTTTGGGAGGATAGCGACAGGTGTTTCCGCTGCTGGAAATCAAGTCATAAAGGTAGGAGGAGAGGCCAGAGGAAGGGTAACGGGTTGGGGAACACCAGCTAGGGACATAGTATGGGTGATAGTAGGAGACATCGCAATATACAGCTGCTCTATATTCCCTAACTGTGGAGCAGCGGCCTACACAGACTGGATGGCGGTGCTGGAGGACAGTTTGCGAGATCAGAGGCGTAGGATCCTACTCACGGGGGACCTTAATGCAAAAGCCGTGCAGTGGAGCTCTCCGGCTACAGACCCAAGAGGTTAGGAAGTTCTGGAGCGAGCTTGGAGGGGCTCTAGACTTGCGGATATTTAATAGGGAAGGGGCTCCTATATTTCAGAGGGGCAGATCGGTGTCTCATATTCACATTTCATTAGCGCATAGCATATTGGGGAGCAAAATTAATGGCTGGAGGGTGCTCGAGGAGGAGTCATTAAGTGACCATAAATATATTGACTTCACGATAGGGTCGCCGGGGCCAGTGGGGTCCAGGTGGGACCAAGAACAGACCAGGGTAAAATGGGCACTCAAGAAGTGAGGAAAGGCTGAGGAGGGCGTTGGCCAGCACTTTCTCCCAAGCGACGGAAATTGCACAGAGGGCGGCATCTCAACTAATGTCTAGAGTGCACACGGCATATGAGCGAGCGGTGCCAAAGAGGAAACCCGGGGGCAAAAAGTCGGCATACTGGTGGACGCCGGAGATAGGGGTCCTCCATGGGCTGGCAACGGGTGCTAGGAGGAAAATGACAAGGGTAAAAGGGAGAAATATACTCACAGAGGGGCTGGTAGAGGAACATCGTCAGGTCAGGGAGGAGTTGAGAGGAGCCATCGTTACCAGCAAAAACAAATGCTGGAAAAAGTTGTGTGAGGAAGTCGAGGTAAACCCATGGGGGCCAGGATCCTACCCAACGTAGCAGGACCAGGAGAAATGAAGAGGAAGTTGCTGGCGGAGGTGGCTAGGGCGAAATTCCTATATGCGGCCCCGACATGGGCAGATGGGACACGCATAGCTCGCAACTCCGAGTGAATGCGAAAGGCGACTCGGAAGGATAACATTCGGGTGACGTCGGCGTACCGAACCATCTCGACGCACGCAGTGGAGGTGCTGCCTAGCATGGTTCTCGTAGACCTACTGGCTAGAGAGTACGTGGACCAAATGAGGGGGTGCACTAAGCAGGATGCCAGGAGGAATGCCAGAAGAAGGAATAGAAGATTGCCAGATGAGGTGGGGGGCCAGTAATAAGGGGGAATTGACCAGTCGACTGATCTCGCACCTGGGGCCATGGGTACGGAGAAGGCAGGGAAGAATAGACTATTGGCTCACGCAGCTACTGTCGGGACATGGCTGTTTTCAAGAGTACCTGGCCAGGTGTAAAAAGGTGGAGACCGGGCAATGTCTATACTGGCACCCAAAAGATGACGCCGAGCACACAATAATGGAGTGTCCAGAATGGGAGCCGCAGAGGAAAGATCTGAGGGACGTCATAGAAGAAAGGGGGCTGCAGACAATTGTAGGGCGCATGCTGCAGGAGGAAAAAAATGGATAGCCGTGGCCAAGTTTGAACGGGTAATGATGGGAGTATTATTTCCAAAAAAAGATTTCATTATTAAAAATCATTGCAGTATTACACCAATGACTGACACTATCACTTTTGACATTTGGAATAGGCTCTGTATATTGTTTACTATGGGTACTTGATTTTAATTTTTTTTTTCAAAAAATTCTCAATTTTTCGACTTTGGTTTGATGAATGGATAAAATCGTTTACATTCAGAAAAAAATCTCCTTGCGGATCAATACAAAATATAAATACAGTGCAATTTCGTTTTTCGTCAGTCACCCTGTATACTTTATATGATCCTTAAAATTACTGATAAAATTTTAATTTGATATCTTAAATAATAAAAAGAAAGACTTGGTGAGCCTGTTTTTGATTACCCCTGGAATATTATTGATAATTGAAAACTGATAAATTTTAAGAAGATCAACGTATAGTATTTGAAGTTGATTTTAGTTTTTGTCATCTAGCTATCTACTCGGTAGATAACTTATAATTAAAGCCTTAGTTGAGAGACACTGTAGATCAATCAATAATAATATGCAAATATTATGATAATGATCAATTTGCATGAGCTCACATGTACATGCATGTCTTCTAATATAAAAAGGAAAAAACAAATTTAATAACATAGTTCAAAGCACCACATGCTTTATTAAAATTTATATTAATATTAATACAGTTACTAATATAATGTTAGTTTATGTAACAATAAAAAAAGCCATACTGAATAGAAATAAAAATCATCCTAAGCTAGATTAATTTAGGTAAGGATATTAAATTTATCAACACAATTAAATATACTAAATCTTTATTACAGTATCATTTTACAATGCATAAATAAATAAATACATATATTCTTTGTAATTTTTGTTAGTACATCCCTGCATATGCTATCGATCGTAAGCCTTTCTGTCCTGTTTTAAAACTAAAAAGTAAGAAATTGAATTTGAAGCGAGTTTATGATCAACACAATTATTAACTTAATTAAAATAAATTATTTGATCGTTAATTCAAGAACACATTACGTAATTGAGGGTGATAGAGTTAAAAAAATAGTAACTGATAATTACGGTGAATACGTTTCAGGACGTGAAAAAAGTTTCGATTTGAGATTTTTAGCTATAATCTGAATATGTCAAAGTTATTTACATTTAAGTATTTAGTATGCAAATTGTAAATAACTTTGACATATTCCGATTCCAACAGAAAATCTAAAATCGAGCCATTTTCCACGTTCTGAAACGCATTCGGCGTAATTATCAGTAGGAACGACACTTACTATTTTTTAACTCTATCAGCTTCAATTACGTAATGTTTTGTTTATGAGTGTTTATCAGCGGGACGCCCTTGGGGCCCCCGGTTCCCACTGAGTGGCCTGAATAAGCCCGGATTAAATAATTAAACAACGAATAGTAATTGCAGCGCCACGGTTTTAACGAACTATTATTATCGGGCTTATCGTGTAATTTTATAATGTTAATTGGTGGCTCAACTCGATATTTAAATTTGCTTGTTTACACGAGTCGGGGTAATAAGTATGCAATTTATTCAATTTAGTTATTAAGATTAATGATGATGAGCAGTTAATGTGTGAAAACAAAGAGAGAAGAAGTATTGTTAATTAATTTTTTAAGGGTGATATCTGCAAGTGTAATTGAAAAACAGAATTTTTTATACTTTATGATAGATTTATTTACCCTTTAACCCGTTGAGAAACGTGACAAGCTGAAGTGGTTGGAGATTTATCTCTCCAGCAAGATAATATAATCTATAGTATAATTTTTGGATTAATAAATAATTTAAATAGTGAAACAAAAAATAAGTGTTTTGATTAATCAAGATTACTCTGTACTTAAACAATATAGAATACAGGGAAAATAATAATGAATTATGTTAAAAACATCAATAACTTGATAATAATAATAATCATGTTTGGTTATATGTATTAGTTTTTTTTAAATAAAAATCAAAGACGATTTTTGTATAGTGAATTAATATTTTATTAAATTACATATTACCTATTCTGATCATGCATGATTTCACGTTCATAAAATTTTTAACTTGGGATTGAAAACAGCATGACTTTGTTTTACCACTATATTTTGTGATTTTTACAGTGACTATAGTTTCGATTAATTGCTAGTCATTAAAATAGAAGTGTCGAAACTACAGTCATAAAATATAGTGAAAAAAAAACAGATTAACCGTATTTTCAATCCTAAGATAAAAGTCATAGGTAACGGTGTTTTTAAGTCAAAGTTAAATAAATTTACATTAAATTAACGCCTTTATCATCAAGGTATTTATCTTTATAAGTTTTTGCTGGAAAAATGGTGATTTTTAACCTCCTTATTTGAAGTGAAGGTTTTTCCATCTAAGAAATGTTGTAGATCGAATTAAATAATGATCAAAAGATGCCACATATCTGGAGAATAAGAGATACGATATAATTTACAAACCATGATGAAACCTTCCCGTGATATAAACAAAAAGACGCAGTTAAAAGATATTCCTCAACCCATACTAAATAGCCCTTTAAATATCCCCTCCCTAGATTAATCCTCCACCTGATCAAGTACAAACGACAACTGTTAAGAGATTTTTACAACAGGCTCTAGAGATAAAAGTTTAATAATATAAGCAAAGATATTTATAAACCGGTACAAAAATACAAACAGGATCAATAGATTAGTACTTGTCAAGAAATTAATAAACAAGAAGGAATACACTACTGGAATAAAATTTTAAAAAACTTTACAAATGCAAAAAACTGAATATCTTCAAAAATTCAAGTACTACTTACAAACAAGACGGTTAACGAAAGTAATGATATAGCCAATTTAATCATTTAAAGACAGTTACAAAAACAAGACGTACGATGGCACCTTTCTTACCCACGTCAATTCCTGGTACCACCTCTATCCTCAACGACGACATAAAACAAGGATGAGTATATATCGTCCTATATCCTGGTAAAAATACGGCACCCGGTTATGATAGGATTAAAAATTTTAACCAATTCTAACCATAAATATATAACACGCAAATTACGTTTGTATCATTCAATGTCTGTCAAGGTATTAGTCAGAGAAGTAGTTAACGATAAAATCTTTAATAGCTAAACAGCAAAACTCATAGGTCGCAAAACTGCCATAGCCTTTTCGCGATATCCAAAAGGCATTCGATTCAAATTACAGAGGTTCCCCTCTATCCCAATTTCTCTATAACATATTCGTCTATGACATATAATTCGAATTCTAAATATTTTAAACCCACTTCAAATTGATAAAATTAAATAATAAGAATAATTAATTTCTATGAGCGTTCTGCACTAATGTTTTACACTATAAATAATATAAAAAATGGTGATGTGACCATCATAATACTTTCCCTATATTTTTCTTGAAAACTCTGCGGTTTACGCAAAAATGCTGTTTTTAGTAATTTGTTCAATCTTTAATTCTCTGCAATTAATTGTTATATACATTTCATGTAACTTCTATAGTTTATTAGCAATTGGCAAAAAATGTTAAAATTTTCAATTTTTATTTTTTTTCTCGAAAGTTAAGAATTTTACAAAAAATATGTTTTTATAAAACTATCGCTAAAAAACAAAAAAACGCCTCGAGTAAATATCCACTTCCAGTTTATGAATGTTCACCAAAAGCTTTTCAGTTCCAGTTTTTAACGATAAAACTCTAAGTTTAAAGTTTCACCTCAATAGGATCATTCATTTTTGAGATACAGCACCCACGGATAGACAGACAGACAGACACACACACAGACACAAAACAATTTTTTCCGGAAATTAGTGTAATGGACTCAGGAGACCTCAAAACATATATTTCCGCAAAAAAAAAATTCAAAAAAAATCACGAAAACAATACTTCCCCTATATATACTTCGTATATAGGGAAAGTAAAAACAACTACTCCTCGTATTAAAGCACCGCCAGGCTTTGAATTATATAACTGTTAGCTGTCGTTACATGTCTGAAATCATATATTGCACAATGTAATATTTTTGTGATGTTATCGTTCTTTAACCGCGTCTCGAAATATGTTATGCAATAACTATCTGCAGACACGTGTTTCGCTGTATAACAGCTCCTCAGTGCAGCTATGTTATAACTTCCTTCATTCTCGTGGCCTACCAGCCACGAGAATGAATCAATTCCATTTAGAATTGAACCATTGCCGATGTTCGATTTTCGAGGCGCGTTTAAACCTGGAAACACGTTTTTTTTATTATTTAATTTTATCAATTATACTGCACTAGAAATTTAATACATATTTAATTTCACCATTTAAAATTATTTAATATTTGCTGACAACATAGCACTTAACGTCCAAGGTAACACACTTTCAACAGTTCTTGCAAGGACTGATCGACATACTCCATTACTGGGTTTGCCAAATGGATAATAACATACATTCATCCCAATAAATCTGGTTTTCATCTCTTTTCATAATGCATCCACATCTCCATTTGGCATCACATAATACACGTATCACACCATCCACAACGTGTAAGTATTTTGGATTTTCCTATGATCTTATACTTTCTTTCAAACTCAATTCACAAACCCTTAAGCCAAATATTAAACACAGAACAAGACATTTCAGACACCTAACATACAAACAAAAAGGTCTATGCTGCAATTCTCTAAGAAAGAAAAAAGTGAACGATAAGTATTTTGCATTCTATCCAAACTAAGGCACCTAAATAATTTTTACATAAACCCTTAAATATACTACTTTACTGAAAAATCTTCTTAATCCTGATTGAAGAACGCATGGTACACCTTGCTACAAAGTTTGCCACCATCCCTGATATCCAAGATAGCATGAAACACCTAAACACCATCACAAATTCCTAGACTTAAACATCCCTCTCCTACAATTTTCCAATTTATAACATATTTTCATGATTCACCTTTATCTTCACCAAGATAACGTAACAGAAAATAACCACCGAACTAACAAGAGTTGATAGCCGAAAAATTAAAAATACGTTATGTATTAAATACCCATATTATAAACTAGGAATAAATAAAGATATTTGTCTCTTTGAAGATGATTATTTCAAGTTATATAAGTTATAGATCCCGAAAATGATATTACAAATATAATGTAAAACCCATCAACACGAAAAAAAAACAGGAATACATCAAAATCCAACTTATCCTTAAGAAATCCCCACCCAAACATGATCACAAAACTGCAACAGCATACCTTTAAAAGCATACTTTTCTTATACCTAGAAAATATATATACTAAAGGAAATCCGCACCATTTACTACCCTTCTGTCAAAAGTTACCAAAATTTGGAAAATATGATTTAAAATTAAAAATAGCTCAATGGATTATTTTAGTCTTTCAGGTAGATTAAAATGAGTTAGTAATTTTATAGAACAAGACAACGTAACCACGAAACGAATACATAAGACACAACCTAATATACTTTATCTGGAAAATTATATAATCGTTTCTATCCTGAAAAAATCAACAATTCGCATCATTGACAACCCTTCTACCAACAGTTGCTATAATTTGAATTAGATAATTTACAATAAAAGAATAGAAGAAATGTCTTCTGTCGATGAACAGCACCAGATGTCTATTAGATTATTTAAGTACTTCAGTTCGATTAAAATAAGATTAATCTTGTTCATCAAAAAACTCACGTAACTACAAGACGAATACATAATATTAAGACATAAGATGTGAGTTTACGTGAAGTGTATTGAAAATGAAAATAATACAATAGTTAACATTTAATAAACAAGTGAAGTAAGGAATAAACTGTAGTGTTATTTTCATTATTATAAAGGGGTTCAAACGGGGTAGTGCATGCGCAGCACAAGACGCAGCATCAAGTTAGCGTCGCATAGCCTCTCCTACTCAATTCCGACTCTCACCTCCACGAAACCTCTTATGAGGTGGTAACCTGAGCAACCTCACTTAAGATGCGTTAACAACCCGTATGAAGGATCAGGTCAGGGCTAACGAGAGCGGGAGAAATGGCCCTCCGAAAAGGGGGAAGGGCATGGGGCCGACTGCCATACCCCGTAAAACAAGTAAGTTACGAAACTAAAACAAGCGCCTCGTATATCGTAAGGGAATAGTTTTGGTGGCAAAATCCTTATGAGGGACGTAAATGCTAAAGAAATAAAGAAAGAAATATTATAAAAATACTCATAATTTTTTTTTTTATCAAACCTTAAAAAATATAATCACAAAACTAGCAACAACTATCATGTCAAAATATGTACCATAGATTATTAAAATACGCTTTGTTGTTATCACACAAGTCGACGTAAATGTTGAAACCGATCATTAATAATAACAACATTTTTCTAATCTGCCTGATTCAAAATGTATCACAAACTAATGGTATCAAGCACCAATCGCAAAATTTGTGTTATAAAACCCTAAAATTCTATCTACCACCCATTCAAACTTTTACCAATAGTCATGAAAAGGAAAGATAATTACAATAAATTAACCTCCATTATCCAAGAATGTAACATTATTATTAACCAATAGGTTGATTTCAAAACACAACATATCTGTGGTTGATCGATATAGTATATTATGGCTGTTTTGAAATACATATATTCGCAATATTAACTCAATCTTGAAAAATCATCTGGCAAGGTAGGATTCAAACTCATCTTTTAAACCGTATCCTAAAATTGTATTAAAAAAAAACCGTTACAACTCCATATACTGTAATAAAACTCAAAAACCTTGTACTACACTACTGTCTTCACCTTCCTTGATAACGTCTTACATTTTGCAACCAAATTAAACAACCTTGTACTATAAGGTAGTGCACCTATTACAACCTAATTTAACCTAATCAAAGAAGATTTATGTGTCACCACAACTGACTTATGGCCAATAAAGAATGTATAATTTTGCTAAAACACTCACGAATATTTAAGTGGACGAAATTCTACAATAGATGGGAACTTTCCATCAGATTTTGATTGGAAGAACATTCTGAAGAATGAAATCCGCCTGTGATTCCTGTGCTCAAAGTTAAGTGTATTTTTTTATGTATGTGTCTATTGATATATTTTGTTAACAGGTAATCTAAAACATCATAATAAATAAATAACAGTCAAATTACACCCCAAAATCTCTCCCCTTACTAATCTTAAGTCATAAATTATCATTCAGATTATGAGCAACATTAAAACTATAAATTTTAGAGAATAGTTAACAACAAAGCTCTTCGTGGTGTTTAAACTTAACATATTTGACTCACACCAATTAGCAATATTGTACAAACGCGGAAAAGTGCATAATTTAAGTTGAAAATATTTTAAAAACATCAACAACAGGATTTTATGATTAAAAACATGAGAAAAGTTAGTTTAAATAACATCTAACTGACCTCGACAAACTAAGAACCCAGTATTATGTTGTGTTATCCAGATACGACTGGAAGTATCATAATGTTTAAACACTTTATAAAATTACCTAGTAAAAAAATAGGACAAAAGTTATGTATCACCTTTTTTGTGCACATGAATAATTTATGCGCGTTTCCATATATTTGGAAGTGAATTGGTAAGAACTACTAATTTAAAAATAATTGACAAATTTTTTACAATTGTCAAAACAACCATAGCCAGTAGAATTTTTTAGTTTGTTAATGCTTTTCAGCACGATAACTTCACTAATCAAAATGGTATTAAAGGCAACATCATTGGCTAAAACATCACTTACATCTTCGACAAGCAGTTGTTGGCAGTCAATAGAATACAACTTAATAAATGCTGATACAATATCTTGAGTAAAACAATTAGAAACGATTCGTCACTATTTTATTTGTAACCAGATGTACATTTCGGACACAAAGTGACCATTATCAATAATTTGATTCTGAAACAATATCTTATGGCAGTATTCTAGTTTTAACAGATTTGTAGTACAAACATTACCAATTTAGAAATGATTTTGTTTTTCGTGTCAGTCACACAGTTCTTATGAGCATCCATAATTTTTGGCTTTAAGGCTCGTATTAAATTCAGAGCGATAAAACGCAGAATTAGTTGCTCTCCATTTACGTCGATAATTCTCCTTAACTCTAATCTAGTTATTGATATCATTAGAAAGAATTAAATATATTATAAATTTCAACGGCCTTAATAACACCAACACAATCTACATCAATCAATACGTAAAAGTTCATTATATAAAATCGAGTAGTTGTCTTTCTGATGTTAGCTTTCGTTATTATTACTGAAGAATATCTTTGTCTACTTATATACTACAATATGTACACTGCGATGATGCAAATATTTAATTGAAAGTGTAACTTTATTATGTTCCATAGTAAATTTAGTAATGATGTTAGAGAACACAAGACCATGAAGTTTTCCGTTTTCATTATAGCTTATGTTATTGGATTACTACTCGATGATTGGGTATATTCTTTATATGATGATGGTTTGTGGAGGGCGACCAGATGGTCGCAGCACTTTGACCATTCATTGGTCCTTTGTGCCACCTCCTGAGCCCTACTCCTCAAGCCAACCTAAACTTCTTGTGAAGTCGAGTAGTTGGCGGTGTAGAGTGTGCCCAGCTTTGACCAATCTAGCCACTCTTCTCCGAACTACCTGAGATGCTTAAGTGACTCGCATTCACACAAGATGTGTCTTAGGGTCTCCTATTCTTGCTCGCAATTCACCTCTATGTTATGAAGGTACTTATTTAATTTTCAGTGCCCAGTAAGGATACTACAAACTGTTTCTTGGTAGTTAAATGTATTTCCTGCTCAGCTTTGGTGTTGGTGAGTGGATGAATTTTTTGGCGACCGCATATTTGTCAGTTTGTAGCCATTCCTTTTTGTGTTCCTCAAGGGAGTTTTTTTTCAGTATTTGGGAGATAGTAAGTAGTTCCAGTGGCAGAAACTTAACGCCTATCCTCTCCAGGGCAGCCCTTCTACCTAGCCTATTGGCCCAGTCGTTCCCTTCATTGTTTGAATCTCCCTTAATCCAGGATAGTGAAACTCTGTTGGTTGCGGCACGTTTTTCTAGGACTTGTCTGCACTCCAATATTATAATGCTGGCCACCATTGATCTCGATACCGCAGCTATGCTTGATTTGCTGTCAGTTAGAATCAAAATTGATTTGTTCGAGACTGCCAGTTCCAGTAATTTCCAAGTACCTCCGAGTATTCCGAAAAGTTCAGTTTATATAATCTTCACATTTCTACCTAGAGGGATGCTGGGTCTCAGGTCGAGAATTATAATAACAGATAACAAATTCTAGATGAAAAATGACAGTTGACAAATGATACATGATAATTGACAGATGACAGATGAGAAATTATAATGTATTATAACAAATTATAGATGAAAATCTATGAAATGACAGATGACATATGACAGGTGACAGATTCTGAAAATTATATGATAAGATATTCTTGTTGATTGTTATATATATATGAAATAAATATCTGATTAATATATAACATAAATTATCTATCGTAAATAGACATTAAATAAACAGGAGCCGATTAGCTAGAGTTAATTATTGATATTGAAAGTGCACATTCAAGAATTGTATCATTATAAAATGATTGAAACGATCTACTTAATTAATTAGTAATTATCCATCCCAAGGTGCGCCCATTCATCACCGAGTGAAATGTTTGCCCTTATAAAGTTAACATTAATTAATTAGAATCACAAACACTGAAAAAAAAACGAATGCGATA
Organism: Ontholestes murinus; assembly: GCA_963969525.1. Classification (NCBI taxonomy): domain Eukaryota; kingdom Metazoa; phylum Arthropoda; class Insecta; order Coleoptera; family Staphylinidae; genus Ontholestes; species Ontholestes murinus. The sequence goes on from OZ018389.1 coordinate 18,477,860, forward strand.
AATATACAGCCGGATCGTTAGCGTTTTGTATTAACAAGGATATAAATCATACAATTGTTACGGCCGGTTTTAGTGTTGTTTCCCAAAAGGAGGGTAATCTCTTTTTGCACGTCGAACGGATCGTATTTACGGCCCGGAGAGTGGGTGGGTGGTATCTGATTTACAAACGCGGAAACTTCTAGAAATCCGTTTCGTTCGTTAGCGGCGCGTTTTCTAAAAAAGAAATCTCACACGCTGAGATAACCAGCAACGACAAAATTTCAAACGCCTCTGGCCGTGCGGACATAAATCAAACCGCACTATAATCACCACATAAAATTATACGATTAAGAACGGGGGCCTGTTACAAATATATCCTCGTAAATCTGGTGGCTACCGTTCAAACTCCGCGGTAATAACTGTTACAGATGGCGGATGGATGGAAGTCTTTCTGGCCTAGTAGACGAGATCCGCTGAGGAAAATCTCGCGATTGTTGTTGTTTTGCGTTTGGTAACGTCTTCGTGAAAGTAAACAGCTCGCAGCTGGGGAGAGGCATAAAAACGTGCAGAATAAACATCGCCGCTGCTGAAACGAATACGTCTCTCTCCTCCGTTCCGGCTTATTTATTCATGAATTCATAAAACATTACGGGATTACATGCGAGAACATAAATTGCTGAATAATCAACAATATCTATTTGCAAACACACTCAAAATTCGCTCCTCCAATTTGCGGTGGAAAAAGTTTCATTTGTTTTGCTAGAAAATGGAAACGAAAAGGAAATTCAATATGTTTTACAAACCCTATTAAAAGAGAACAACGGAATAAACCTCTAATAATAGCCTCTCATTGTATTGTTCCCTTTATAATTATCAAGTAATTGAGTTCGTACTAAATTTAAAAGATAATAGCTTTAAATTGATACAAACAAAAAATAAACGTCCGCAAGTTTAAAAAAGTAATGATTATTAATTATTATTAGAATAGTTGTACGTTACTAGGTAGTAATTAATATTGAAGTGCACATGAGATACACTTTTTATTGTAGAGTAGTAAGAAAATTTTGTAATTTAATCTCATCTTGGGGTTTGAAGTACTATTTATTAATTAATCAAACACGAATAAATTTAGTAAAAGTAAATAGATACATATGTAAAAATAAATATACCAATCCCTTTAATTACTAGACTCAGATCAAAATATTTTGACAATTACGGCTCAACGGATATCCATGTTTGTAATAGACCTTTATCAAGAAAAAACCTAAATAGACTTCCAAAATGTCAATATGAGTTTGAGAAACGTACCTAGAACACTTTCCAACTGTTCAATGCAATTCTTGGCATAATGTGTCCAAATGGTTAAGGCATATTTAAGATGTGGCCGAACTGTAGATATACTTAAGCAGAATTCCAATAGTGCTACATTTAAAGCTGGCACTAAATCTATTAATAAAACCTGCAAGTTTTAGAGATTTATTGCAAATATTCGATTTGATTTAGTAATTTAAGTTTAGATGTGAATATGACATCCAAGCATTTATTGCGACAAGTAACATTTAATATAAAATTTATGGTTCTACTACGAGAAATGAAAATGCAAAATTACTGTATTCAAATTTAAGTTTAAATAGTTCTGCCCCACGAAACACTATTGAAATCGCCATGAAGATGCAACATGTCATCTGAACTCTTAATACCGGATGTTTTTAAATTAATATCGGGGTTTTAACGCTTTGTAACATTTATTACGTACGTAATCATTAAAATCATAATTAATACATTAAATAAAAGAGCAACTCAAACAGTTCTACGTACAAGCCTACAAGTGTTCAATGTGAGCACCTTTCGTCACATGGCACATATCTAGTCGAGCACCTTTCGTCACACGGCACATATCAAGTCGATAGGTCACTTCTTCACAAACTTTATTTAGTGCTTGTGGTGTAATTGTTGCAATAAGGAGGCTATTGCAACAATTACACCAAACAGAAATGATTTCGTCGAACTAAGCGTGATATACTCTCTTACTCGCTCAACACCCTCTTCAGAAACAGTGGGTCGTCTCGTAATCTTCCCTTTGCAAAGGCAGCCCGGTATTTTCAAACTGATGATACTACCCCGATATTAATTTAGAAACACCCATAATTTATAAGTAGTGAAGAAAATGGCTATTATCAATATTTATTCCGATCTCCTTTACAAACATGAGGGCCCGGGGGATGCTGTATGTCACCTTGATACTCTGCGACAGATATTTTTGTAAGCCCAAAACCTATATATTTCAGTTTATGCAATTATACACTCTGCTGCATGTGATCGAAAGCCTTAAAGTAATCAGTATAAATTGAATCAATCTGTGATTCGTTTTCCAAACACTCCGATAAATATATTTGATACAACAATAAATTAGTAATCGTCGATTTTCCTCAAAGAAATTCGAGCTGTACCTTCATATGCCCATCTTAATTCTTTGGAAACTAATGAATCTAAAATTTCAGGAATTAAGGATTGAATACGTACACCACGATAATATTTGCCGGATAGACATCTTTAAATATCGGTTCAAAAAAACTGTCCTTCCAGCATATTGGAAATATTCCTGGTAGTGAACATTTAAATATGATATGAAGGTGCTTACTCAACGTGTAATAATATCTCTTCAAAAAGTAGACAGGAATACCATCAGGGCCGGCTTTGCAAGACTCAGGTAATTGTGAAAGAGAATTGAAGACATCGTCATTCTGAAATTGTTTGGATCTATTGACGCACATTCTTAAAATAGTGAATTTTTTTCTGGTTGTATTCTTTAGATAAATGTGATGTAAATAAATCAACACTACAAATCCTTAAATGTCCTAAATCTGCAACTAAAAACAGTTCCTTAGGGAAACCTGTCATTTAACGACAAACATTTACATGACCACAAAACTACTTGGAATGATTGAAAGGTTAATTAACAATAATTCTAAATGCTTTTTATCTTTATTTCCTTCTCCCTTTTCCATTTCACCCATATTTTTCATTCTTTTCTATTTCTAGTTATCATTTTCATGTTTTCCATTTTGTTTTCCCTGTCTCTACCATTTGCCGTACCAATTTTTTTGTTTGAACTTCCACTTTTCATTTTTATTCTCTTTGCTTCGAATTTTGTTTTTGTTAACCTATTTGTTTGAATTCTCAACATATGTAAATTCCAGTTTAATTGCATCTTTATTATTTTTCTTATTATCGCTTCCTGCTTAATTGATTGTCTGATTTCTCCATTGGCAAGTCTATCCCATTTTTTCCTTCCTGCTATCCTTCTTAGGTGTTACATCTCTATAGCATACGTTTCTTCTGTATTATCAAATTTTCACTTGCTTATATTTTGAAGCACACACACATATCGCTATGTAATTTTTGCAGTTTAATTATTCACCTTTTTTGTATATTAGCACAATTAAATTATTTTGTTAATTTTTTTGGATTTCCTGCCTTTCCCATGCCTCTCTATATATTTCCTATAATTCGTTTGTATCTTCTTCTTTCATGTACTTTACCATTTCCAGATCCAAGCCGTCTTCTCCTTCTGCATTACCAGTTTTTATGTTTGCTATTCCTTCCCATACTTTTTCTCTACTTTATGTTCTATAGGGTGTCCAGGAAGTAAGGACTAATTTGAATTTGACGCCCTTTTGTCATATGACGTTTGGCAGTCGTGCTTGTTTCATGTTTGTTATTTGCGATCCTTCCCATTAGCAGCCTTATAGCTTTTGTGTGGTGAGCATTGTAGTTTGATGTTTATTTTCGTTATGAAGCAGATGACCACTAAGCAACGTATCCAAGTGATAAAAAGTCACTGTGAACGGCAACATTTACAGAAACATGCTTTCTGGTTGTTTTTTCACAGTTGTGGTTTAAAATGACGATTTTTCGTGGTGCGAATGTCACACATCTCATTAAACGATCCCTCTGCTGACTGAAAAGTCTTCCCAAAAAATTATCTCTTTGCGTCCTAATCAGGAATGGCCTGCCAGATCATGCGATCTTAGGCCTTGTGACTTTTTGTGAGGACTTGTGAAAACAAAAGTGTACGTGAACAAACCAAAAACAATACACCAATTGAAGGATGCAATTTAAAGGGTTATTAACGGCACCCCACCAAATATTTGTGAACGCGTCATCAAGTACTTCTACATCAAGCATTGCTTGTTGCCGTGCGGCCTTCGGTGGTCATATGGAGGATACAATTTTTCATACGATACATAAATGGGAGATGTTACTTAATGTGTTTATATAAAAAATACAGTTTCAATAAATTTTGTATGTTCTATAGAACTTTAATATTCGCCCCTACTTCCTGAACACCCTATATATGTATATATTGAATTTTTAATGGTAGTACTCTTTACATACTTTCGCTATTTATTTCGGTTTCGTTTAGATTTGACCTTCTTTATCCCTAATTGCTGTAATTTCTTTGCGCCTTCCTCCCCTTATATTCCTTATTTTTGTTCAGAATACTCTATTATTTGTTACATAGTTTTCCTGAAGTTTCTTTCTAACCTATTCCCATGTCTTTCTCTTTTATTTCATATTTCTATAACCACCCATAGGATCTAGTGCAACGTTTAGACAATAGATGGCACCTTTATGGTAATATCGTAATCGATGGTTAACCCGGAGATTCCCTGTCTCCAACTGCGATACGCTGATGAGATCCAAAATAAATCGAAACCGGTCCGTGGCCGGAAACAATAATTCATATTTTATATTTTATTATCTGCCTTTGTTTATTGTACTCTTCATTATGTTCTTCTTTTCCTGTTTGGGTGTATTTCTTCCATAATACTTTCTTCTTATGTACCTCTCTTTTCACTTCTTTATTCCACCTATATTGTCATTTTTTCCGTCACAGTTTTTGATTCCACATAATTCTGTTGCTGTGCTATTTATTTATGTCTTTAAATGTATTCCATCTTTCTTCAAGTGTTCATTCGTACTTCTGGTTTTCCTGTTCTTTAAATCATTCGTTCGTCCTCTTTCTATATTGGTTTTATACTCTTCTATTTTGAGTTTTTTGGCGCTACTGGTTTTCTGTTTTGATATTTTTGATGTGTTGTTCTAGGTTTCTCGTGAATACTATATAAACTATCAAACTTCACGCATTTTTTTTCTGCTACAAATGTGTAATCATCTTCAATTTTCTGCTCCCAAAATGTGTTTTCATTGTTTTTTCATTTTTGAACAAGTTAATATTTGTCGTAAGACAACTGGCAGTCAAAACAATTAATATTTACATGAAAAAGTAAGCCACAGAATAGCTCGCAAATGTGGATTTGTTTGCATCACATTTTCAAGAGGAATGAAAAATATTACCCAGTTTTAACTCCGGTGCTTCTATAGATATATGCCAAATCAATGTTACTATCGAAGAGGTATTTAACTCTTTATCTTTATCCTGCTGATTCTGACGGTATGCATGTATAATGTTTAGAAAAATGTGCGTTTACATTTAATAAACTTATACAGGGTCTATTATGAATGTAATGCGCATGGTTTTATTGTGACGCGGCTATAGATCGCAGAAGGGTAAAATGGGTTGGGAAATGTGGTGAATGGTCTGCCCTTCCAACACATCCAGTAGCCAGTTTGCTCTGATCAGTCAGTGGAAAGAGGTGCTTGAACGCAATCCAGTTTTCTGTGCCAGTACGACCCAGAATCGAAAAGACGGAGCAGGGCAGGCTCATTGTCTTTTTTGATATCCGTAGAATTGTCCTTTTTGAGTTTGTCACCTTAGCCTTTTACCTGCGGGTGCTCAAGAGATTGAAACGTCATCTCGCGCGCGTGTTTGCTGACATCAAAGACACGACCAGGCTCTATGACAATACTAACCACTTGGCCGTTTTGGCCCGAAGCAACATCCCGGTGATCTTGACTTCGAACGACTTTTTTTTTATTTTCCCGTCTGAAAACGTGGGAAACATCCAAAGAGACGTTCCCGCCGAGTTTCAGCGTGCCTTCCAGGTATGGTAGATACGTTTCCGTAAGTGTATTGATGCTGGGGGAGAGTGTTTTGAAGAATTTTAATCATTTATAACGGTAAATATATTTTCCTCAGAATTTCACATTACTTTTATAATGGACCCTGTACGATTCATGTTGGTACGTTAAGGGATTTTTTCAGCATGTTGAAAACTATTTGGTACCAACATTTAGGAGTGGTTGTAGAGTAAATATTCATATCATGAAGTGCCAAAACATTTTATTATTAATTATTTATTATTTATTATGATTATTTGGATTACCTGTTAACAAAATACATTAATACATGAAAAATACAATAAATTTTGAGCACAGGAATCGCAGGCGGACTTCATTCTTCAGAATGTTCTTCCAGTCAGACCCTGATGGAATGTTTCAGAATTTCTTCGGATTATTTCTACAACTGTAGATATTTATTTTAATTTATACTTAATATATTAAGCATTTTGCTTAAAGCTTGTAAAATTTGTGTAAATATTTGATTAATGTCAATGTGACATTAATAATACTTAACCAAACATATTTATCAAATGATTTGGAGAATGGATCGAAGGTGACTTCAATTTATACAAATCTCTTCAAAGCTTCTGATAGTATATTATTATACAAATTCGATTTATTAGATTTTACTGGTTTCAATATTTCAAGTTTTTTTCAAAATAAAACTCGGTGTGTACGAATAGGCAAGCGAACCTCAAGGTTCGCATTGTAGGCCCTTCTTACTTTTTTGTTTATAAACGCCATTGGATAAAATCAGTCAGTTTAAACAGGATAGCCAAAAAAAAAAACTAGGTCATGGTTTTACGGAAAATTCGTGAGGTAAATTGTAAACTTTTTTCGTTTATTTACTAAAAGTTCTATTTATTATCAAGACAATTGCTACTAAAATATTATATTATGTTCTAATGCACATGTAATGTATTATATTTTATATATCCATCTAATTTTTATTTCTTGCTACAGAGTTATTATTTAATCCTAAAATAGCTTTCGATTGGAGATGTTTACTTTGTAGTACATAATCTAAATTAAAAATGATGAAAATATGATTAAATAAAACTCGATAACTTTGAATTAACACTATATTTTTGGAATTACAAGTGACCATACACTAATAGTTAGTCATTATCAAACTGTAAATTAAGAATAATTTTCTTATTTATATGAAACAGTTGATAAATAAAAGATTTGCTTTTGACAAATTCTTAAATAAGTTCTGTTCCTTTTTTGTCACCACCTCTTTCAATTTTAGTCTACTTTAATTACCCCCCTTTCTGATATTATTTCACTAGGATGTAAAAGGTTTTCTAAGCAGAATTTATCAGTTTATCAATACTTTGTATTGTAGTTTAGTCCAAAACATCATCAGTATGAGGCTGTTGGAGTTTTAAACTGAACTTATCAACAAAAAAAGGTTATTACTATCCTTACTATATTTAGGATTAGAAATTACATATCTAAGCAAGACCAAAGTCATCTTCTCCTCTAACCAAAAATCTAAATTAAATACTATGAAAAATAACCCAAGTAAATCAATTTCTAATTTCAACCTCCAGGTAAGTTGCTCATACCAAGAGTAATGAAGCAATTTATAATTCAATTTAATAACCAATTTTTCTTATTTTAGTCCTGCCTACTTCAATAACTTACATTAACAACGCTAAAATGTGAATTTGGTATCTGAGCTCCTTTAGAAAGTTTAATCTGTTGATCTTGCTAGTCACATCTTATTAAGCTCTAGCTTGGTGTTTAAGAAACTTTCAAAAATATTGAAATTGGTTGCTGTAGATAATTTACAGAATTCAGCAAGATAGAAAAATTGAATGACTTACATGACTTTTGATTTTTTGAGCAAGGAATATAGTTTTAATATTGTGATTGAAAACACTTCAAGCAAACTTAATTTTTTTTATGAGAGGAGAGGAAATCTATTATGGACACCTTTGTAATAGAGTAGTAGAGTAGTATTGGACTCCTACCGAGGAGTGGTTTTCTTCCGATATCGTTATTGTGACAGTTCAGGACCATTGGTCTTTTCTAATTTAAATCTAAAGCGGAATAATTAGAAGCAGCGTCATCAAGGGAATTACGGTATCTTAGGGATTTGAGGGGCTTCACGTAAACTCAGACAGATTTATAATGAACGCTACTTAAGCATTTAAAGAGAAAGGAATAGATGTAATTCTTTGGAACCAGAGAGAAATAGAGAGTAAAGAGTTTTTGGGAGAAAGAAAAATCAAATTTAGAAAAAGCGTTATTTAATTAAAGGGCTTAGGTATGATTAAGTCGTATAATATTTTAAATGCTTAAATAATTGTTGATTGCTTACATTTAAGTATTTTATGAGAGTAGGTCTGAGATAATTTATGCATGAAAAAGAGATGAAGATACAGTGAGCGTTCAAATTGGTAAGGTTAGTTAATTTAAATTGATTTGAAGAGAATCACCTTTTCGAGATAATGAGCGATAGGGAGAATGAATTTACTTTGGAGCAAAAGAGATTTTTTACAATGTTTACGCAAGGGTTTAATTAATAAGATCAAATATGACATTTTAATTTTTAGAAATTGTAAAAAATGTATATTGCGTGTATAGTTGATGAGATAATTCTCTTGATGTGTGAGAGAGACTTCGAAGTTAATATTTTGCTAAATTTTTGAAATTGCTGATTCGTTAGATACTCAAGTATTTGAAAAGACAGAGGTAACGAAAGCAAGCTCCTATGGAGATAAAGACTTTTTGGGAGAGAGATGAAGGAAAAGCTTGATGTGGTTTTACAGATTTAAGCCTATTCGAATTTATTTCAATATCTGGAAAATTATTTGATTGCTTGGCGCTTTAGGAATTTTATGTGAGAGAAATAGATAAATTACTTTTACGAGAGAAAAATAATAGTTGATGAGGTTTAGTCTGCATCAGCAAGCGAATTTTTTCCTTTGATTTATATTAATGTGAAATCTAAAAAAAATATTATATGTTGAATTCCTAACAATTTAAGGGAATAATGAAAGGAGGAGATCTTTTGGAAGACTTAGAAAGAGATCCTTCATTGGGGAAAATATCTTATTTTTGGAAATGATATGTTGAACCCTTAAAATGGAAGGGTTTTATTTTAATTGATATTGAATACTCAAGCATTTAGAGGAATAAGAAGAAATACATATTTTTTTGGCAGATAAAGGGGGGGGGGGGGGCTTTTTTTAAAGAGAAACTAAGACTTAATTTTGAAAATAGATTTAAAATTATTTAGAATGAGAAATCCTCGGAAGAGAAAACCATTTTTGAGTGAGATTTCAAGATTAAAAAAAGAAATGGTTTTAAATCAGAATTAATACATAGGTATTTAAAAAAATAAACAAAGAGAGAGATTTTTGAGGAGGTATAGAAAGATAAACAGAAACTTCTTGGGAAAGAAAAATTTTTAATGAGAAATCTTCGGGAGAGTTTAGAAAATGTTTAGAAATGCTTTTAGTGGATATTGAATTAAAGAAAGAGATATTCTTTTGGCGAAATAGAAAATGACAGACAAGAAGATAATCATGAGTTATAAACAGCTGTCATTTATAGATTTATATGTCAGGTAATGCGATATAAATTAAATTTTCTGTCTGTCTGCCCTATTTTGGAAATATTATTGAAGTAAATAAAAAAATTATAGTGTTTAACTGTGTGTGATGCGTAAGTATGTATATATATTTTTATGCGATTTGCAAGCCAATGAGTGGATTTTAATTTCAAGTTCGTTATGTAAAGAATTGTTTTTGAAAAGAATCAATGTAACCTAAATAGAGATATCGTAAAATCAAACGAGAATGCATTCAAACAGCTGCTCTAATAGTAGTTGTAATTACAGAAATAATTAAATTAAAAATATAATCCAATACACATTAAATTTATCAACTTAATTAAAGTTGAAACCTAATGATAATAATAACGAGGTTGAATAAATTTGACGAGATTGCAAATTCCAAACTGCAAATTGTGCGTCTCAAAATTTACATCATCCGAACAACCGGGGAGAGGGTCTATGTGTTATTTGTAGCGAGATTACATCGAATTAAGGCAGCTGTAACTAGGGGCCGGGCACTAAGAAAACGTGTAAACACACTGGCCCTCAACCCTCTAAGAATTACACATATTTTGTGTTCACAGTTTACGGCCTGAAATGTGTATGTGTTTAGTCTTAGCAGCTACAATTACATCGTCTGGCAGCACAGGGGTGGGCGTGTTTCTCGGAAAATACACAAATTTATTGTCAGGAGTTTACTTTACAACGATTTATGTTACACATGTATTTTTAAATTATATTTCACGTGCAAAAAAATTTAATAATAATAATAAATAAAGTCCATAACAATTTTTAATTATTATTATTTCAAATTGAATTTGATAGAAATCAATATGTTACGTGAAAACTGGCGAAGCCATTTATATTTTGTATTTTAACTTATACTGAATGTTTTGCATATTTATTAAATATTAATGTATACTTTACATCTGCTATTAGCTTGATGATTATAAAAAAATGAACTACTACGAACTGTGTAAAACATGTACAATGTTAATAGCACCAATAAACATTATTATTATTTCTTTCTCTGCGATTTCGGCACCTCTCAGTTTTAAGTATTGTCGAAATGATTAAAAATGATTAATTAACCATTTATCATTGATGCTGTATAGAGGCAGGGATTTTTTTTGAGTGGATATAAAATTGACTGTTGCAAGGAAACGTCAAAATAACACTCTTTCTAAATCAAGGCTTACATTCAGTCAAACAGGACATTAAAGATAAATTAACTTTCACAGCTAAAAATAAAATATCCCACATCGAGAGACTAACTTTGCGTATCCATCTAATTGAACGTGAAGTGATCGACGCGGAAGAGTCATTAACACTTCAACGACGAACTAAAAAATGAATTACAAGTGTAGGATAAATTAATTAATATTTGATTTTGTACAAGATTAAAGTGATGGAATTTATAATGCTATAAATGATAATTCCTTTAAAAAAAAATAAATAAGAGAGCTTTACTAACATGTACTCGAGTTTTTACATCGAATTTGATAATTTTATTTTTAGGTGATAAACGTAGATGGAGTTCTGTTGATAACTTCCATATTAATTCTACACTGAATTTAAAAAAAATACTGATTTAACGACATATTTTTACACAGTGAAATTTTCAATTCAGTATATGTATGGATTATCACGTAGTAACGGTCGTAACCAGTTTCTTTATCTATTGTACAAATATTTATTGAAATCATGTATGACTATGATAAAATTATTTTAAATAATATGTAATAGTATTAAAATTTCCAACGTATAGATTAGAACATTTTATATTTGTCAGTGTTCAATCATAAATACGGTTATAAATTCGATTATCCAGTGAAATGTGAAGATATTGCCTAAGGAAATTCTAAGATTGCATTGCCAAGTGTTTATTTATTTTTACTATTCCTATTTTTTTAATTTTCTTATTTGGTATCATTAAATATCTATCCCTGAGATTAATTTTTAAGTGTTTGATTTAATGTGTAGTTTTTGCCATACTTCAATGCTTTCCAATTAATTAAACACCTTACTGAGAACCACAAAAGTGAATTGTAAACCAGGATAATTAACTTAGAATAAAATTTTTAAATGAACTCATCACAAAATTTTTACTTTTTTTTTAATAAGTTTGAGCATTTATCAGTATTCAACGATCATAAAATCATTCTAGAGTCACAGACTAGCATCGCTACCAGCCTTATCAGCTATTGAGAGTGACATAGTACATTACTCATGACTTTTCTATTAGAATGTACACTTTTGCATTTTTTCTTAAGTCTTGAAGATGCTCGACAGACTCGCCAGAATACTTGACCAAGTGTTTCAATTAGCGGAAGATATTAGCAGGCGTTCCTCAGGCGACTCCTCTATCTTCAATCTTCTATTATATCTATTCATGCGACATACCGTAACATGTTCCGTTCAGAGATACACTGATAATTTTTTGTTTAGAGAGGCCATAACAGATGTTAGAGAACATCGTTTAACTCCTTTGATAAGTAGGCCAAAACGTGGCCTTTGTTATATTTAATTAATTAACTATAACTAAAAAAATCACTTAATTTGCTTCACAGATATTTATTATTTTCTCTTTATTCTCCTTTCTTAGACTGCTTGGGCTCAATTTTTTGGTCACTGAGAATTCAAAGACTAGGTTAAATTCCTCGGTTTAGTATTTGACATTAAACTGGTCAAGATAAAATTCTGCAAAATGCTGCAGCTCACCTACCTCATACAGTGTTATTACAAACCAGCTCAGCGCTATTTTATATTCACAGAGAAATAGAAACGTATTTTCTTCATCATTCGTAACTTCGTTTGATGTTTGTGTTCTTCTTCTGGCGTCGTCTCCTACGGGAGGTTGGATATCATTGATATTTTCACCTCTTTTACAGTTACGCGAAAAAGTTCTATGAAACTGTATTTAAACCAATCCCTCAAATTTCACAGGTATTCGCTACAATTTTTAGCGTTTGTGGTTTTTGGGAAAGGGCAAAATGTAGAGAGTAGTCATTGTCTGGGTATATGTCCTGCTTTGTATATTTCGTTGAACTAGACAATAGGGCCACCACGAGCTTCGCCAAAAATTCCATCACGCATAACCACTTCTTCGATGAGAATAATTTTCAGCCGTAATTTAAATCTCCGAGAAGGATTAGAGATTAACAAAGCGCTCAAGCGGGGAAACAGCTTGTAAACGAAAAACGATGACATCTGTAGTCTTCTGTACCATTCCTAGAAAATTATGTAAAAATTGAAACTAGTCGAAATAAAATGGAATAAAAAAATTGTGAAAGTAAGTATCTCATTCTAAACAACTTTTGATATGTAAATATTTTCACCACGTGATAAATGAGAACCAAATTCAACAAACAAGAATATCACTTTGCAAATCTGCAAACCAGAAAAACAGCAAATTCTAGATGGATAGAAACAACACTTTCAAGATCACTAGGACACCCACATCTAGAAGCAACTGCTAATGAGAAAGCTGACGAGCCTCCCACCTACGAAGAAATATCAAAAGCATTCAAAAAATAATACCAGGTGTCGACAATGTCTCAGGGGAACACCTGAAATATGGCGGAGAACAACATCTGAAATCCAGAAAAACTGGCCGCAAGAGTAAAAATTTGGTCTCATATACCCTATACAGAAAAAGGGAGACAAACTCACGTGTAAAGAGTAGACGAGTTTTCAATAGCTGGACTACAAATTTAATGAAAAAAGGAGACAGAAACTTGCAAGAATATCTTCATAATACTATACTTTCCTCTTACAATTGTTAAATAAATCTCTGAGAGAAGACTGAAATAATATTCTAGCAGTTAACTATTATTATAATAGAGAGAAAATCTTTTTAAAAAATCACACAATGGCAAATGTCCTGCTAACTAAAAACTGTTTTCTGTCCTATTTTGTAATGTTGTGTTAAGATCTGTAATATCGTTGATATAGCTATTTTTTATTTCATTTCCAGGTAGAGACATTTTAGATGATATGCATGTCTACCTTTCCTCAGATCTCATAAACCCTTGGTGAAGAATTGATCACGATTTTTGCTGCTACATGAAATAGTAGGTCCTCAATTTTTAGCTCGTAATGTGTTGAAAGTTATCTTCTTAATGCGTTTGGAAGGTAAAAACGTTTGATTGCACTTGGCCTTAGAGAATTAACCTACAACAAAATTGCCCCAGTGCATCCTAAGAAGTCACTGTTTATTGTGGATTTTGGGCTGGCTACGGCATCGGTCCATATTCTTTTGACAACGACATTGGTCAGGCCATCACCGTCAACAGCGAGTGCTATAGGTCGATGACTACCAACTTCTATTTCTGTTAATTGTAGGTGGACAATTCTGCTATGTTCTTTAGTATAATCAGAAATATTTTTGAATAATCTTTCATTCAGATAATGTTTTATTTGAATTACTGCTTCATGAGGACATGAATCTGAATCCCAGTACTTTTGTCTATAATAATATTGCCACTTATGTCTTTAGATTTTTCAGACTTGGTATATCCAGAAGTTTACAGCTCCTATACCCCATATAAGACCTCTGGAGTCAAATCACCTTAGTTCTTTCAGGTTGAACATGAAGATATTACTAGGGCTTTTGGCCTGATCTAGTAATCAAAAAAAGAGAATTGTTAAGTTCTTTAAGAAACGAAAGAACCTATTGTACTCTTGTTTCCACATCTATGCGCTAAATTTAATATCACCTAAGATAAATATGAATGAAGACTGTGCAGATTCATCCAGAAAAATCATTTTAAAGCTGTAAGACAGTTAGTCTCTATCTGTCCAAATTTCACGAATCACAGATCAAAAAATTTGCCAATCATTTTTTAAAACACATACTAAAAATGTAATTCGGGACAAGCTAGTTAATACAAAAAAAATACTTTTTCCTTTTTGGTTACAAAATTATGTGTAATGAAACAATTTGTCAAGGCAATAGCTTTGACAAATGCTTCATGTCTATTTGTTTAAATTCCAATTGATTCATCAAAATTAATTAAGAAGTGAGACCGTTATACATGTTTGTACCTATATAACTTATTGTTTAATTATATTATTAATAGGAAGGTATATTCATATCTCAATATACAGGTAATAGCAATATATTTCCAATTATTTTACAAAGTGTTGTATAACCTAGTTTGCGGCGTTAACGATGGCACCAACATGCTTCGTTATTGCATTGCAGGAATTACTAATTACAGGGACAATTAAAATCTTTGCAGGTTTATCAAAAATTCATTATCTTTTACTTCAAGTTCTAGTTGTTCTATTCTATTGTCTTCAAACAAGTCGTTAATGTACTCTGTCCATTTCTTAATTTTCTTATTTATATCGAAAATTAGCTATCCCTTTGCAGCTTTGAGTATACCCGGTTTCCTTTTTATATTATTATAAGTTATATCTTTTATTTGAAACTGTCACATTTACTCTGATGCCCTTCTATTTCTTCACATTGGTCTTTTAACCATTTTTGTTTTGCTTATTTAATTGTAATTTTTATTTGGTTGTCTATTTCTTTGTACTTATAATTATCTCGCGCGCAATTATAGTGCCCGTTTTCAAAAAAGGATTACAAACGTAAGTTAATAATTACAGTCCCATCTCTATTTTGCTTGTAATTTCTAAAAGATCTGCTGCAATGTCAAATTTTAGAGTAAATCAATATTTCAGACATTTTATCATCCAGCCAGCATGGCTTTAGACGTTCTAGATCGACAACCATTGAAAAATACCTTGATGCTTTCAACAATAATGACCTTTTCTTGATTTACATAAAGCCTTTGATAGTATGAATCATGAAATAATGTTACAAAGGCTATATATGTATAACTTTCACCCAATAAACTCTAAATTAATAATACCTTATTTGTCAAACCGAAGCCAAACAGTTAAATTAGAAAATAAATTATCTCATTAATATTTTGTAAATAAAGGGGTACCTCAAGGCTCTAAGCTAGGCCCGACACTTTTCCTGCTATACATAAATGACATATATAGAAGAAGACAGCAGATTACTATATGCTGATGACACAACGTTGGTAAGTCGAGGGAAGTTGCTACAGGAAGTAAATATTTATAATTTTAATATTAACGCTCGGGCAAAAGATTGGTTTGTAATAAATGCACTTTCGTTGAATAAATGCAAATCAGTAAATATATTGTTTAGTTTGGGACTTTTAAACCAAGAGTTTGCTGGAGATACTGACTTCTTGGGATTCCACTTAGATTGACTAACTTGGAAATTGCATACACTGCAAATAGATAAAAAGCTGAGTAAACATCTATTCTTACTACGTCAATTATCCAAAATAGTTCCGTTTAAAGTTCTTAAAACTACATATTTATTATTAATAGAGTCGCATATTCGATATGGAAATCTTTTATGGGGGCACTCACCAGCAGCAAAGCAAATTTTCTCTACACAGAGAAAGGCAATAAGAATTGTATACAATTTAGGTTAAACAGAAGACTGTAGAGAATACTTTATTAAACTAAATGTACTGACAGTCCAGTGTCTGTATATAATGGAATATCTCACATATATGCATTTAAATAGTAATTACTACGCGAAAAATAGCGATGTCAATAAATTCGTCACTAGAAACGTCAATCAGATTCGACCGCTTTATAACCGGCTCAAATATACCCAAAATAGTGCTCGATATTTTGCTATAAAAATTGACTTAAGCCAAAGCTATAAAGGATTATTATCTATTACATTTAAGAAAAATATTAAAGCTCAGGGCGAAAAGACCTATGGTCGATAGCCGATATATATTAATATATATTAAAGCTCTCTTAGCATCTAAGGCGTTTTATACAATTGTAGAATATTTAAATTACTTTAGTTAATATATTTCTTTTTGTTTTGTATGTTTGGCTTACGTACCTGTGGTCATAAATAAAAAATATTATTATTATTATTATTATCTTCTCCTTTAAACTATCGTATTTTATCCATTAAGTCTAGAATGTCTTCTGACATCCATTTTTGTATGTTGTTTCTCGTAGAACTTCCTTTTAATTTTTAGTTATTTCTGTATTCATCAAAAACCATTTGTTGTCTAATACAGAATTTTGAAGAATTTCTTCATCAATACTTTGTTCATTTCCTCTGCTAACAGTTGTTTTTCGATTCTAGATTTGTTTTTTTTTCTGATCTCCTCTTTACCAGTTTCATTTGAATTTTTTATTTTTGTATATTGTATCGATGAGGCTGTTACTTGTTCAATTGATTTTTGTAACTACGAAATTATTACGCTCTACACATGTAAATCACCGGCCGATTCAGAGGGAAAAATCGTAAGAAAGTAAGAAACCAGATACACTGTGTATTAGTTAGATAAACACACAAAAATGCAGTTATATTGACAAAACGTTTCCAAGTTCCTCCGTTTAGGTAATTTGAAGAATGTATTTGCAGTAGAGTATATGCTTGAATGATTAAACTAAGGATTATCTTGTCCAGTCTTTAATGCATTCGTTTCCCGTTGCCTTATGCATCTCCACGCCGTTGACAATGTTTGGTTCATCCGCCTTGAGACATAATTTTTGTTTCAAGGGCAAGAAGGTGCACTTCCTCTTTCCAGTTCTTCTACTCGAAGCTGTTGACCATAATGAGTGTTTATACCGACCGTCACTAGGTCGACAGAATTTCATTCCTTATGTTATGGGTTCGGTGGATCGTATGGCCTCTGAGCCTACCGAAATTACCTCGACCTAAGAGATCTCTTCTAATTATCCCTAACCTACTTGAGTCCCTCAATGCCTAGACTTTTTACGTAGTCTGCGATAGTTTGAGGGTTAATGTGTACCAGTTCATTAGGCTTTAAAAAGGCCAAGGGACAGGGCAGAGCATTCACACAGTAGGTGCTCTGCTTTACCTACACCTACACCCCTTACACCCCTGCAAAATACTGCAGCTTACCTAATTTCTACAGCGTCACAGACGTTTTACATTCATAAAGATAAAGAAACGTATGTATTTCATCATTTTTAACTTTGTTTGAAGTTTGTGTTGACGTCTCAGTTAATAATTTTTAAAGTTTGTCCTTTTTGTATGTCCACCTTAACATTAAACATTAAATAAATCTCTATTTTTGCAATGTTTACACTTTATTACAAAAACTAAATTGTGGAAAAATTCAATTGTAAAATAATGTAAAAGATATGAGCTCAAATTATTAGTACAAACTGAACAGATCTGAACCCCAAAGACAAATTTGTTTGTGGTTATTCCAGCATCTTCAACCTATTGATTGGTTCAGATCCCTGGCTGCAAAAATTATACATTTAAAGATATTTTTTAATGATCAATTAATATTGACCTTAAATTAACTTTTTTTTTATTAACAATAATAAACAATTTAAATATATTCAATTGTAACCTAATGAAGGCTGTAATCTATCTAATGTATTAGCTTCTGCTTATTCTTAAAGTGTTTTGCACATTTCTTATATAAAAACTTATATAAAACTTCTACATAAATATTGATTTACGACGCAATTTCAGAAATTCATTTGGTGTCTTCTCCAAAGATTTTTGGTTTTATTTATAGCCAAGTCTTTCTGGCTGTTAATATCTCTTCTTTAATGAACTTTTCCACAGTAAAAAAGGTATTTAAAAGTTCTTATAAATCATCCAATTTGTATAATCACTGCTTCTTAAAAAATATTTTTCGTTACCAGAAGAGTATTATGATAGCTAACATGTTAGCCATTATTAAACGTGGGATGTAAGACAGTTTTGATTGAGGAAATAAGCTAGATTCTTTCAGACATAATATTACTAGTTGCTAGAATAATATACGATGAATTAAATTCTCACTTAACCATGGTGAAACATTTTTGTGTTAATTAGAAGATTAATTAAATTAATCAAAATAGTGAAACAAATCTAAGGGTTTTAATTAATCTTCTAATTAGAATAATATATATCTCAATACAGTACTTCATTGTTCATAGATGTGATTATAGGAAGTTTGAACACGCAAGCAATGCCGCTACATTTTTTGACATAATTCAACATCTCAACTTAGACAAGAACGATTGAAGATAAACTTGTATTTATTGTTATAATTTATTAATACATAATAATTTAAAATCGCATTCATTTCTGTACATACAAAATAAATGTAGATGAGTTAAGTTAATTACATCGATTTATATGAAATTCAAACAAACTTGCCTTTTATATGGAGGAGACCCCTAATGCGTCTCCACCGAAGTGCAGCTGTTTATTTTGAGAATGTGGTTTTATTAAAAGTCCCTACAACAGCAACAAAACTTCTAGTGAAAGGCTTTATTTTCAAAGAAACTATCGATTTCGTTTACCACTCAGAATTGATTAAACGCCGCTGATCTATCTTCATAGTGTCTACATTGTACTACAGATATTTTTGATTTAGTTATATAATGATCACATAGCTTCCTAAGTTTTTCGTGTTTTCAGAAGAAAATGAGGTATACAATAATATAACATAAAGTAATTATTTTTATTCTTCGAATGTAGAGCATATGCTTGCTAAAATAGATGTCGAACGTCGCATATAATCCATGCCTTAGGATTTGTTTAGTGAAAAGTTTGCATAAAATAACAATTTTTGGCGATACATTGTTAAAACTTATTAAAAGACGCTTTGAATTATTTTCTCAGGGCTCATTATTCTAGGACGAGATTTTTATAGTTATAAGGTGAGTCCTTTTTAGACTGGTTAGTTTCAAAATAGGGCTTTGAAGTGGGCTTGCAAAGCAGAAAATCCCTCACACTATATTGATTTATAAGTATTCTATTCTGACAAAATATTATAAATTTATAGCTCTTTTGTGTGGCCTACTGCATTTGATTAATAGGAAGGCATAGAGGCACGCTGTTTGTTGGTATCAGTAGTCTTTTAAACAGTCCCCAACAGAATGTTTATTTAGGCACTGAGTAGTAGTAGTAGTGTTTGGCTATCGACCACGTAGTCCTTCTGCCATGTGCCGTGAGAATTGTGTATTTGTGTATGGTACCAGTCACCCATCCAACTGCTGGCCTGAACTGAATAAAACACTTATTATAAATAGATTATCCCGTAGTAACGGTCGTCGTGATTCAATCTTTATTTGTTGTTGAAATCCAATTATCTAAAAGCTTTGGCAAACACCAGAAACGCACTAAATTGTCTTTTGTTTTTTGTACACTCTACTTACAGGGTTAAGTTAAATGAGGCTTCAGTTTGTTTAGGTACTCTAATAGTGCTTAATTCAATTATTTAGACTAAAGTTAAGCTTGAGTATATTTCATTAGTTGCACTAGTTTTTTAAGCTTATCTGACCAATCTTAGGTTTATAATAATCAGCTGATTTTTGAATTTGCAGCCAGGTGTATGATTTCTTTGTTTCATATAGTGTCTGGTCAATATGTCTTTTAGTAGGAAATAATGTTTTATATGGAGGTTACTTGGTTCTGGTTGGTATATAAAGCGACTGAAGCTATTATCATCAGTGCACCTACTATTTAAAAAATATTAAAGTGTACACTTACATTTAGTTGATGGGAAGACAGATAGGTTTGCTGTTTGTAGGTGCCAGTAGTCTTTAGCCTTTTTAAGCACTCCCCAACTGATTATTTATTTGTTTTTCAGATCTGTTTGTCTAAAAGATATTGGTAAATACCAGAAGTGCACTAATTTTTTTTTCATATACTCCACTTAGAGGGGTGCAGTTATATTAGATTTCAGTCTGTTTAGGTATTCTAATAGGTATCTATATTTAGTTCCATTATTTAGTCTAAGTTAAGCTTGAGTCTGTATACGAGCTTTCATAAGTTGCATTATATTATCTATTTACTATTATTCAGCTAGATGTACAATTTCTTTGTTTCATATAGTGTCTGGTGAATGTGTCTTTTAGTGGGCAATCATATTTTATTAGAAGGTTGGTTGTTGGTTCTGGTTCGCATCTAAGGCGACTAAAGCTATTCTCATAAGTCCATCTACTATTTAAAAAATAGCAAAGACTACACTCTGCTATTTGATCGACATGTAAATATAAAGAAACAATTTCGTGGACTTTTTAAAGATTTTATGATGCGTCCCTTTGCTAAGTTTTACTAAGCACGCCTTTGTAAGTATTAAATAAAGCCTCTTGAAGCATATTGAACATTTCATAGCGAAAAGATGGTATAGGCCATTTTTGTAATATGACTTGTCTTTAGGTTCAAAATATGCCTCTTTTTCTGCGATTACTTCTCCATTGGTGCTATATTTCTTTCCAGCGAGTATTTTCTTGAGGTCTTCAAAGAGGAAATAATCGGAAAACAATTCATTGAGTTTGACCATCGTTTTGATCGACCTGTGACACTGCGCATTGTCTTGGTGAAACAATACTTCTTTTTACTTCAAATGGGGCCTTTTCATACTTCAAATGATCCAGAAATGCTATATAACAGTCGCTGTTAATTATTTTTTCCTTTTTAAGATAATAGATGAACAATATACCATGCGCATCCCTAAATAAAGACGGCATAACCTTGCCAGTCGACTGTAGTGTATTTCCTCGCTTTGGTTTGAGTTTGTCGCGTGCGGTCCACTCAGCAGTCGCCTGATTGGACTCTGGAGTATGGTGATGGATCTATGTTTCATCTATTGTCACATACCGATGCAAAAACTCCTGTTTATTTCGCTTAAACAGTTTCAAACAGAGTTCTGAATCACCAAGACGTTGTTGTTTTTGATCGATTGTGAGCTGAAATGGCATTTTGCACAGACCTTGGCAAGCCCAAAATTTCATGTCCAACACCTTACTTTGATATCTTTAGAGCCTCAGCTCTCTCGATAAACTTCACTTAATGGTCATGCAAAGTTAATTTATGATTTTTTTTTATGTTTACCTATGTAACAGCCCCTTTTGGACGCCACTGTTCTCATCATCTTCGATGCCCATATGGCCTTTTCGGAATTTAGCAAACCACTTACGAATGGTTGCTTCCGCTGGAGCAGATAACACTTATCAAGTTGCCAAATGTCTGTTTTGATGGATTTTTCTCATTTTAAAAGACCTATACAGTCGATTGCTGTTTACTTTTGGACATATACGCATATATTCATGATTGGTCATCTGTTATCATAACATAGACTTGCTTTAAAGCACTGCAATTGCATTATGACCAATCAAGACTTCTTGAGCATTACACAGGATCCACGCGAACACTATTTTGTCAGCAATATTGAGTGTATGCCTATCCCAGTAATGGCTAAAAATATCTTAATCTCGCGATAAGTCAAGTGATGATCTTGTAATATCAGTTCACGAATGGTTTCTGAACAATAACCGATTTTGGATAAAAATTAGCCTGTATTAAATTATTGGTGGTTAATGAAGAACTACCCGAATTTATGTTTATATCTTTTAATTTACTGTTAAATATCGGATACATGTACTGGTTGAACTTTAAAAGTAATATTTATTGACAACATCTTCCGACCTTAGTATTTAACACATTTGTTAATGACAAGAGTAAATGAGATTGTAATTGATTGTCGTTTATAGCAAGTTTTAAGAATTTTGGGAACATTAAAATGTTGGCTGGAGGAAGGTCGACAATTAACCCGGACGGAATTGCACGTAACGTTCCTGAATTAAGACCAATTCGAAATAACGAGTCAAAAGCCGGCTTATTTGTAAATAGCATTTGATTGAGGCTAAATATAAAGGAGCGATTTTTATTTGTTCCAATTGAGGTCGCCGAATTTTGTAACGTTAAACATTATTTAATTCACGCGTGCCTCCAATCCTGAATGAAGACATTTTTGTTTTCTTTGACATGCTTTAGAAAAAATAAAGTATACGTGCGAGCGCTCGAAACTCATTAAACGCGTGTATTTCTGGTCAAATTCTAAAACGGAATCAAAAAACGTCGCCCTCGTTAAAATTAATTGCGCTCATTATATTTTCCTGTATCCAGAATGGAAAAAAAATACGCGACCGCTATTTTTACACCCACTCCCGGAATTCTAATCGCGTACGGAAGATTAAAAGTCAACCCCCTGATTGCGTTTTAATCGCCCTTTTTCACCAACTGTAATCGCGCGTTTTTAACGTGTCCGGATGTTCGGGGATGTTAATTTTAAGATTAGCCTCTGCACATGATTATGGTGTTTTTATTTCTAAGGTAATAAATGCAACATGACCCCGGTTTGGAAAGTTGAACGCTTTCACGCTGGCACGAATGCAATTTATGGCGAATTTATCGAATTTGTCCGAAAGCATAACGTGCGCATTTGCTCCGAACGGAGCAAAGTTGGCATCGGTGCACTCTTGCACTTCTATTTTAATTCTGCAATTTGCACTCTGGTCAATCCTTTCGCGTTTTCTTCTAAAATAGCGAACGTGCACATCCAATCATATACGTTGTGCCTTTTCGTTTATTCCGAAATCAGAACGTGTCTACCATTTTTTTTTTCTTACAGTCGATATTGTTTCTGCATGTAAAGTATATACAGGGATGGATTTATGTATGCGTGACGAGTGGCTTGCATAGATGTCGACACTCCATCAATACTTAAAGTGTGACATGTCGGGCGTATGGTAATGCTTAAGCATTGAGGATACATTTTAAAACGGCGGTGTTATGTTTGTAAAACCAACAGCGAGAAAGAAGTTGCATAATTCAATAGTATCAGGGAGTGCCCATCTAACAGCAGGATGACTTACAATATCTAAAAAAATAAGTTTTGATTAATATTTCATGAACAAAAACAAAACAAACTGAGATACATTTTTAATCTCTAGTCAAGAAATGTCTAAATTAATTAACATATCTATTGCCTTTTCAGATGAAACATACACGATCAATTCTTGCAACAAATTTATGACCATTATAAAAGATGATTCTGTGAGAAATTTACAATTAAGTACTCTATCTCCTCGTATAGTACCCAAGGAATAAATTCCCCTTTTTGTCAAATATACAATTACAGATAATGCTGTAAAATAGTTATCATGATAGAGTCTGTAATTTTGATGTCGTAGAATAATTCTAGCTAAACGTAAAACATAATTAGCTGTTACTCCAAGGTTAGGCACATCTGTTTTTTCTTGGCCAGCATAAATTTTAAATTTATAGACAAATCCAGAAATGCTTGACATAACAAAGAATTTGAATCATTATTTGTATATATTGTTTCATATAATGTCTAACGTTGATGGAGCAGATTTGCTCGTCTATAACTAGATTTTACTTCAATTTAACTGAAGAAAATTGATTGATCAGAAAATCAACAATAGGCCTAATTTTGTGAAGCCCATCGTACCCTGGCTAATCGCATGGTATAAAAGAGTAATTATTGTTGAAGTGTATTAACCTCCTTATCATCTGGAATTTGTTGATTGATATCACATCAGATACAATTCACATTGATCTCATATTGGCCATATTTACCAATAAGGTGTGCTTTATGTCACTTTAAGTGAAGGATGGTGGTCTAAACAGCATATTAATAAAATTATTTTGTACAATCTT
Organism: Ontholestes murinus; assembly: GCA_963969525.1. Classification (NCBI taxonomy): domain Eukaryota; kingdom Metazoa; phylum Arthropoda; class Insecta; order Coleoptera; family Staphylinidae; genus Ontholestes; species Ontholestes murinus. Next base: position 18,501,958 of record OZ018389.1, read on the forward strand.
TATTACCAACTCATATGAGAAAAAGTAGTTGAAGAAGCTCAAATTTGTTTAAGAAGTTCTATATCATCTAGGTTATTATTATTCAAGATTAAACTTCGTGGCAGTAGAAAGAAGAGAGAGGCAAGTTATCATCTTCGACCCCTGACTCTTCTTGAACAGCACTTCCATTCGTACTATTCCAACGCCTCCTACTTCATCATCATTCATTCCACATTATGCAAAATGCGATCTTCATCGCTATCTGTATTGCTAAAACGAGTGTCGTCATCACTTAGACCAGTAAAGTTTGCCTAATACTGTTCCAGATCATGTTTAGTTATAATCCCTTTCCTATCCATACTGAAAGAATAATTAAAGACGATAAACTTAACAACATGCCGTTACCGATAAAGTACAGAGCCAAGAAAAAAACATGCATGGAGGGTAATGCCAAACAAAACAATATTCATTTGATGTTAAAAGGCGTTTATGTCGTGGTACATCTTGAATGAGTTATTTGAAGAATATTTGTTTTTGATTATAAGATTACACAACCTGATCAAAAATTACATACATAACAGTCCTAAAAATACAATTTTCATGAAATGAAACAATATAATTAACAGTTTGACATCAGAGTAAAAATATAATGAGCGTAATTCAGTCGTTAAATAATGCTTTTTGGAGCAAATGCAGTCAAAATGGCAATTAGTAGTCAACAAGTATGATCAACTGATGATCTTGAAATGTAGAATTGGTCTAGTGGAAGAAGATTATGCCGATTGAATTTCCCCTGGATTTCCTACGTCAAAATTATAAGTACATATTTTTATCTATCTAATTTGTAATAAATATACTAGTATTAAAAAAACATCAAAGTATTAAATACAAATGCAAATACATGCAACAAATCAATATTTACTTTATTAGCGTAAGTTTGAATGGTTTATTAGGTAGTGTATTGCCAAAAAGCAACAATTCAAAGAGGGTATCGGCTTAAAAGTAGGTTAGGCGTTGCCTACACATCTCTTGCGATTTTCCTTTTCTTGAATTTTCGCAATACTTTTATACTTTTATTTTTACAGAATATTTCCATATATTTTGGCAATAATATATTTCGAAATACTAGTACTTTTGACTTTTTTGGGCCAAAATTCATCATGTCATTCAGCCTTTCTAGATCTCTTCAGAAATTTTTTATTTAAGACCTAGAAATCTTGCAAAACATATCAAGCAAGATAGCAATAAACGGTTCAAAACAAACTGTTGCCAAAAATATAAAGCAATAAAAGTCGCTATAAGTATTTATATATATATATATATATATATATATATATATATATATATATACATATATTTATATTATATTTTGGATGCTTAAAAATCATCTCAGCTCTCTCGAAACAGAAAATACATTAATGGCTTGTCAAAAAATGTTTTGATAATATACGTTTACAATGTTCAAAATTGTTAAAGAGATGTTTTAAAGAGACTTAGAAAACTTGAAATCTTGCGAAAAATACTCTTGCCAAAATATCGAGCATCAAAAAGTACTGTTGTCAAAAATATCAAGTAATAAAAGCTTTTTTGAATATTTTGCAAGTTTGGAATTTTTATCATCAGCAAAATATAGATTAGCTATCTCCAAACAGATAAAAATAAATGTTAAACATAATTTTGATAATATAAATCTAAAACGTTCATCATTATTAAAACTATATTATTCCAATAATAAAATGTATTAAAATCCTTTAGTTCGTTGTAGAAAATTAAATAATAAATTTAAAAATACGAAAACATTTCGTGAATCTACAACATTATATATATAAAATTCATTTTTCATAATTTTTCATGTTATAGTTACATTTAAACAATCTAAAGTACATTTTATCATTTATTAGTTTATTCAACAGAAATAATTTCATTCAAATTAGTGTTGCTTTGATAGTTGTACTATTTGTAACACGCAAATTAATTTGTATTATTCAATGTCTGTCGAAGTATTAGCTAGAGAAGTAGTTGTTTCAAATTAATTTGTTTTGTAGTCTTAGTAAGACTCATTGTTGTAGATTCACGAAATGTTTTCGTATTTTTAAATTTATTATATTATTTCAGTTTTTTATAGAGAGACTTACAGAGCTAAAGAGTTTACAAAGATATACCTTTGCCAAAAATATCAAATAGGGAATCAATAAGCTTTCCAAAATAGACTGCAACAAAACCCATTTTTGAGTATTTTTTGTACTAAGGATAAAATAGGTAAAAATATATTTCTTGAATAACTTTCTCACTTATCTCTTGGTGAAACATTATGAAATATTAAGTAAAGGTTTTGATATACTGTATCTATTCTAATAAGTTGTGTTGAATAATAGATCAAAAATATGTCGTACCTCCTCTATTATTAAGTAAAGAATTGATCATTTTTTTACCTAATAGGTAAAACAGTTAGCTATCTTCAAACAAACAAAATAAACCTTGTGAAAAAATGATGTAATAATATATATTTTCCTCCTGGTTGTTTTAAAACTATAATGTTTAGATAATTTATTATACCTATTTTGGAACGACCCAGACTCTTGCCAAAAATATCAAGCAACAAAAACCTATAACATTTTTTTTGATATTTTGGATGCTTGGATTTTTTATTAACAGTAAAAAATAGGTCCGCTATCTTCAAACAGGAAAAAAACATCTTTGTAGAAAATAATTTTGATAATATAAACCTATGTTCAAAATTATTCTAAAACTATACGATTTCAGATCAAAGCTAGAAATTTTGCAAATATATACTATTGCCAAAAATATCAAACAATAAAAGTATTTATAACATTTTGGTTATCTTGAATGCTTGGGATAAAAATAGTCAAAAAATAGGTTTGCCATCTTCAAACAGAAAAAAAAATAAAGCCTTGGGAAAAATAGTGTTGACAATATAAACGTTCAAAATTTTTCTAAATCTATAATGTTCTAGATATTTTATCGTATTTTGGAGCTGAAAATGTTGCCAAAAATATCAACCATAATAACTTCTGGTATATTTTACGTCCTTTAATTTTTTCAAATAGAATGAATAAAAATAAATATAATTGGTCAGCTATCAGATAAAAATAAAGCTTTGTTAAAATTTTGATAATATGCATTTAAAATGTTGAAAATTGTTCTAAAACTATTATGATCAGATTTTTCATATATTTCTTGAAAAGAACTAAAAAGTTGGAAAATATGCCGAAAAATATACGGTTGCCAAAAAAATATCAAGCATTACATGTATTATTCTTATTCTGGCCTCCTGGATGCTTTGCCTCCAAGATTCACGGTCAATCATATCACTTCATTTATTTCACATATTTCACATTAACTGAAATATCCAGTTCCTTATTTTTAGTAATTCTTGGACGTCTTTGGACACATTATCCGCTCATCTTGCTGTTGGTCTACCAGCTGGTCGTTTTCTTCTTGCTTGTCTTAATAGTACCTTTTTTGAAACCCGTGCCTCTGGCATGCGTTGTATATACCCAGCCCATCTGAACCCCTATTAGTCTAGACTTCTCACGCTTATGTTCCAAATCTTAGTTCCTTGTTCGCTTTGCTGCGTATGTCAACGTATTTTTTCGTCTGGTTTCCCAGGATGGGCCTGAGGTTTTTGAACATTGTGTTTTTCCGAAATGACGTTGTTATAATCACGACCAACCCGCTTATCGAAAGGCCATTCCACCTTTAGCCCTAGTCTCTCAATATCTCCAAAATGCTAATTCATACATCTCGAGCGGTTTCATCCAAGTTACAAGGGTTCATCAGTCGCGGAGGTGAGATTTGGATTGGGTAGGAGAGGCTATGTGGAATCTCTTCTTGTGCGATTGACGTGCGGTACTCTAGCATTACCCCATTTGAATCCAGCATTAATATTAGATTTTCAAAATATAAGTACATTTGCCAAAAATAACAAGCAAGAATTTTTTTGATATTTTGCACCACTGACTTTTTTTTTAGTAACAAAAATTATGTTAGCTATCTCCAAACAGATAAAAATTAATATTTGTGATAATATAAATTTACAATGTTCAAAATAATTCAACAACTATAATATATTTCAGATATTTTATCGTATTCAAAAGAATTTCTACACATCAATCAAACAACATACAAATGTTCAAACTTTCTAGGCCTCTTTATAAATTTTATTTAATATGCTTTATAACACGTTTCTACATGTTATAAAGCATATTCATTGAATTGTTTTTGTTAAAATTATCAAGCATCAAATCTATAAGCTTCTCAAAAACTGTTGTCAAAAATATCAAGTATTAAAAGCTACATTTTTGATATTTTGTGCCAAGAATTAGAGCCTTAAAAAATCCTAGCAAAATGTTCAGTTGACAAAATAGCATTTAAAATAGACTTTTGCAAAATATGAAGCCAATATTTTTTTTTAAATATTTTGCATGTTAGGAATTTTTATGAACAGTAAAATATGGTTCAGGTATCTCCAAACAGAAAATTTATAAAAATTGATAATATAAATATACAATATTCAAAATTATTCGAAACCTATAATATTTTAGATTGAAAATAGATTTGATAATATCAATCTAAATGTTTAAAATTGTTTCGAAGTTATAATATTCTAGATATTTTATCGTATATAGAAAGCTGGAACTTTTTCTAAAAATACTGTTGCCAAAACATAAAGCAAAGAAAAACACATAATTTTTTTTGCATGCTTTAAATTTTTATCAACGGTAAAAACAGATAAATATAAAATAGAGACAAAGCTGGAAATAAATATATACTGTTGTCAAAAATATCAAACAATAAAGCTGTTAGCTTTTCAAAATATACGGTTGCTAAAAATATCAAGTAATAAAACCATTGCAAATTTTTGCAATCTCAAAGCAGAAAAAAGTCTTGAGAAACATCTTGTTGATAAAATGAATGTAAAAGGCTTTTCATTGTTTCAAATTTATAATATTTCAAGTATTGCATCTGTCTTGAACAGATATACAGAGCTGGAAATCTTGCAAATATATACTGTTGCCAAAAACATCAAAGAGTAATGCATTTTGAGCATTTTGGATAGTTGGGATAAAAAAATAGGGAAAACAGGTTTGCTATCTCTAAACCGAAAGAAAATACAATTTTATGACGAAATAGTTTATATAATATAAATCTGTAATGCTCAAAATTGATCTAAATCTATAATGCTTTAGATATTTTATCGTAACTAGAAGCTAGTAGCTAGTAATATTGTAAAATATATTTTTGCTAGAAATAGTAAGCAAAAAAAAAAATGTATACCTTTTTGGATATTTATATGTTTTTAAGTTTTGTCAACAGAAAATAATTAGTCAGTTGTCTAAAAACACAAAAAAGAAGCCTTGTAAAAAATCGTTTTGATATTTTTTAATTATAATGTTTAGATATTTTATCGTATGTGTATGAAAAATTCAAAATTGTTCTAAAGTTATAATGTATTTAGAAAATATACTGTTGCTGAAAATATGAAGATATTTTTTATCGCTGGAATTTTTATTACCAGTAAAAACTCATACCGCATTGCATCCGTTTCGAAAAGACCTAGGAAACTGGAAATCTTAATTTTTTTGATATTTTTGAATGTTTGGTAATTTTTAACAACAATAAAACTGGGTTATACATCTCAAAACAGATAAATTATATCTTTGCAAACAATGATTCAAAGATTTTTTTTTGATTTTCACTTAGTAAAAATAACACGAATTTCAGAAAAAAATATGTTTTAAAGAATATTTTCGGTTAATTTCATAAAAAGATTAATTTAAATCTTTTTTAAGTTTTTTAAATGCACTTGTGTATTGTTTAAACTGAATTGGTGGTTTTGCAGTCGTACGGTTGTGAACACTGAACTCTCGCACCGTATGAGCACGGAGAAAGAACGGTTGGCTGCACTGGGATCAGGATCAGGGACAGTTACGTTGACTTGTCGTAACCCAGATTAGAAAACGAGAAATGGTATAAAACGGCGGCGTTTCGCGGAAAGTGGCCATCATCGATCGGTGCCATCGTGCAATTGAGATTTATGGTCGTTGCCCGGTCATGTCCCCAGGGCAGCCACACTATTAATCCCCAGATGGCTTTTAAATTTACCCTTTTGTACAACTACTTATTACCGCGGAAATTCCGCAAACAACCCATTTTCTTATTTATATTTATTCCCCGTGGCGTAAAAGTAGAACACAATTTGTTTGGTAAAAATAAGCGTCTGTGACCAACATTAATATTCGTTTGGATTCAGTCAGAAAAACAGAAAATTATTTGATTTGGTTTAAATATATTTATATTGTTACATCAAAGAAATGTTACGTAACGCTTTTTCTCAAATACGATTTTTTTAAATTAGTGGAATAATAATAATAATTGAATGGATGTTAGATAATTAAAAAAAATAGTTAAACGGAAAGAAAATAATTTAAAATTTGCAGTAGAAATTTTCTCAAAGAAATAGTTCACATATTTGACAAATAAATATATAAATTTTTGCTAGGAAATTGTAAAAAAATGTAATTAGTTAAAAATGAAAATTGTTGTAGAGAAATAATTGAAATTTGTTAAAAAACAGTACAAAATTTATAAAAAATGTTAATGTCACTAAGAAATGATTAAAAATCTATTGAAAAAATAGTTTAGAATATGCTTTTTTACTTACCTTATTAAAATTTTACCATTTTCAAAAACCATTGGAGATTTTGAGGTTAAATATTAAACGCAAACTAAGACATCCCATCAACCCCCTACACAATCCTTCTAATGCTCTCCTTTACGAAACCACACAAGTCATCCCAATATTCCAACGTATAAATAGCCTTGGTATAAAATTTGCCAAAAATCCCTTTAATGTAACTCCCCTCAATAAATTCTGTACCCCCCGAAACCTCAATATCCCCCCTAAACATAAACATCCATCAATCACCCTTCATGAATTCATTAGTTCGAATCATCCAGACTGTTAAGCTAGCTAGCAACTTAATTTTTTTATATACAACTTAGAGTCAAGACAGGACAGAAAGACCGATGGTCGATGGCCCAGACGGACAGACTAACCATTATTGTTAATCATTTGTGTGTTCGAATAAAGATATTATTCTCTCAATTAAACGCAAGGTTTTATTATTTATCGGAAAAAGTAAGGCATTTGAAAAATTTTCCTCTAGTGAAAGAGGGTGTTTACTGGAAACCTCTTCTGGTTTTCTAAATTTTTATCTCTAAGCCAAAAAAATAACTAATTTTTCCTTACTCGCGTGGCGTTAACAAATTCATACGATTACAGTCTTCAATGTATAAAGATTTAGTCTACAGTATGGTTTATTGATATTTTTGGATTAACTTTATGGTCACCAATAAAAGTGTGCAACGGAGTTTCCTCAGATTATATTTTCTTAGACTACGCATTTAAAATTCAAGCTTATCTTCAGCTTTGGGTAATGTGTTGTTAAAAAAAATAAGTATAAGCTTTACTCTACGCATTTTTATTTTTTAACGGTAGTAATTGCTTAATAATTATTTTAGTTTATTTACTTAACAAGATTTTTCAAGAAATACATAAAACTGCATAAATATTTTATATTCCTATGTCATTTTGCTATAATTCTCTTTGAAATTATTATATATTCTGATAGTCTTAGTAATAAAATAAACTTTAATGATGAATTAATTTCTCACAGAATTTTTTTTTTACAATATATAATACATACGTTCTTTAACTAAATTTCGGTCTATATTTGATTCACCCACGTAACTACTGATACACATGGATAATAAATTCATTAATAGAAAAGGTTGGGAATATCTTAGGTCAATGTATAATTTATTAATAGATGTCTATAGTAAGTTAAGGCAATGATTAATGTTTTGGACTAGACCAGTGAACTAATTTTTTGATTAGCCTAGGTAAAGAGCACGCTAGGAAAATAAATTATTTATCATGAAAGGTCAAAAGTACGCTAGGATGACGTAAGATTTCTTTGGAATAGATCAAGAGTACGCTAGGGTAATGTATAATTGGAATAGATCAACAGTACGTTAGGACAATTAACTATTTATTATCTTAGGTCAAGAATATGTAAATAAATAATTTATTGGAATAGATCAGGTGTATGCTAAGATTATGTATGATTAATTCGCGTTGGTCAAAAAGACCTAAGGACAATCAACTATTTATTACTCTAGGTCAAGATTACGTTCTTTTTCTTCATTTGTCATGACCTATCTCGATCGTTGACTCTCAGTTTGTCTGTCATTTTGACAGATTGATTGTCTTGTTTACCACTGCACGGAAAATCTGAGCTGATGTTTTCCAAAACCATTCTTCTTAAAGTAACAATTCTGGCAAATTCGTCTCTGTCTTAGCAGAGAGTTGGAATCTAAGCCTGTCCAATCCCTTATGTTTTTCAGCCAAGAGCACTGTCTACGTGCAGGACAACGTTTTTTGTCAATCTTGCCCTCCATAATCAATCGCAGGAATCTGTATTTGTCCTGTCTCATGACATAGCCAAGGTAAGCAGTCTTTCGCTTTTTTAGGGTCTCGAAAATTGTTCGACGAAACCATTGGCGAAGATTATTTAGTCATGGTATTTTACGACGTCAAATGTTTTTTTCCTATTATTTTATCCTAGATTATTAGATGAAGCAGTCCGTAATTTTCCGGGTACCTCATTACATGTCCAAAATACTCTAGTTTACGTTGTTTTATGATGTTTGACAGCTTCATTCGTAAGTCTTCGTACATCAATATGGTCTCTAAAAATTTGATCTTAATAATCCAGAAGTGGCAAAAGTACTACCTTGATGGCCGCAGTCGCCTAAAGGATATTATGACCAGCTGCAAAATATAATGGGTGGAGTTCAAGAACACCAGAAGTCGTGAACTCCGCCTTCAAGATCTGTGCTCTAAATTTTAAAGTGATTTAGTGTATTAATGTATGTATTTTATTTATTTGTTCAATAGATTTTGTAAAGCAACAAACTAAATTAAACCCATCTGATCCTCAGAACTCGCCTATACATCCACATTTCGAACGTGTTAAACTTTTCGAATAATGTTTCGCCGCTGTCTGTTGCCAATATAGGTTTATGATGATGCGAATATCTTTCTCATCAGTTGACGTGTTTTTTAGTATTTCTATTAACTTGTTGTGGCTTGTTGCCAATAATAGTTCTATATTCTCTGCATTTTTTGCTTTACTCTTTTTTGGAAGTAGTATAAACGTCGATTTGAGCCAGCCCGTTGGAATTATGGCACTGTCGTATATTAAATTTAAAAGTTTTGTTAGTTACTTGCAATTCTCTTGTGCTAAGAAGTTTAAGTATTTCCCCATATGCTTCGTCCGGCCCAGATGCTTTTTTTCTTTGCCCATTATTATTGCTATGTTTTGAGTTTTTGTTAGTAACAGCACTTTTCTAATTCTTGATAGAACTGTTCGATGTGTTCGTTTTTGTAATCTTGAGTGTATGCATACACCTGGATGATGTTCATATTAACTGTAGTTGTTTTTAATTGGATCATGATGATTCTAGCTGAACGCTCTACTATTATCGCAACTCCATTTCTATTTTTTGTTCTTTTTTCTCCCGCATATTATACGGGTATAGTCTTCAATTTTAAATTGTTTAGAATTTGGCCATCTCATCTCGCTGCTTATATTCCCTGTTGCTATTTGACGTTTTTTTGATTTTGTTTTTGGCTGAAGGGGAGATTCATCGCATCCCGGCTCCATTTAATGAGCGCCCATACTTGGAACCGTTGTATTCATCAGCCATAGTCATGAGTATTTCCTGGAGGAAGTATTGAGGTGGTTTCTCTTTGAATTCCTCATCTTTATGTCGTCTACTAGTGTTTTAGTTCGTTCGCTTTCAGGGCCAATTTCTTGACCCTAGGACAAAAGAGTGCCCTTCATTTGTCGGGCTACTGGCCGACAAGTGTGGACTACTTATACTGGCAGTCACCCGGTCGCCAGGGTCTCGTCTGTTATCCAGCAAGGTGCACCGGATGAACTAGTCATCACACGAGCAGGTGAGGTTGACCACCGTTTGGTTGATATTTTAACTCTATAAGCCAGTTTTCTTACCTTCACCTCTTACACCCCAATATTGCTTTAGGACAATGCATTTTTTATTACCCTAGGCCAAGATTACGCGACGACAATTAAATATTTATTACCGTAGGTTAAAAGTAGGCTAGGAAAATTAATAATTAATTGGGATACTTCAAGAGTAGGCTACGATAACGCATGAATAATTAGAATAGGTGAGGGACAATACATTATTTATTAGCTTAAGTTAAGAGTACGCTGAGACATTGAATAATTCTTTGAGGTAGGCGTAACGTACTATAGAACAATGCATGAATAATTGGGACAAGTCAAGAGTACGCTAGAAAAATGAATTATTTATTAGCTGAGGTTAAGTTGCGAGCCCAACGAGAAGTTCGTAGCCAGGAACCAAAAGGTAAAGATCAGGAAGACAACAGGCGTCATATTTAAGGCAAATCCGAAAGAAACTACTCATGTTGTTTCATCGGAAGCTTCGCATATGTTTGTTTTAAGTCGTTAAAAAATATAGAAACATATTCTATCTAAATTAGATTTTCCAAAATGACTGAAAACACTCCGATCTTAAATTTTTGCAAAATGAAAAAATAATATATTTATAAATAGAAAAAACACGAAAATATTTTCGTAAAATCTACAACAAATGAGTCTTATTAAGACTACAAGAACAAATCACTTTTGAAACAACTACTTCTCTAGCTAATAATTCGACAGACATTGAATGATACAAAAGTAATTTGCGTGTTACAAAATAGCAAGGCTATCAAAGCAACACTAGTTTGAACGTATTTCTTTCAGTAAAATGAACTAAAAATGATTGAATGTACGTTAAAATAGTTTGTGGGTGACTATACTACGGTAATTTGGAACAAGAAATGAATTTAGGTTGATGTAATTAAAAATAAATTAGCAAAAGCAATTAAATAATTCAATACTCAATTTTATAACCATCTGTAGACACGTGTTTCGATATTTCAATCTCTTCAGTACAGCTTTATTATAAAATTGATTTTAAACATAAATAAAAGACTTATATATTTTATTAATATATTTATGTTTCAAGTCGTTAAAAAAGGGCAAATTTCAAATCAACAATAAATTTTCCCTCTGAAAAAATTTTGAAACATTTTATCCTTGAATCATCAGAATATCCTTTAAAATTTGAAGGTAAATACTTTTGTTTTAAGTTGTTAAAAATACAAAACCAATTTCTGCTTATGTGTAATTTTCCAAAAAAAAAACTATCTGCAGTGGAACGCTGTGAAGAACTTTGGCAAGAAAGTTCTGAAGGACATGGACGCAAAGAAGAGTAAAAGAATAAGAAAAAAAGGGAGCATGAACCAAAGGAAAAAGACAAAGGATGCTGCTGAAGGATATTGGAAGATGATATTAATGGCATCTTGGAGAAGGGGATAGGTTTTAATTGGTAGGCGGTTAAAGTCCCACACTACCTAAAAGTTGTTAGGTCTTCATAAAAATAATTTTCTCTTGTACGCAAAAATGTAATTTATTATCCCAGGCCAAGAGTACGCTAGAATAATAAATAATTAACTGGGATAGGTCAGCTGTAAGCTGTAAGTAAGAAAAAGGCAAGGTATTAAACAATTTATTTGGAGAGTTAGATTGATGAATGTGCTAAAACAATGAAGAACATTGAGATACTTGAATTTTTTTTTTAAATTTTTAATATACCTGTTTATTGATTTTACAGTTTGATTAAAATTTTTATCTTGGCAGATTTTGGCTAAAGATCTTAGGAAAGATCCCTTGCTAACTTGAATATTATGGCTAGTGGGATTACAGGAGTTGGAGAAAAGGACATTACCAGAGACAAGTAGAGAGCGGCAAATCATTTTGTAGATTATTCTGTAATTTTTGTATGTTAAATTTCTAAATAATTTAGCCCTGATTGTGATTTTTGCTTTGTTTAAAGCTGTGTGGTTTTTGAAATTAATTTTTGATCTATGGTAATTCCCAGGTATTTCATGGAGGTAGAGAGAGAAACATTTATTTGGAAGATGTGAATTGTGATGATTGATTTTAATTCGCGATTGTTGCATGGAGTCAGTAAGCTGTTGAAGAGATTGTAGAGCTTTTTTTTTATCCTCACGAGGTGGTGTCGCTTAGCGTCCCTCTGGCTGTTTTACTCCTTTTGAACTCCTGTATCTTCTAAGAAGTCCAGGAGTTTCTGCCAGGGGATATTCCTTAGCTGTTCTACAGGAAGCATGGGCTTCCCGAGTTTCGCCTTGCGTTCTTGTTTGTATGCTTCGCAAGTGCACAGGTGTTCGGGAGTTTCCTCTTCTTCCAGACACCCACGGCATAGGGGGCTTTTCTCAATGCCCATCCTATGTTTGTGCTTGTTCAGGTCACAGTGTCCAGTGACTAGTCCTGTGATTTTTCTTAGTTTCAGTCTGCTCAGTCTAGACAGCTTCAACATGCTGTCAGGTACCGGACCATCTAGGAAGAGTCTTGTATGCCTCATTCCATTTTGGTTTTGCCATGCCTTTTTGCGCTCCTCTGCTAACTTGCGTCGGATTATTTCCTTTCCGGTTTCATGGGGTATACCGAAAGCGGGTTCAGGTCCTATGAATTCACCTGCTGCTCCTTGTTTAGCCAGCAAGTCGGACCTCATTGTTAGTGTCTCTTCTTCTTGTAGTACTTTAAATGTTGCCGGTCTTGATGGCCCTATATTTAAAGTATGTCCATTTATGTGCATCCTATAGGCTGCCTGTCTAGCTTCCATCATTACAAATAAATGTAGTGGTGGTGCGATAATATGTGTTCCATGGCTGCCGTGGGCGTTGTCCTCATTGCCCCAGTGATTAGCAGACACGCCTGTCTTTGCACTCTTTCGAGTTTTACTGCTGCACTTTTGGTTTGGGTCTTTTCTCCCCAAACGAGCGCCGCGTATGTCACTATAGGTCTTATGACCACAGTGTATAGCCATTTGGTCATACTGGGTCTCAGTCCCCATGTGCGTCCTACCATTTTTCGGGTCGCAAAAAGTCCTCTCATGGCCTTTTTGCTGATGCTCTCTAGGTGGAGTTGTAGAGCTTTAGGTACGGTGGGTACATGGGAAATTAGAGCTGGGTCATCTGCAAATTGGAGGAGATATTTAAAGGGATTCAAGTGAAGAGGATTAGGATTGTAAATGTCAGGATTTTCTAATTATTAGTGAATTTTCTACAAGGTAAAGGACTTATATATTTTATTAACAAATGGTTATTCCTAGTTTTATTCGGAAGTAAAATATTAGTTTTAGTAAATGAAATTGAATATACTAAGGATATGGCCGTGTATATGGGTTTATTTTGTTTTAAGAACAAAAAATTGTTGAAAAGTTCCAATATAGAGAGAGCTATATTCTAGTTTACACCAATATGTTCTAATTTGACAAATCCTATCTTGAAAATAAAATAACGAAAGCACTTCAAATTTTTTGATAAGTCGAACTCGCAAATAAGAAATAAGGATAGAAATTCTGAATAATATGTAATAAAAGTCAGACAACGAACTAGAAAAAAGCTTAGAAAATGATACAAGAATTTAGAATAAAGTGGAAAAATAAACTGTTTCTTTTAACATACTAAGCAAATTATGACTAGGTAATGTAGTTATTTATACAGTTCCAAATTACATATTTGAGTTTAGATATGTATATACACAAATATATAAATAATTTATTTTTCCTCCGTCTTCGCCTCGAGAATCTAATCTTCGGTTAATGATATTAAGGGATTTAAATTTTGAGAAACATATTTTTAACTTCGAGTTAAAATTACCAAAGTACATGAAGTGAGTGCATACAATATGATGTATACGGAGAAAAGGCGACGAAAGTTACAGTATGCAGGCCCCCATTTGAGCCCCTTATTCACCTTCAGTTATAGGAGGACTAGCTCACCAGCCACCTTACTCTTTTGACAAAATTGAGGATTTTGCTGATCCTTCCAGGTCGGCCGATTTTGGCCATGATGTCCCCAGCAGGATCCTCCGTAATGCTGCCAGAGTGAGACAGTAGCACAAGATATGATCCGCCAACTTCGCTTCCGCGTTGCACCCTCTGCAATTGAGATCTTCAGTGACTCCTAATACATAGTTAGAAGTCTTTATTTAACTGACAGTGTCTAGTTAGGATATCAGTCAGGAATTTTAGGTTTAGCCTAGATGGATTAACACAATATGGAATAATTTTAGCGTTGGGTGTTTATATTATGTTTCTGGAATGAAATGTTGTTCAACCTTGCTTTGTGTTCTACCATATGGCATATTTGTAATATTTGACATATATAAGAAGTATATAAAAATTTTATGGAGTTCTCTTGACATGAAAACGAAAATTTTGCATCAATTACTTTTATAACACTTTCAATCTCTAACAACATCCTTTTTTTTAAATGATACTTTGTGATATCAACTTGTCTACTTAACTTCTATAGTTTTTTAAGTTAAAATTAATTTATCATATTTTCTCGAATAGACTTTTTTCAAAAATATGTATAAATTCTGGTGGAAACTCGATTGCCAATTTGATCTAACTAATAAATTCCTTAATATATATTCGTAACTTATCTGAAGTTGCGTAATTAAGCAGTATTACTTCACAATTTTTTCACCTCTATATCTTCATTTCGAACATTATGTACATAGACTCGTGATAATAAAAAAGTGAAGAATACAACTGTGCTTACTTATTTAATAAATTCCTCAACAGATATAAAAGTATATCTCTCAATTTTGATAATAAATTATTTTAAAAATATATTTTTTTATTATTCAAATCCTATTAATATTAGATATATATATATATATTTTAGATTAACATTAATTATTACATTATTTAGATCACAGGACTGTAAGCGGACTTTATTATGTCCTCTTCCACTGTTAGGAAAGTATTTTAGCCACACAGGCAATATTTTGGCCGTTGCTGTCGTATTCATGTCCATTTTATACAGAGCTGTTTTAATGATATAATTTTTAATTAAATGAATAACCAATAATTTTTTATATGTTATAATTTGTCTATTATATGTACAAACAAAGACATTATGAATTATTGGTTATTTATACACGGCTAGAATTACATATTTATTATCTTCAAAATACATTTCCTGTTTACCATGTATTGATAAATTCATTAAATCCTGTATACATTTTAATACTCTTATTAAAAAAACTCTGTATTTTATTTGATACAAATCTCATACCTTATTCTCAGCGTACAAACTGGAATCAGTCAATATCTTATTACCATTCCTTGTCTTTTACAATTCCGTAGGATAAACCGAAGCTGTGTATTTCTATATAATTAAAATGTAAATCCGAACGGTGGAGATAAAATAAGCAAAGGATCGCTCGTCCTCCCCTCAGGAGATCATTCATTATTAAGCAAACGGTCGCTGTCAAAGGAGGACTCCTTCGTCTCCTCCAGTTTTATTAAATAATCCTCGGCGCGGGGATCTTTTCGTCTTTTATTTATTTAAACTACAACAGAAAATACTTATTATTAAACGTGAATAATGCAAAGGTGCTACTTAATGATCCCACCTTTAAAAAAAAAGAACTGGCAAAGGTTCTAAGATATTTGGGTCTAATTGAATTTGACATTGTGTGTATTTTTCTTATAAAATGATCAGTTATTAAATTTGTAGATAAATTATACTTTTTTTAAAGGTTATATATTATATTTATCATTGTATAAATTAAATTAAAGTGAACTGGTTGAAGAGGCACTGAGTTGAAAATCCATATTATATCTAATAAATATATTTAATGATATTCTTCACCTGAAGAAGCCACAGCGTGCCGAAACAATTGTAGTGAGTTAAATAAAAATTTGAGGGCTGAAAGACCACCGGTCGATAGCCATGGAACAGAAGAACAACTATATCAGAATTTATTTTATTTTATTTTATACATTACACGTATTTTAATTTACTTCCTTCTGCGAATAAAGATAAAAATTTGAAAATCTACCACTTAATATTAATTAGAGGCGGGTCGATAGCCACTGATTAGAAGAAATCCGAATCCACTTCACTATATATACATACTTTACTTCTAATAATAAAGATGTTTTCTCTTTACTAATTAGAATTAATTTTGTATTATACTTATTCTCTCGTGAGATGTATACACGTATATTACATTTATTTACCTTACATAATTAAGGTTCATACAAAGTGAACGCTGATTTGTTATTATTTTTGTATAAAATTATTCTATCCAAACAAACTTTTTAATTAGGTAGTGTTTGGATATATACTACCTAAAAATAATATTATATTACAGTAGCGAAATACGAACTAATAATATGTATACAATGTTTCCTGCTATTATTCAGATTTACATATTTCCATCCCAACACAACATCACCGTAGTAATTATAAATGGATTACATAATCTCAGGTACAACACAATTTGGTCACCTCGTATAAATCATCTCCGAACTAAAGGGAAAATTAAAACCGATATGTAGTCCATTATGATGAATGGCCGACAGGATCCATTCCGGTGTAAAAGGTTAACTCTGACAAGGGGTATATCCGCACAGCCGATTAATGTGGGTCGGAATTTTTAAAGCGTGAATTATTGCCCGTCCGAATGTAAACAAATTACTAAATCTGGTTCATTTACACCTCAAGAGGGTCCTTCTCGTATGAGTTAAGGACAAAATTCCAAAATGGAAAAATTATTATTATTTATTAAATAATCTTAAATACGTGATACATTTTGAATAATTTAAATTAAATGATTAACAACAAAGTTAATCATTTTATATGAATTCCTCCGTCATTAATTTTCTTGGCTTGTCACTTGAAAATTTTTGCCAAAAACATATTGTTTCATTTGTACGCATGAAAAAGGATTTATCAGTTTTTAATGATGTTTGCTTTGAATACTCTCCAATTTAATTTGCAAAAAAAGTATATATCTGACGTGCGTTTCTATTTTCATGCAAAAACCATAAAAGTTGTAGCCAATTTCGTATTTTTGGATGATAAATATTCCATTTAAATTCTACATAATACTTAAAAAATGCGTTATCCGTGTAATGTATTTTGTGTAGCATCCACTACATTCACTACAATTGATTAAGGTAATTCGAAAATCAAAAATTTTGCGCTTTTCGATCTGAAAATAAGATTTATTGGAGTAATTTATGACGGTTGTATCAGCGCATTTTTTTAAAATTATGATTGATCGTCATATTTTAGAATATATGAAACCTGTATAGGACTAGAAAGAAGCCTTTCGAGTTTTGGCCAAAAAATGGGTATATTATTGGGATATAATACGAAGAAAACAGTTTGAAACTTGAATATTGCAATGAAAATAAGATTTCAACTATTTGCTTTACATGTAAAAACAATATTTATACAGAAAATGCACCAAGGAAAGTATCTGTTTATGTAAAATATTGTGACTGATTTACTACAAGCAATTAAGTGTTAATTGAAATTTGTCAAAGTCGACAATTTTATCAATTTTTCTGCATTTAATAATAAATACATTTTCAAATAATAGGCATATTAAAAGTTATTTCAATTAATTCTGTAATTGATCTGCAAAAAAACAATTTTTGTATTAGTTTGAATAACACGCTGTAAAATTCATATAGTGGCAGAGTGCTGGGCGTAATAAGTCTTTTAAAAATGTGCATGAAACGGAGTATTACTACCCAGAAGAACATGAATACCGATTAGACGGAGCAAGTAGGGAAAATCAAGATTAACTACTTAAAAAGTTGGTAGTAAGTCGGTATAACTTTCCATGAAGTTACACTTGAAAGTTAACAATCGAATGAATTTCTTTTGAACTTGGTCCAACTTATTTTTGTCTATATTAGTATAGGGAGACCAAAGAAAAAGATTAAAGATGTTGACAAACTAGAGCAATGAAAAGTAGAATTACAGTGCAATGCAAATTTTGAAAATCTTTCGCGTGACTTGGCTTCGTCATTGTCAACTTGCACCACTACCAGATCTGCTCCCTTTCAGAGAGGTTCCAGTTCGTTGACTGTTTCCTCGAGCCATTTCAAGGAATCGTTGTACGTGCAGGCAATACGCAGAATTTCCCCGACCATCTGGAGAAATATGTAGCGACTGTGCTGGTCGGGTCCACTCCCAGTCGCGTAATAGCTTCTCCTGTTCTTCCTTGAGTTTACCCAGGAGGTTGCTTCTGTCAACGATGGCCATCTCAAGATGTCTGTTGATGGCCTTCGTGTGGGTCTTGTGGTTAGCAACACTAACATTATCGTCCCCAATCTGTTAATCGATAATTATATCGGTCACTGTACAGAATTGGAACAACTTTATGTTAGCTATAACGCTCATAAATCGCTTATTTGTGGTGATTATAATTTGCCGTCTATCAAATGGAATAATAATGATTCTAAAGTTAAGTGTATAATCAACGGCTATGATTTCTTAAATCTGTCACAAATTATTACAATACCCAACTCTAGGAACGTTTTTTAAGATTTAATCAGTAGGGGGAACTAGCCGATTCTAGAACCTCCTCTGACCTTGAGAGTCGTGAGGAGGTTCTAGAAACGGCTAGTTCAAGGTCAAAGGATGCGCTTGACCTTCACATGACCCTGACCCATTTCCCATTTTCTCGGAAACTTTATCTGAGGACGTCTTACTAAACTTAAGCGAGCACCATGCGGCTTACGAAATCGTATTACCTCTCACACATTTTCAGAACTTACGTACGATGAAAAAAATCTACTTACATCATCTTACGAATTATAATACTCCAAATCATTACTTTCACTCTACAGATTGGTCCGATGTATTAAACGATTCAGACATTAATACAATTACAGATAAATTTTACAATATGATTGGTTATGCTATTGATATGTTTATTTCTTGTTAACTAGTTGCCGTAACAGATAAAAACTAGCTCATAAAAGGTTTAAAGAAAGCGGTTCATAATATGACTATGATATTTTTTTAATCTACGCCGTGAATGTATATCCAAGTTACAATCGCTTTAAAATAATTATTTATCTGTCATCGGAAATAAACTTATTTCTAATCCTAAAGGTTTTTGGGAGAGCAAAGAACGGATAAAGTTATACGATCAGTTATGGAATACCAATACATGAAAAAGCCAAATGGCGACGACGTGGTAAATCTCTTCGCGAACATGGTTTCAAATACTTACTCTAATGTCCCCAGCAAAACCTCTGCCAACTCTGTCCAGTGATGCAGTGATTCAGTTTGAAGTTATTAAAACTTAGGATCTCCAAAGAATAGGTATTTAACCTGATCTCATCACTTTGGATATAAATAAGTGTTGCTTTATATCATTTACTAGAAGCCTTCACTCGATTGAATTTGCCTACACCATCAATACTTAGGAGTCATATTCGATTAAAAATTATTCTTTAACTCACACATTATGAGTATCTGTAGCAAAGCTAATCAAGGAAAAATCGTGGGGAAATGATCTCTCGGAACGAGAAGAACGTCTTGGCTTAGAAATCTGGAAAATGATTTTATGTCACATCATCTGATCTGTTTCCAAAATCAAAGTAGTAATGATAATAGCTAACCTCCGGAATGGAGACGGCACATGAAGAAGAAGAAGAAGTAGCAAAGCTCTGAGAATGTGGGGGTTTGTCTGGCACATTACTAAAATCTCAATGTTTATTGATTGAAAGCATTATATTGTACGTTGTCATTTTGAATATGCGTGTGTAATCTGGTCCCCTTATACATGTGTAACATTAAATCCTTGGAGAGTGTACAAAATAAATGTCTAAGATCGCTGGAATATAAAATAGGATCTAACCATACGAGGGTGATTATTCTGTTATCAAGAATATGTTGAAAATACATAGCCATGAAGATCGTACGTTTTCATTGTCATATGTATCTTATACCAATTATTAAATGTCTTTAGCTTCTAAGTCAACTAGATTTTCAACTGTCATTCAATAACAGTCGATAAAGAACAACTTCTAATAACTCGATTAGCCGTCTTATGAAATATGCGAACCGGGGCAACGAATGCCACGAGGTACCGAAAGGCGGGGGAGGCTCGTGGCCGCAAAAATTAATCTACGCAAACAAATAGAAAAAAGGCAAATGGGCTAAATGGTGGCTGGAGCTGCAAGTTGAAGATGTTGTATGGGGAAGGCCGTATCGCATGGTGGTTAACAGGTTCGGTGGAGGGTCCAGATCGACCAGAGAAGGTCTTGTGCGATGGGGGAGGCTCCCAAGCCAGAAGAGCTATTCGCCAAAGAAAAAGATGGTGGCGGTAAGGGCGCTGCCTGGTGGGAAAACGACGGCACTCCAACGAGGCGATTAAGGTGGCAATACAAGACAACCCGAGCTCACAAGGATTCTTACCAGTGTCTCGCGGAGGGCAATGTACTGTCCGTGTATTAAAAGGCAAGGCTAGTGCTGCTCCCCAAGAAGGGGAAGTACAGGAAGGAAATAGGGTGTAGGCCAGTCTGCTTCATTAGTGGGGAGGCCAAAGTGCCGGAGAGGCTACTCGAACAACGCACAAGAACGGCGATTGAGGCCTGTCCCCAAAGCAATATGAATTTCGTAAAGGCATGCCCACGGAGGACGCCTTACTGGAAATGAGGAGACTGGTCGATGAGGCAAATAGTGAACCCCTTTGCCCTAGTTGCGTAAAAACCCATTTAATTTGCTCCCGTTGCTGGTCATCATGGAGGCACTGAGTAGCAGGAGAGTGCCGGGCTACCTAATCAGCTTGTTGGGGAGCCTACCTAGTGTTACCGGCGCTAAACACCGGCAACTTGTTATTACAGCAACTTGTGTTCAATATTGCTTCAATTTTTTCTTTACAAACGAGTAAAGTAAAATTTTGTATCTGTTGTTTTTCTAGAGAACAGCACCCCGTATATCATCATAGCTCAACTTCATGGCGAAAAACCCATCTCAGCTGCTGCAGGTAGAACCAAGCTCTGTCGCCTTCCAAGCTGTTACCAACAAGGGGGTCCCAAATTCCTGGTAATTCAGGATTCGCCACATCTGCGAAGGTCGCAACTGCCTGCGACCGAACCGATTCTTTAACTAATACTGAATTATATACCTCCTAACACCGTTCAATGCTCTACTTTGAAACTAATCCAGACTTGTCTTGCTCCTGCCTAATTTTAACACAACTCCGTTTACGAACTGACCTCTGACTTCATCTGTGCTATAGCCTCCATTTACAGATCGACCCTCGCAACTCTCAAGTGTACAGAGATGAGCATGACAAGAACGAAACGTAAGAGGCATTATGTTTTTGCCATCGTGGCGTTGAATGGAAATCATTTATAAACATATTTTTGCTATAGAATAGAGTGTGATGAAAGACAACAAATGGTGATTAATCATTTGATTATGTTATCTAACGATTTTTCGAGTCAGAAACGTTAATGAATACAGCCAGCCCTCGTAGGCTAAGGTCTCTTTGAAAAACCTCTATTGACGGCGTCAGTCGATCCATCAAGTTTTGCGTAAGTTTCCATTTTTTTTATTGTATTAAGACCCAGTGGTCATTTGTAAATTAACGTGTTTTCTTTTTATATTTGTATGTGATTTGTAAAGGTTAGTATTTAAATCTTCCTGTTTTTGTGCCTCGTAAATATCTTGTTTATATCCCGTGGATATTCAAACCGTATAAAAAAGATTATCTTTTGAAAAATCACCTTGTCTCCGAATATCTTTACCTGAATAGTCCTGGTGCTCTACCCTGAACTATTGGTGCAGTTGTTGAGGCAGGAACGTAATCAGGCCGATTTATTATTTTTTTATTCGCGTCCGATAGGTACTCCTCACTTTCGGCCAAAGTTCGAAACAGTCTTGTAAACACTAGACAGGAAGACTCTAATACACGTGGACGAGTATGAAACGAGAGATGTGAGGATCACTGAGGTCGTACCTCAGGAGTCGGTAGTAGGACCTCTCCTTCGGAATGTGGCGTTCGATGTGATATTCAGTTTGCCGCTTCTAGTAGCTGGACCCTACTCGGCTTCGCTGACGACTTGCTGGTGATAGTGCGCAAGAGATAGATTGGCGACTGTGGCTGATGGTCGAGGCGACCTCGACGTGGCTGGGGAGCAGGAGCATCGAGATGCCTCCCCCCCTCCAGCAGACCTTCAATCGGCTGCAAGGCCGAGGGTCTTTGGAGCGCGGAAAAGAGGGACACCCAAGTCGAGGCCCAAAGCGGATGCGAAAGTGTGGATCCAGTGGAAATGATTCCAAGGGTTGAGCTATGGATCAGCAGGGGTCAGGGAGAGCTGAAATACTTCGTCACCGTCACCGTCGTCGAAACGGCTGCTTCACTGAATATCTGTGGCGGATCAGTAAGCTGGAAGGTGCGAAGTGCCGGTGGTGCTCGGCCAACTGCGATGATGCGAGGCACACGCTGAGCGTATGCATTGCGGGAACCCTTGGGGAAGTTCAGGAGATCACGTTGGAAGGGCGAATGATAGTGAGGACTATTGGGAGGCAGTGGCAAGGTTTGCCAAAGCAGTCTTGACAAGGAAGGAGAAGGACCTTGCAGCCAGGAGGGAATAGGCTAAACGTATTAAGGCAAATTAATGTAATGAGTAATATAGTAATGTGTAATAATGTATAGTAATATTTATGTATAATAATGTAATAAAGAGGCAACAGAGGTTCCGAGCGAAGTGTCCAGTTCCGCCGGAGCTCCGGAGTTCAGGGGATCCACTGTTAGTGCGGCCAACACGTTCTCGAGTCATATACTTGTTTAGCAGGTTTCCAAAAATTTTAAGCGATAGAAATGATATTGGCTTATAATGAAAGAATCAGCTATCAGGGAAAATATCTGTAACGAGGGATCGATTATATAAAATCCATAAAGGACGACTCGATGCAAATTCAAAAGAAGAGGTGCGGGCGAACCATCTGGCTCAAGAAAGTTTTTGGATTTTAATAAAAGTAGCTCGTTTAATACATTCGATATATTCAGTGAAGAAGAATTGTTTTCATTTGTATGAGGATATCTACCCTACACCGAAAGGGGATGATTAAATAAATACATAAAAATACCTTTATTTAACGAAGAGCTATAGACACGACCAAAAAATGGACTTTAAAATCTTGTTGGTATTTGTAATTAATGAACAAAATTTTATGACACGAACGTAAAGATTGAACACAGTTACATTTATCGCAAATAGTAATTTAAGACTGTTTTCGCATTTTTATCATGATTAGTCGTCATATTTTAGAATATATGAAAACCTGTACAGGGCTAGAATGAAGCCTTTCCAAAAATTGATATATTATTGGGATATTACGAAGGAAGTTTGAAATTTGAATATTTATTGAATAACAAGTGGGACCAATTTTTTCTTACGACTATAGATAGATATCAAATTGAACATTGAAATAAAAATAAGACCTCAACTGTTTGCTTTAGATGCAAAAAAATATTTATACACAAAATGCAGTAAGAAAAATATCTGTTTATGTAAAATATTGTCACTGACCACTAGCAATTAAGTGTGTCATTGAAATTTGTCAAAGTCGACAATTTTAGAATTTTTTCTGCATGTAATATTAAATAAATTTCAAAATAATTTGACGCAATCAGTCTTTTGAAAATGTGCATGAAAATAAGTATTACTACGCTGAAGAATACAAGGAACTCGAATATCGATTAGACTAAGAAAATCGGGACAATCAAGAATAACTACATATAATAAAAGTCGGTATAACTTACACTTGAAAGTTAACAATCGAATGAATTTCTTTTGAACTTGGTCCAACTTATTTTTGTCTATATTAGTATAGGGGACCAAAGAAAAAGATTCAAGATGTTGACAAACTAGAAAATAGAAACAATAAAAATTAGAATTACAGTGCAATGATTTTGAAAATCTTTCGCGTGACTTGGCTTCGTGATTGCTGAAGCCTTCATTAGCCTGGACCGGCTGTCAACTTGCACCACTGCTAGTTCAGCAAAAATGCACGGTGTGCCTACTGGTGATCCGCAGATGTAGCAGAGGCTAGGCGCCACGCCAACAATTCCAGGAGGGACCTTAATAGGTGAATTCGCTCGGGAAGCACCAATCTAGTGATGCTAGAGTTCACGGCTTCCAATGCAAGGAAGTCCTTCAAACTGGCCATCAAAAGAGGGAAGGCCACGGCCTGAAAGCGCAAACTGGGATAACACCGCCCCAACTCGGCTATGCTAGTACCTAGAGGTATGAGCGAAGTGTTAAAGACCCTATTTATCCAGGGAGGAGACCACGACGTTACGCGGGGACGCGTACTGTACCGCACCGTAAGGTTTCTGAACCCTGTGGTGTGTCTAACGAAGGCTACAAGAACTATGTTATTGACAACCCTTCGCACGTTACGGAATTCTATAATGAATATTGTCTAAATGTGAACTCCGCCTGCAAGTCCTGTGAGCAACATTGTTGTGATTTTTTTATACAGTTTATAGTTTTATATGAATAGCACCAACAGGATATTGCAAAGTTTAAATAAATAAATAAATGACTGGCATTGCCTTGCAATCTCAATCGACGTTAGGAATGCTTTCAACTCCATCTCCTGGCAGCCCATAATGTACACGCAGAGGAGTCCCCCTCAATATATGACGGCTATGGTTGCGGACTATCATGCGGACCGTGAAGTCCGTTACGTGGGAGACGCGAGAGTCACGGAGACTTGGCCGTTACATCTCTTCCACAGGAATTCATGTTAAGGCCTACCCTGTGGAATTTATTCTATGATGTGGTCCTGGCCTTGCCGTTTCTAGAGGGGGTTGACCTGATCGGTTTCGCCGACGACATTCTGGTGGTAGTTCGGATGATGGAGATGAAGGTACTTGCGCAGGAGACCACTGCACTTGTCCAGGGCTGAAAGAATTCGCACAAGAGGAAAGCAGTCTGGCTTTCTAGGCGGAGAGCTGGGAGGAGTAGCAACATGAAGGTTTCTATGCTGAGACATGAGGTTGAGGTGTCCCCAAACCTCGAGTACTTTGGCGTAAGGCTGGAAGCCAACTAGTACTGCATCACCCAGGTTATGGAGGCATCACAGGGCTCAGCACAAGTGACCAGGGCCGTTTTGAGGCTCCTAGCCAATGTAAAAGCGCTGGCTCTTGGTAAGAGTTGCGCAAGCGTAGCTAATATATGCTGACACGGCATGGCCGTCGTGCTCTGCATCCCAACGTAACAAGAACCGACTTAGGAGAACTCTTCGCCCTTGTGCCCTATGAGTAGTGAGGGGCTACCGCACGAACTCTACAGATGCTGTGGAGGCATCGACTCTCCCCGACCTTGAACTACAGGAAGCTTTCCACGTTGTGCGGGCGGGTATGCTGAAAATCGTCACAAAGAAGGAGGCGCGTGAACGCTTCATTGCCAGGTGCCAGAGTAAATGGGCCGAGGGTACTAAGGGAGCCTGAACGCCTAGACTCATTCTTCCGGTTGGAGCAATGGCTTCGCAGGAACCAAGGCATTTTGACATACCACATGGCCTAGGTGCTCTCAGACATGGATGCTTTCATCAGAGCATTGGCAAACCCACAGATGACCTCTGCTTCTGGTGCCGGGACATATGCGATAATGTCCGACACACTTACCTCGAGTGCCCAAGTCGGAGTAGCCAGCTGCAGATTGAGCAGCCAAATCAATTCTGGAGGCAAAGGAGGGCGCCTTGCTTAAGCTTACACATAACAGTACGGTCGATGGATCCTTACACATTTACAAGATCATTATAATTTAAAGTATTTTATTTTAAAAAGTAAGTATTGTATTGTATAGTATTGTAATTATTGTATTGTAATTTTAATGTTAATATGTATGTTGGAAATATGTAAATAAATGCTGGTACCGTGGCAGGGGGGCACCAGGCAAAGTGATGGTTCCCCTGGTGTCCCCAGATTTCAGGGGGGCTCTGTTGGTGGTTCGCGGCCAAGCACGTCCCTCACAAAAAAAAGTTCGGCTTCCTTTCAGAGATGTCCAAGTTCGTTGATCGTTTCCTTGAACCATTTCAAGGAATTTTTGTACGCGCAGATAATACGCATAATCTTCCCAAAGCAGAACCATCTGGAGAAATGTGGCAAACTGTGCTGATTGGGGGATCATGAGATAGATAGGAGATGTAGTTGTTAGTTGATGGCCTCCGTGCAGGTTTTGAGCGTTATGTCGGTATTCCTAGGCCTCTCGAGTAGACCTTTTTTCGACCACAATTGGAGTTCCGAGCTCGTTCTCCGTAAACTTTTTACTATTGATGGTATAATAAAGGCGCTTATTTTGTTTTGTTTTTGTGGGTTGTCTTTTATCAGAAGGGTCAACGGCTAAGAGCTCCTTCTGCCCTGAATTGCGTATTACTTACTGCTTAGTTAGATATATCACCTAAGCCCTTGGGGGCAATAAGAGAGTTGAGGGTGGGGCAGGAAGAGTCGCTGAGCGATTACAGATACGTCCACTTTAGAGTGCTCGTAGACAAAAGGATACCGGTGATCGGAATGAAAGTCCTGATGTGGGATATTAGAAAACTCAATCCTGACAAGCTGAGGGGCTTAATGAGAGGGAAGGCAGGTCAGCAAGGGGTCTCAGGGGAGCCTGCTGTGTGACCATCCCCAAAAAGAGGTACCGGGGCACTAGGGCAGTATATTGGTGGACCGAGGAGGTTCCCCTGGTGAAGGCTCAGGCGAACGCCACCAGGAGAGACATCACGAGGTTCCGAAGGGATGAGTAGAGATATGGTGGCCTTGGAGTCGCTGTAGATCTCTGTAAACAAATAGACACCGCATCGTAGTTTGCAGGGTCGTGATATGGGCGCTTTTTCCACACCGAAACGACCAGAAGGGGCGATGGGGAATGCTCCCAGGCCAGAAAATCTAATCGCCGAAGAGGGGCATTTCGAACGAGGTAAGGTAGCAGTGGAAGACAATCTGGCCGAGCTCACTTGATTCGCTTCCGTGGCCGGTCATTACACTGAGTGGTAGGAGGATGCCGGGTAACATAACCAGCATGTTGGGAAGCTACATAGAGGAAAATACTCTCACATATGACGACGAGAATGGAACAAGAGAGGTGAGGCTCACTTTGGAAGTACCTCACGCCACCTTACAGAAGAAGGGTCCTAGTACCTTCCTCTAGAATGTGGCGTTCATTGGGATATTCAGTCTGCCGCTTCTAGAGGGGGTCCAGATAACTGACTCCAAGCAGTTGTGGAAACTGCTGGTAACGGTGGAGGCTGCGAAACTCTTATACGCAGCGTTAGCGTGGGTTAAGACCGTAGAGTCTAGGAGAAACGGGGAGAGACTTCGTATAGCGTTACTTGTGGGTGACCTCAGAGTCATAAGAGAATACCGCATCAACGGATGCAATAGAAGTGTTGGCGTCCTTCCCTCCAGCAAACCTCCAACTGGCCGCAAGGATGAGAGTCTTCAGGGTGCGGAAAGAGGGACATCCAAGTCAAAGCATGCATCCAGGGGATATGGCAGAGATAGGGCGAGGCGAGCGACCAAAAACATTTGCTTTGCAGGTTTTCAAAAATTTTAGGCGATAAAAATGATATTGGCTTATCATTTTTTTCAACATAATTTTTTCTCCAGATTTGTGTATTAGTGTAATGAAAGCAGGGAAAATACCTGTAACGAGAGATTGTTTATATAAAAGCCTAAAGGAAATGCGCAAATATAAATGAAGGTGTGCGGGCGAACCATCTAGCCCAGTAATATTTTTGGATTTTAATAAAAGTAGCTTCGATATATTTAGTGAAGAAGAATTGTTTTCATTTGTATGAGTATTTCCACCCTATACCGAAATTTGATTATTAAATAAATACATAAAATATTTTTTTCTACTATTGAATTAGAATTTTCAAATATCAAACATCTATTTCACGACGACCAAAAAAATGAGTTTAAAAGCTCGTTGGTATCTGTAATTAATGAACAAAAGTCGTCAGTATTTTATGGCACGAACGTATAAATTTAACACAGCTTCAAATATGTTTTAATTATGTTCATTGGGATTCACAACTCATTGAATATTGATTGAATAACAATCTTTAGCTATGTAACGATTGAATAGGTTCAATATTGTAGACCATATACGATTACAGGCTTCCTTAATAATAAACCCTAAAATAGCGCATTTCATCTTAAATTGATAAAAGTATCATTCAAGGAAGTATGATCCGATTAAAGTCATAAATTAATCTTTGATCTTTACTGAGCCATACATTTATAGGTGGAATACCAAACTGTAAGGTAAAATCAAATAGCAAGGTAGAATTGAAAAAAAAGTGATTTAGAGAGATTTGTTAAAGCTGAAAATTCAGATAGTACAAAAACAGATCTAGTGCAACTTTATAAGTATTATATATAGTGTTAACTTGGTGTGTGCCGACATGGTATTAGAAATAAAAGATGTTTTATGAGAAGAGGATTCTGTTCTAATACTATATTCATCATTAATCCATGAAACAGAGGGTTAGTTATAATCACCAAAGATGAATAACGTATTTTAATTTGATATTGATTCTTTGGATTCACAATAACTCTTATAGAATAAATGTGCATAATAATTTTTCGGAAAATTTAGTATCTCTTACATTCATAATATTGTATTCTTTTAATTGCAGCCTTCTTATTAATGTAATTTACATTAATTTTTGCTGTGATAATGTGTTGAAATTTTATTTAATTTAATATGCCAATAATAATTTATTTAAAGTGTCGACATATTTCTTTTTTATTGTTCCATACCGGTTGATTCATCGACTACCGGTGTATAACACCTCGGGTGGAGTTGTAAATGTTAATAAAGTGCCTCGTCTCGTTGTTGTAATCTGGTCGACCGATCGACCAGGTAGAGTGTATCCCGGTTGCATTATTACGGCCACTGAATTCAGTTAACCCTCTTTTCAGGCCCGACTCGAAAATTTATGTTGAACATTCTATTTTCAACCGGATTTAAATTCGTCCATAATTTATATTTATTTGATCGCCACAGAAATGCAGTCTTATGTGTGTGTGTGTGTTAGGCGTGTTTCTGGCCCATCTTCCTGTTGCTGTCGTTTCTATATATTTATAGTGTCAGCCCGTGAATGAACCCAATCCATTCGACTTTCATTATTTCTCCAACACGAATATTACAGTTCCAATTTCAATATTTCCTACCTGAAAACTAAACCAATAAATAAGATTGAATGATTTGTTATAATATTACTAGAAACTCAATGAATAAGTGATTCACAAACTGACTAACTGACTAACAGATCATTGGTGTGAACGCATATTTACCAGCGAATCATCAATCTAGGAAGTACTTTCACTATTTACCGGTAAATTGCAAACAAAGTAGCTGTAATTAGAAATGAATTACATCGTTGTTTCATACAGGATTAGCGCTCCGCACTGGCTGTGTGAACTTTTACTCGGAATGACAAAAATCTTCGCTCCGGAATTAATGACGCCGAGAGAGCACGGCGATTTGTTTCAATTAAAACGAAACTCGCGCTTCATGAAAATTAAAAATCTCGCCCGTGGAGTAATTACGAGATTTTATCTGAATAATCTAAATCTAGTGAGCTTTGTTCATCTCAATTATAATTAAAATGGTTACGCGTGTAAAGTGCATACTTTCTTTGTATGAATTAGGCCTGATGAATGATAACGACAATATATTCTTCCTAACGTAAGTCAGATTTTCTGCAACAGAAATGTTATAGAATTATATTTTATGATTTATATTTTTAATGAAATTAATATATAGGAACATGTAACTAAAGTTTGTGTAAAAGAATAATGAAAAACTTTTTTGAATTATTGTTTCCCTGCCAACAGCAACTACGACCGGTGCATTAAAATTTGCTTTAAGGTACAAAACTTGAAGCAGATATTTTTATTGGTCCCTATACATGGAAGGAATATAACACGGATAGTAGGAAAGTAGTACTCGTTTGCACCGTACGTAGCGCTGGCGAAACAAGAGGCCGCCGGATGTGTGCTAACATGTTCTGTAGTATTTCAGCTACACTTTGATCTTAGCTATAGGCCGAAAAGTGATGTAGTATTTCAGCTGCCTGCGTGTAAAGATACGTTTCGCAGATATTGACTGTACTGTTTATATGTTTTTATGTTCAAGGAAATAAAGAACGCTATCCGTTGGGAAGTTAGGCCTGTGATTAGATTTCTCATTGCAAGAAATATGCCTTGTGATATTCAACATCAATTGAAAAATGGATATGGAGAAAATGTTTTAGATAAAACATCTATGATGATGAGGGTTCAGGATGGCCGTCAGTCACTACTGACAAACTTTCAACCATCCATCCTATAATAGCAGACTTTCTCGTTCAGATTATAATGTTCACAAAACTCAAGCAGTTTTTGACAGAAAAGAAAAATTACCTATCTCAAAAAGCCCAGCGTTACTCAGATTAAAATGGCATTTACTAATTTCTACTTATTTCTCTAGCTATTAATCATTTTTTATCTTCGATTTTTCATTCTCCTGTTCTTCCTATATATACTTGAGTTGTCTCACAGGTGCTCTTCTGTTTCATTATCTTATGTTCTTCTTTTTACCTGAGAGCTTAATAAATGTCTGTGAAGTTATATCTTCAAGGTACAGTGTGACAATTTTGTGATTTTGGCGACATGTTCACAGAAATTTATCTGTAATTTATCTGTAGTGTATAATGCAGTTAACAAACTTTAGATTATGTACATTTACAAGCATTTTCATAGTTTCAGGTACTAAAATCACATGTTTTATTGCCCGAAACAGTATTTCTGTTATCTTCTCAGGATTGATCAGTTAAGAGTATTCTTTTAAGCACCCATCCAGTATTTTTTTAATAGTGCACTAATTTAGTTAAGATCACATTTAGTTTATTAGATGTTTTAAGTGGCATTTAAGGTAGACATGATAAATATAAGGTATTAAATATATTGTGCGTATATATGGGGCCCAAAATCGATTCTTGTTGCACAAAAGGGTTTGAAGTTATTAAAATTGTAGTATATCATCTCATCATTTTCAGATCTAATATACTTTTGGTAAAGTTAGTAGTCTCTCCCGCCTACCTAGGAATGCCCAACATATCGCGTCGATCGCAATCAATGTACCTACAAAAACTCACCATGAAATCAGAGAATCACAAAGGACCGACCCCAAGCGATGATAATCGATGTATTCGTGGGAGGCCGCCTCGAGAAAGTCGCCCCACGAACCGCTAGAGAATATCTGTTATTGCAAGCATGTCTACAGTCTGATCGACGACGATGAACAGCACCTTTTAGTAATCCCTGCTAGCGATCGTGCCGCTGTCCTGAAAAGTTATCATTATGACCCTACTGCAGGCCACCAGAATGTAGTATGTAGTAGTAGGCTACATCAAACGTTGTCCAGCCTAGTCCAAACACCGGTGATGTAACAACCTTTCGAGATCCTCGCCAGGGATCTATTCCGACCTCTTCATCCCGGCCAGAATGATGAACGATGTACGATATTCATCATCAAAGACACCGCGATCCGTTGAGTCGAGCTGTTTACCATGTATCCCACCACCGCCCAGAATTGCGCGTTGACTTTAATCCGAGAGGTCTGCTTCCATTTTGGATTACCGCGTCGCATTATTGGCGATAACGGAACTCAATTTACCAGCTCCCTGATGCAGCAAATCAAGCACAGTCTAGGAATAAAGCAGAGCCTAACTCACGTGTATCACCTGGTATCTAATCCGGCAGAACGACAAAACGCGAACTCAAGTTCCAATTGGCCTAGTAGCTGAAGGAAAAAAAAACAGGTTGACGATCATTGAATTCTCCGAGATTATCCAATAATTATTGAGACTCGCCGACGTTTTCTCCACCGCACAAGAAACCCACGAAAAGGAGCAGGGCCCACGAAAGGCTTACGCCGACAAAAAACGACGACCTAGCCCAAGTTACAGCCCCGGCGACCATGTACTCGAGACAATCCACTCGCTAAATTCTGCTCATAGGAAGACGTCGAGCAAGCTGGCCCCTAAACTAGGACAGAGATCACCGATCCAGCTGCCCCTTCTGAGGTTCTGAGAGTGTACCATTCGTCTGCTCCTTAGCCTTACGTAAATACAGACGCTACATCACCAGCATCAATCCAGAGAAGAGGGCACTACGGAAACATCTGATAGCCTTCAATTATGAATAGAAATCACTAGGACTACCTCCAACCGATTTCAATGGGGGACTGTAGCTACCACTGTTTGGCAGCTATTATCCTCGCGAAGGCCAGATTGTTTTCGTGAAGAACATTAGTAATATTAAGGAAATTTCTAATTTTCATTGATATTAGTTAAAAAGCACTTTAAAAGCAAACATTAGGTAAAAATATTCTATATGAAATGTTAACATTGATAAATTCAAAATCGACAGGATTTCATGGTAATTATTTCTAGCAAAAGTAATATTATTCTTAAAGCACAAATAAATTTAATAAACTTCCTCTGAATCAATTCTGACCTGTCTATATGTTTTATATACATGGGTGACTAGATGATACAACAGTAATCCAATATAGATCTGACATAAGAAGAATATAGAAGTATAATACAATGATTGTTTCGAAATTGCACCGTGTTTCTTTTAATAAATCCAAGCATTCTGAAGGCAATAATATAGATGTGCTGGGAAAATGGTAGTTGGTGGTCCATTAGCACTCACAAGTCGTTAATTTTATAAATCATTTCCAAACGTTCAGTCCTTATCCGGTAAAGTGATGTTGTGGTTATATCTTGTCGAGTAAATACAATTGCCTTGTATTTGCCTATATTTAATTCCAATGATTTGTTATGACATCATTCTGAGAGCGCATCTAGGTACTCTTGAAGCAGTATTGTATCTTGAGGGAAAGTTATTCGGATATATAATCTGAAAATCACAAATATTTTGTCTTGAAACTCATTCCGATATCTAAATAAATAAATAAATTGATTGAAGAGGACAAGTGGAATCCTTGTGGGACACCTGACACTAAATGGTGAGGATGCAATAACCGGTTGAAACCGATTTGTCAGGTATGATTAATTCCACGAAAAAAGTTTGCCATCAAACCCTATGGCGCTTGTGGGAATGTTTTCCTCTGTTGTCTCTTCTGTTTTTTTTTAATTGGCTCATAGTCTCGATTGAACAGTTTTTGAAAAAATATCTTTTACTTTTTGTTTTTTTCCTGTTATTAATAGTTTTCCTGCTTCATATTTTACTTTTATATGCTCATAATTTCTATCATTTCTTATGTTTTTAATATCTTATAGAATATCTTCTTTTGTACTTTCTTCCATCATATTTTCAAACCCTTACTATATGCTCTGGTTTTCGTTCATAATCATTTTTTTGTGCTTTAGTTCTCTCACTCTCTTTTATTCATCATAGCAGCTCTATGTTCTTGTGCTTAGTTATTTTTGCCATTTGTTTTCTTAATTCTGAGTTTGTCTTTTATTTACATTATCTACAAAGCCATTTACTTCTTGTACTTGTTTTGTTTATTTCTTATGCCTTTCCTGATTACCATTTTTTGCCTATACATTGTTTTTCTACTTCCATGAGCTCGTCTATTTCCGGTAATTTATTTTTTTAGTTGGTATGATTTTATTGCTTTATCATATTATTTGCTTCAAATTTCTTTTCCACTCATCTTGCTTTTTCTTAATTACATAGTAGATAGTGGTCGCTTCCTATTTCATATTCTTCTTTAACTCTTACATCTTTTTCTGTTTATCTTTTCTGTAAAATGCATTGTATTACTGTTCTCTCATCTCTACTTTATTTCCTTATGTACTTAAGGATTTTTTTATAGTCAAAAAATGTATTTTTATCTCTTGTTGTAAGCAGAAGTCAATCAAATTTTCTCTATTATTATGTTTATGGCTTTCGCCATGTTATCTCAAGACTACGCTATACTCCTATTATTTCTTCCTATCCGTGTATTGCAATCTCGAATTATAAATACCTCAACTCTTGTTTTCTCTGTTTTTTTCACTAATTGTTTACTAAATGTATCTTGGTTTGCTCTAGTGTCATTTTCCTTCGGTTTATATACGAGTATTATTATTTATGCCTTCCCTACTTCATATTTTTAACCTTGTTTTATCAGGCAATTTGTCCTTACTTGTGGATAGTTGCTAGAATCACCCCTGTGCTAAAGTCAGGTAGTTCAGGTGAACTAGTAAATTGTAGGCAAAATTATTGGAAGCGAGAATATGTTCACAGATGTATAGTCATGTGAATAATCTTATAACAACTCAACAATATAGTTTTGTAAAAAATAGATCTACAACATCTAGTCTTTTAAACTTGACTCATACTACTTCTGAAGTTCTTGATAATATAGGCTATGTTGATGCTATTTATACTGACTTGCACAAAGCATTTGATTCTATTGACCATAATTTACTTATTTCTAAACTAACCACTTTCGGATTTTCGAAAAATCCCTCAAAATTCATAAAATCATTTTTACTAGATAGAAGACAACTTATTGAATACAAATGATATCAATCATACAGGTTCATATCAATTAGGGGTCAAACCTATTGTTTGGAATGTTTATTAATGATATAATGACTGAAATTGTATCCAATGTATTGATGTATGCTGATGATGAAAATATTTTGTAGCATTACGGACCTGAACGACTGCCCGAATTTACAAAAGGTTCTTGTTAGAAGTGATAATTAGTGTTGTGATAACCTACTAATGATAAACATTAGAAATGTAAATGTATGATCTTCACTCGGAAGAAATCTCCAATAATATACGATTATAACGTTATAGGTATTATATGCAATTAGTTTTATACTTTGAAAATGATTAGGAGTGATCAAAACACGTGTCAGGCAACTGAAAATAAAAATATTATGGAACTTAATAAGTTTTAATATTAATATTATCCCATCGAATTTAGTTATAGGTATTCCTCTAGATAGGTAGGTAAATATCAAGGATATTGGAGTCACTTTCGATTGCGAGTTAACATTCACAAATCACATAAGTTCTATATGTCGTACAAGATGTTAGGTTTTATTAAACATACCAGTCCTGAAACTTTTGAAACCCTAGTTGTACTGAAACTGCTATATTATGCATTTGTTCGTTCCAAACTGGAATATTGTAGGGTCACCATATCATCAAATACATATTGCATCACTAAAGAAGAGACAAAAGAATTTTTTACGATATCTGTACTACAAGACGATGTATGTCTATTCTGATTATATTGTTTCGTATAGTGACCTTCTTACGTTTTATGAATTCTCTAAATTATCCACACGCAGAAACATTTCCAAATTAGATTATCCATATAAATTGGTAGATCACAAATGTAACTGTTTCGTTTATTGTTTCCCATAAAACTATTTCATTCTCGTGCTTTCTGTGAATTAGACATACTCTTTCTTCGCTCTTAACTCCACTAAAAATTGACGTGTGTTCAATTTCTGTTCATTTTTAAAAATTCTCCTTCTAGTTCTTATTTGCATATACAACTTCTTACATTTCATATACCATTTCGTCATCATTTTCGCTTGTCGCATTTTTTTACTCACACCCTTATTCCTTGCCATTGTTTTTATATTACTTCTATTTTTCTTCTCTGTGTGTGATATCATAGTTACTCCTTTCCATTTAGCGTTAATTTTTTGTATCCGACCATCACTCCTAATTTCACGTTGTTATTTTCTTCCTTCACCGGTCATGTCATTATCAATATATAATTGAATCGCTTTTAGTATTTCACACTACGCTTACATTATTTCCTTTTTTCTCTCTCTTTATTTCAGCTACTGTCATGTCTGATTTTACTTCTTTCCTGATTTAACACGCTAAAAATTACTTGAAGCAATTAATATTAGCGATAATTGGCTCTATTTAGTTTCCAAATTTATAGTGTTTCGGTAAGCAATATAATCTGGGGAGTTTAGAATGTTTAACTTCACGTTGAAGTTTTAGACATTTAGAGTCTCAAGTCTCCATAGTATATTATTTCCCTCTATTCCCATATTTTTAATCATACTCTCTGTTATTTTGTCTACTACTGGTGTTTTTCCATTTTTTTTTCGATTACCTCTTGTACTTCTTCTTTTGGTGTGCCAACTGTTTCTTCATTTGTCTTATAGTCTTGATTTTATAGTTCTCAAAAGTACCTCTTCCATCTTTCCATTGTTTATTTCTCCGTTATTAATAGTCTTCCTGCTTCATCATTTATGATTATATGCTTATATTTTCTGCCAGCTCTTTTAAAATATCTTCTAGTTTTTTTTTTCAGTTACTTACAACTAGGTTCTAAATTCTTCTCATGTTCTCTGCTTTTCACTTATGACGCTTTTTTGCTTTAGTTATCTCTCTGGTTTTCTCTTGTGTTCATTAGATGAATGAGACCCTAAGTAAAAACGACATAGAAAGAATTCGGAAGCAAGTTAGAAGACATTTTTAATTTTTGGTTCCTTCTATTACTTTTATTGTCTACTACACTGTTTGCTTTGTTTGTTTATCCCACATATTTGTTATACTATCTCTATTATTGTTGTCTTGAGTTATTACAATTCTTTGTCTATACTTTTATTAGTTCGTCTATTGACTTACTTATTTCTTCTTCATATTTCTTAGCTATGGCTTCCTCTTATAGATTGTATGTTTTTTACTTTATCGTTTGTTACTTTTTCAGCATTTTCTTGCTCTTTCTCGGTCTCTTTTTCTGTTAGTAGATAGTAGTTGCTTCATTTTTGATATCCCTTTCTAACTCTTACATCTTTTATAATTCTTCTTTATTCTTCTTTTGTGTTATAATAATATCTATTACTGATCTTCCATTCCTGTTTGGTTGTTATCTTATATACTTATGGATTTATTTGTGACCAAAAATGTATTAGCTATTATTAGATCTTGTTCTATGTGGAACTTAATCAATCAATTTATTACTTTTTCTCTGGCATTTGCAATGTCTATCCAAAACTACGCTATATATCCTATCACTTTTTCCTACTCGTCCATTGATCTTTCATTATATACCTCACCTCTTGCTTGCTCTGTTTCTTTTACGAATTGTTGCATCTTTAATTGTTGCTTTAATCTTCGTTCGGACCATATACTTCTACTATTTTCTTTGATCTATTCTGATCTTTCTTTCTTTCTTATTCCAATAATACGCATTATTTGGTTAATTGGTTTCCATCCTTTTATTACATATTTGTGCCTTATTTGTATTACACAATCATTCTGCTTGCTCTTAACTTCAATAAAAAATATCCTATGCATATAATCTGTTATCTGTTATCTCATGGCATTATTATAAAATCCAGTTTTGTTGTCTCAAATACTTCATTTAGTACTTTTTCTCTATCTTGGATGGCTCATACATTTTATGTTCCGAATCGCCATCTATTGTTTTTTTTTTCGTTACTATGTTGTTTTAATTATTGTTATTTCATTTTCACGTAAGGCATTTTTTTTTTGCTCATGTTCTTATTTCTTGCTATTATTATTCTATTACTTCTATATACCCAACATGTTTATTAACACGCAAAAAATACAATAACGCAATTAATAATTATATAATTGTTAGTGACTAGCGGTGTTCTTTAAACTAATCGAATATTTGCAATTTGAATAACTCATATGGGACTTTCTAATTGTTTATGTTTATGTTTATTAGACTTTAGTTTCTTTTCAAAAAAAAAAAATACATATGAATATCCAAAAATATTATAAAAAACATATACACATTTTAGATGATTAAATTAAGGATTAGATAATCAAGAATGTACTTTAAGAAAAGTAATGAATGAACCTTCTACAAATTTTATATTTTTTTATCACTTTTTCTGATAATATTTTAGTCGTAACAAATGTACCCAATTTGTTAACTCAGATAAACCTCCTAAAACGATGATAAAAACCGCTCGTGTCTATCAAGCGTGTTCAAGCGAGTTGCGCAGAGCCAGGAAATGACTTTATTTTTAAACTCTTGTTTACTATCGCAAATTTTTATGCAAATACCGCGATCGCTACGACAGAAACCACTATATGGGTCTTGTTAGATGCAATTTAAATAAATTAATGATAAAATAAAATGCAGAGAAAGAGAGAGAAGAAAAAAAAACTCGTTCCGTCAACCGGTGGATTCATTTAAATTACAAATTTTCGCAAAACGTCGCCGATTGTGAATGAGCCAGGAAGTTTCTAATGGAGACACGTCTTTTCTTATTCAAATTGGCGAAGTCGCGTCTGTAAATGCTAGCGAGGGAGTTTCCTCCATTCAATGGCTCGTAATTATTGTTTTATGCTTATGCAAATGACGGCCTGATTGATTCTTTATTATAGGAGAATTTTCTGAATTGATATTACCGTAAATATGGTTTACGGATAAAGCATCGTTCAGTTCTTTTTAATTTACCGCATATCATTGTCTTCATTAATCATTTAACTAAGGTTTACAATGTGTTTGATTAATTCAAGGACTTTAAAACTTAATTTATTTAATTGATACTTTCATAATGAATTGACCTTTAATATTATAATAAGTAATTTATTTACGTTATATAAGACTATTACTTAATTTAACCAAACTAAAAATGAAGTCTATGTAAAGGAAACATGTATAATGTTCAGGAGTAAAAATTTACAAAGTCTCAAAAATACAATATCCACATTCTAAAATATCAAAAAGTCTATTTGTAATATATATTTTTGCTTCAAAATTGTGCCATTCATGTGATGTATAAAATATGTTCAAAATTGTTTCCTTTTATTTGCTTCGTGATGTTGAGATACGAAGAAACCGAAGCCGGTCTTTAAAATTAAATGTTTACATTAACTTTAAAAAAAATGGGAATTAAATTGAATGGAATTTTCATATTATATATTCAATAAAATTAGTATTGTTCACTAAGAAAAATAAAGCACATAAATATTTAGATATTCTCACAATATTAAGTTATTAAATTTGAATCATTACAATGCATTGGCGAATAAAAAAATGTAAACAATAACATCTATTTTTTTTAGATTTATTTATAAACCTGAACTGATCTAAATATCACGACCTGTTTTCGAAAAACATGTTTTTTTTTTTTCGTATATACGTTGTAAAGTGAAAGAATTTGCAAGAATCGCCGCGTAACTCTGCTAGTAAATAAGTAATAAATTTTCGAAAAGCGTTGCTGCACCAAACCGCCTGCCAAGAATACGTCGCGCGCCTCCAAGGCAATCCAAAACGCGGCAATACACAATCCAAGACATCAACACGAGGCAATGCCAAATTTGAAACAACACGTGCCACAATTAAATCGCAACAGTGTAATAATCGTAAAGAAATACGCGAAATAATGCCAAATGTACGAAATTACACGTGCCACAATCGATGCTTTCGTGTTTCGAAAGCGCCCAACTATTTTTGGATCTCGCTTTTGCAGTATCACCTTTAGCCACCCGTCGAAAGAGGAACCGGTGGATGATTAATGAAAGACAGTAAACGATTAATTAATGTGTAATTACTGGCCAGTGTTCGCTTACATCATCGACGATGTAAATTGCTTTTGCACAACGGAAAGAGAAAAAAAATGTATTATTAATTTCGAGCGTGTATAATTTAAAATCGGTTCGGCTCTGATTATTTCTGCATGCTCATTTGCCCACCCCCTATTGTTTATTGTTGGCTGGCCACTATTCCGTGGAATCGGCACTAAACAAATAATCGCCGTCCTCATTTGCGAAAATGAACTGATATTTTCAAGGTAATGGAAAAAAATATATATGTTAAAATCACATGAACTAAATTACTAATAATATCCCTAAGTCTATTAAATTTTCTAAGACTAATAACATAGTCCAAGCATCTGTTGAAACAATCACATTACATTTCTGTATAGAATTATACAAATAACTTTTTATTGTAATAATATTTATGAAACAAATGCTTACGCCTTCTTATGCCACTTCTGCCTTCCAAGTCTCCTATTATTATTAGTTTAAGAAGGCTCTACTTGTTATTATATATAATGCGGCTTAGATATGCAGTTTTTCTTGCTTTGGGTGTTAAGGATGGACGGGGAAATCTACCTTCTACATTTCTTTCCAAAACATTTCCGTTGTAATGATAAGTCCAGGGTATAATAACTAGTCTTTTATATCTTCATATTTCAAATGTTTACAATTTTGTCAATGTTAAAGGCTTCAGTATCCACACTAATAAATATGATTGTATATTTGAATAACAGGGGCGACAACATACATTTCTGTCTTCATCATCAACCTCAACTGTTGTTCTTGGAATATTTTCTGTAATGAATTTAAGCCATTTTCTTTCAGGATTTATAATAGGACCGTATGATTCTGTGGAATGGATCAAATCTAATCACATCTATTTACATCTGCCTTTTTAGTATGGGAAAACTGCAATAGAATTCTCAGTTGTATAATTATCAGATGATGTTTCAGTATCTGCACCATTCCTCCCAATTTTCCGCCTATCAAGATTTACAATATTTGAATCAAAAACCGAATACCAGCTTTCGTCACTGTAACTTTATCGATACAATTGCTCTTATCATATAAATCAACTCACTATGATGGACAGTGAGTTGATTTATATTATATATTATATTACCAATAATCTTTTCAGAGGCATGCGCAGATGCAAGCTTGATCACAACATTTATATACTATTCAACAAAAATTATATTATGGTAATTATTATTATATTATTTAATAGTTGATGTGGACTTTATCCCCTAGTTTTGGTCTTTCAGTAATGGCATATTATCAGGTCGTTTTTGATTTAAGTTCTTTAATCTTAGAACATCTCTCAACCATCCAGTTTTTTTGTTTGTTTTGGTACATCTGCTTGTTCATTTCTACTACTTGATACAGAAGTTTTATCAACTTTTTTATTCAAATCTTTATTAATTGTAATTCTTTTATCACATTCATCGATTACATCCACTATGCCACCTATTATTTAAGACATTCGATTTTTCTGTACAATTTTCATCATAATTATTACTTGCAGTCTTTTGAACTTTATTAGAATTAATATTATTTATACCAATCATCTCAACGTTAAAGATATTTTGGATCAATAAGTACTCGAACAGTTACTATTCTCTTGAATGCCTTCATAAACCAGAAACTATCTTTACTTTTAAGTTTTATTGCACCACAGCCTCATATTTGCTTTCCGATAACACACGCTTAATTTGATGTGAAGTTTCTAAATCTATATATGGTGATTTATTAAATCTTTCCATCAGAACTACCATAGGTTCTTCATGTTTATTGGTTTCTCCATCATCAACGTCTTATAGATCAATATATGAGGTGTGGCTATTATATTAAATAACTGGACTGAAGTCATAACACTTTATATTCGTCAAAAATTACAGCAGAAGTTTTATAAACTTCAATGGGGAGTACACAGCTCCATACGACGTTTCCATTGTTGAAAGCAGTACTGGAAGTCCTCTTCTGCTAGCTGGTTGAGAACCTCCGTCGCTTTTGCTTTAACCGCTACCACACTTTCAAATCTTGTTCCCTTCAGCGCTGACTTGGCCTTCGGAAATAGGAAAAAGTCGCAGGGGGCAAGGTCAGGCAAATATGGTGGATGTTCCAACACGGCGATGCCGTATTTTTCGAGGAACGCTTTTACAGATAAGGCAGAATGGGCTGGTGCATTATCTTGGTGAAGAATCCAGGACTTGGTTTTCCACAATTCTACTCACACGCTCACGCAGAGCCTTCAGAACCTCTATGTAGGAATGTTGATTTACCGTCTGACCCTCGGGAACCTAGTAAACGTAGATAATGCCACGAATGTCGAAAAAGACAATCATCATTGTCTTGAATTTGCTCATCCTGGCTTTTTTGCCTTGGCGAGAATGGGCTCTTCCATTGCATGGATTGCCTCTTTGTTTCCGGATCGTAAGTAAAAAACCACGATTCATCACAAGTAATCACCAAATCTGAATCAGTGGCGAGGTTATGATGTCAGTACAAATGTTCTGTCTTGATTCCTTTTGGTCGGGAATGTATAGTTTCGGCCCCATTTTTGGGCAAACCTTCCGTTAAATGATTCATGTAAAATCTGTCGAACTTTCTTTGTAGATTCCTGTCATTTCAGCAAGCGCTCGGATCCTCAGCCGACGATCAGCGCGTATTAATTTACCAATGTTTTCGTCCGTTTTTGACGTGAATGGCCGCCCTGGGCACTCTCTTCTTTAAACCGTTTAAACCACTCAAACTTTGGTGTCCGGGATAAAAATTCATTCCGGTAGACTTCTTTCAACAATGCATAAGCCATATATGACAGTTTTCCCCAGTTTAACAAGAAACTTGAGGTTAATCCGTTACTCCGACCGACCACTTGGCATATTTCTGAGGCGTCACTAGTGCGTCGATTAATTCAATGAGCTGCTACAGTCAAACTGAGCGACCTGCTGGCTTGTCCAGCGAGCTCAGGGTGGGGGAACGACCATCAGACACAGTCATGTTCTAACATTCGTGGTACGCTCGCAGTTTGCTGAGTCCGGTTATTAAATTGCTACACCTCGTATATACATGTTACGTGGAGTTATTTTTAACTCCACGTAAATTGGGCGAAAATAGCCACTAGCAATGGCAAAAATAATGCCTCAATGGTAATATTCATCGGCTGTGGGAAATAATGGTTTGAGTGGAAGAACACTGTCATTTCAAGACCCATGGTCTAAATTTCAAAATTATTATAATTGTATGTTACTTTGTACTACTATATTTTTTGTAGGACTTGTAAAATAAATAAACTAAACTAAACTAAATATGGTCAGCGACTGTTTGAGGTGGTGAGAATCGAAGGACATCCTTTAAACTAGATACAGGCTTTACTTAAAAGAAAATCCATCGCTTATTTGTGTCATTTTCAATTGGAGGTAGGGGAGGAGTCGGTGGTTGACGATTCTAATAGAACTTCATCATTGTTAATTATAATAACGCCATCATTATCATCATCTTCTACATAGGAAGCCGTAGCAGGATATGTCTGTATATGACTAGGGGAGGAGGGGCAGCTTTGGCTAATATTATCTTATTTAAGTCATTTAAAAATTCATTACATACAAGTTATGCCTCACATCTCTTAATGAGTTAACCGAATTACTTAACAACTCTTGCAATTTATTGTGAATGCTTGCCAATTGTTCGATGATTGTAGCTTTTTTTGTTTAAGCGAAAAAATGGCCAACTTTTTTTTGTTAATTGATTTGTAATGTTAGTCGTGATTGTAGCTGCTTCCTCAAACCTCAAACAAATTATGTTTATTGTCAGGAGTCAAATTAGCATGACAACAGTTCAAAACTGGTGATGCGCAATTGAAATCGAATTACAATCTAAATTTTCAGATATCATAGGAGTTATTTTCTGAATCACATCGTACTCTTTTTCACAGTTGTAACGTCGATAATTTACAACTGGTGTAACATCTGGACCTCATGTTACACCAGTTGTAAATCATGTAATTTGTAGGTAAAACTCTAACCGGTATATCATCCAATGGTGTATAATTCTGAGGTCCAAACCTAACAGGTCTTGCTAATTGGTTCGTCATTATTGGATTTCCAATACTATAGGTACCAACGGGCATTTTTCGAGAAGGTTAGTAACCTCGTCTTTAATATATTTGGCTGCTTAGCCAAGGGTCGAATTTTTAAATACTTAAAAATCAGCATTCTCAAACTCCTTACCGCTGCTAGTTGTAAAGATTTTTTTACTATTATTTGTCCATTGGTAGTTTGAGGTACAAAAGAAGTCATTGCAGTCTTTAGAACATTCTTCAGTTTCTTCACTGAAAACAAATCGGTGCCTGTTAATACTTAACAATTTCTACACTAAGGGATTGCTTTCTTTTAGAAGGTCGGTTAGTTTGTTTGCAGCACATGTAATGATCAACTGTTAGGGCACTTTCCACCTTATATTCTTTAGCAATTCTGAAAACATTAAATAAAATAATTTAACGTG
This sequence comes from Ontholestes murinus, assembly GCA_963969525.1. Classification (NCBI taxonomy): domain Eukaryota; kingdom Metazoa; phylum Arthropoda; class Insecta; order Coleoptera; family Staphylinidae; genus Ontholestes; species Ontholestes murinus. Next base: position 18,546,021 of record OZ018389.1, read on the forward strand.
CAAACTTAAATTTAAAATGTAACCTCAAAATATTCAATTATAAACAAATACAAATTAAATAATATTAATCACTTTCATCTGAAAAATATGTAAGTGGGTATTGTACGTTATAGCTGGTAATTATCTTAACAAACACTTAGAAAAAGTTAATTAGAAGGTAAATTAATCACTTGGTTTTGTTTCACTATTTAAGTGTTTAATTAACCTTTTAATTAACATAAAGAAGAGGATACTAGCTCCCTCAACATCATGGCAAAGAAAGGATTTGAGTGGAAGATCATAATTAATTGTGAACTCCGCCTGTGCTCCTTTTGCCCAAAATTTGATGTATGTTTTTATTTTTATTAATATGTTTATTATGTATTATTCAAGAAAGGAGACCAAAGATAAATAAATAATAAAAATGTTTCACGACGTGTTAAGTGAGAATTTAATTCATCGTACTTAGAAATGGGTTGCCATTTTTTGGGACAACAATAGATAAGCTTGGTGTTGAAATAAGTGAAAACATTCATCTAGTATGAAGTTTACTCACTTTATTTTATTTATCACATATTGGTAGGAAGAATGAAATCAGATTTAGGTTGATCAATTGCACATAAAACACTTACAAATCGTCACTGTATTTGGTGCCATCCAAAATTTCCTCGAATACATTTCTGTTGACAACAAAAATAAATAATAATATAAGGTTGTCGGAAAAGTCATAAAGCCTTATTGCAACAGATGGTGCTAGCACATTTTTTGAACTACTATAATAAATCGCATCTATTTTTTGGTTATGTTATTTGACAGCTGAGGGTTGTAGCTTCATTACAAAAAAATTAAGTGTTTTTTTTTTTGAGTTTTGTATATTTTACAAAAAGGGAAAGATGGAAGACAAAACTGTGCATTTTCGCCATATTTTACTCTATTACTTCCGTAAAGGGAAGAATGCGCGACCAACCTGTGAAAAGTTGCGTAATGTTTAAGGGGACGATGCTCTACAAAAGCGTCAATGCCAGCGGTGGTTCTCTAAATTCCGTGCTAGCGATTTTAATGTCAACTATGCGCACCAACCGACGTTGATGATGACTAAATAAAGGCACTGCAATCTCCCGACTCACGTTACACGACTCGGGAGATTGCAGAAACATTTAACATCCATCATTCAAGCGCTCACGATCACCTGTAGAAACTGGGATACACAAGCAAACTCGGTATTTGGGTTCCTCATGAACTTAAATCTGTTCATTTGACAGCGCGTATAAACTTCTGCGATATGCTCATTAAACATGAGGAAAACGATCCTTTTTTAAAGGAAAGGATAACTGGTGATGAAAAGTGGATTGTTTACAACAATGTGGTGCGCATACGTGGTGAATCGTAAAAAACTATAGCGAAGGCAGATATTCATCAGAGGAAGGTTATGCTCTCAGTGTGGTGGGATTTTAAATGTGTCGTATATTTCTAGCTCCTACCAAGAAACCAAACAATCAATTCGGATGTGTACTGTCGGCAATTGGATAGTTTGAAGGAATTAATCATCCAGAAACGCTCAGAGCTCGTTAATCGTAAAGGAGTTGTGTTCCATGACCACAACGCGAGACCACACACGAGTATGATTACTCGTCAAAAATTGATGGATTTTGGATACGATGTTTTGCCACATCCAGCATATTTGCCTGACATTGCGCCATCAGATTTCCTCGCTCTCTTCAAAACTCTTTGCGTGGTTTAACATTTAACTTTTTCTTCACCTCATCTACATCACCCACAGTACAACTCTCTGTAATCTCTTCATCCTTCATCCACCCTCCTTCCCTTTATAGAACTACAAATGATATTTGTTTTAAACGATACATTCAATTCAAAAACTCGCAAAGAAAAATTAAATAGATCCGGTATTAACTAACATCCAAAGATTGTAACGGAGTTTACGTTGGTAAACTGGCTGTAACTTCAAAACAAGACTAAATGAACATAATAGATTATTTCGATTCAATCAAACACATTCAATTATCACAACCATTTAATTGAGAACCAGCATTGTTTGACTTAAAATGAATTTAGAAATTCACAGAGCCAAGACTATTCCGAACAACCCCATTGTATTCTTCTCCTTATTTCATTGTATATAAAAATGTGTTTTCAATGTATATATGGTGAGGTTGCTTAAGTCGTACCCACTAAGAATAAAACTGTATAAAATTTAGGAGTTATTAAATAAATATAAATTAAATGTATTATTCAGACCTTTGTTAATATTGGTATTATGTTTATGTTTATGTTTATGTTTATTAATCTTTAGCTTTCTTTCCAAAAAAAATAAATACATATGAATATACACAAATATAAAACAAAACGTACAAAAATTTTGGCTGGATGAAGAAAATCTATATATGTTTTCAAGTAAAAAAACTAAATCTTTAAACTTACATCAGTTTAACTAAGTCAACTTGTTTCTTAAGTCGTACCACCTACAGCCTAAGTCGTACCACATATAGCCTAATTCGTACCACATATATCCTAAGTCGTACTTAGGAGTTCAATTAAACAAAGATAATAATTAAAATGTAGTTATTATTCATATGTTTACAGATGCGTTCAATTAGTACAATCATTACATACAAATCTCTTTATTCACTTGTTCAATCCAGCGCAAAATCGTATACTCAAATAAAACAAAACCAATGGCTTTTCTTCTTTTAATTTTTTTTTTTATTAATTACTGCATTTCTTCTTTTTTGCTGTATTTTTTATGCTTTCTAGGCGTGTTCGTAATTTCGACTGACGTCGACGTAGAGAATCTATGGAACCTTTTGTTTTGGTTTATTATTTAATTGAAAATTTATTTCTTGATTATTAATTTCCAATGGAATGGTGCGTAAAGAGTTTTCAATCACAACTGTAGAAGCGTAAATACGGTCATCAATTTAATGCTTGTTGCATGGTTGGTTGATTCAAAGCAATATTTATACGGAATGATTTTGAATATGCAATTTTAAACAGTTCTGACATAGTAGTTTGTTAAATTGTGTTACCAGGATTTGTTCTTAACCAAGAAGTTGAAGCTTCGTTATAATTGGTTTTTAGAGATTTAAAAAAAAAGATCTGTCCAAAATGAAATGAAAACATTATAATGCCATACTTGCAAGCTAGTTATATAGCTTCACTATTTTTTATATGCGTAGTCATTCAAAAGAAGAAGTATTTGCTTATCGTTACTATTCTCCAACTCTCTCAAGTATACAAACTTGATAAAACGTTCCAACCATTGAACAAAAAGTTCTAACTTTATTCACCCGTTGGTGAAAGAAGCACCGGTGGTGCTTCTTTCTTTAATGAATCGTTCATCCGCATGCGTTTAAATATTAACATAGGAGGTATGTATTCACCTGCAGCATTCATACAGCATACACATGCAGTAGTCAAACCTCTTTCATCACTTGTAAATGCACCAACGTGATGTTTGCGTTTCTGGGCAATTATTTTGGATGGTTTGAATAATCCATATTTATCAAATAATCCATGAAAGTACTGGCCCTGGCCATTTATGTTGCTTCTGAAGTACGTAAAGATAAACAAGGATTATCCTTCATGAATTTATAGTACCACTTCTACCCTGCAATCTCTTTTTCTTTATTGAAACGGCTGTAATTTAAATTTTGCCGCCAACTGATTAGCAAGTCTTCTTAGATCAGTTGCAGTAATTCCAAAAAACTTGATTCTAAATTGAGAATGTGCGCAACCAACTCCTCCATATTTTTAGCAGAGGCATTCGTAACTTAAATAAGGTGCCAATTATAACTTTAATTCGAAAATTGATGATAAAGTTTGAGGAGAACAGTACCGGCTTCTGTGATGTACAGGCCTTTTTACAGAATAGATTCAAAAACTTTTTACAGCATATGGTTCAAGATCAAATCATTACCGTAACATTTCTAGTTATAGCTATTATCATCTCGGAGAATTTTATTGTTTATGTCTTTTTATTTCTTCTTTTTATCATGTCATTTTTTTGTTCTTAATCCTCAATCTCAATCTCTGAGTCATCCAGTTTTATTTTACTTCTAAATTTCTTGGAGATCATTTTTAAATCTTGCCTATACTAATATGTAATCAAATTGGTTTTTGGTTGATTGTAATGTGGCGATTGTATATTATGAAATAGCTTTTTTTCGTAAAGGAATTCGACTAATATGTCGTTATGGTCATTTTGCTTTCACGCAAGGCCTAGTTTTTAGTTTTGTCAACGTTAACGTTAAAGTCTATCATGAAATAGTAGTTTCATTCCTCTGTGTGTATATTAGTGTAGAATACTTTTGTTTCGTTTTTATGTTTCTGGGTGGTTCTAGCATAGCATTTTATTGATGTTGTTTGGTTTCGCTCACATTTGTAGTAAAAGGCATTGTATAGTGACGTAGCCTATATAGAGGAATCGCTTTTTAAAACCAAAAGTCAGCATTAGTAGAAGCTTTTAACAAAGCCTCATTATTCGATAGAATAAGACATGTTCTTTCTTCTCTATATGGTTGGTTAATTTCTTATTTGACCCGTAGTAAAACAATGTTGAATTAGTTAGATTGATTAAAACAATTGGTTTGGTTTGGTCATTCAAACCTATCTCATTGAGAATTATCAAAAGTCGAAACTAGTCGGAGAAAAAATAAAAAAAAATATTGAAACAAAACCAGTTGCTTTAAACTACTTCTCTAGTTGTTTCAAAATTAATTTGTTTTGTAGTGTTAGTAAGACTCATTGTTGTAGATTCTCGAAATGTTTTCGTATTTTTAAATTGTTATTTAATTTTCTACAACGAACTAAAGGATTTTAATATATTTTATTATTCAATTGTGCTCTAAGTGGGCATTTTTCCTTAATGTCGAACATAATTTATGGTTTAACCTATTATTTATTACCATAAAAGTGCCATCTATTGTCTAGGCATTGCACTAGATGCCTCAATGAGTGGATAACCAACGACAAATCAAGGGAACTGTCAACATAGATAATTCGAAACCGATTTGTGGTTGTTGTTGACAGAAAACAATAATCCTATATACGCAATATTATCGACAACAACCTCAAAGAGAGAGAGTTAATCATAGTAAGTACTCGGCCGAACGACGATGTTCTGACCATGAGACCCAGGAAGTATAAAAATATAAGATACACAGATAATACGGCCATAATAGTCACGGCCAAAAACGTGAAAGAAATGGAGGAACTGGCACAAAAAGCCTTAGAACAAGTAGTTAGAAAAATTGAGAAGCTCGGAATATGCATTGCCCCACAAAAAACAGAAGCAATAATATTGTAGAGAGGGCAAAGAATCTTAGTAGAGTATACTACTAAAATGCTTAAAGATAACTCTGATTGATATTTAAGATAAAACCATCAGTATCCTTACAGAGAGCAAAACCAATCTCGATTCTCTTTCACAGTGCAGAATCTCATCTCTCTTTAGTCATAACATCTACCCTATCACTACCAATTGTCTTTTAGTGTGTTTAGGCTTGGCTCAGGAGAGGGTAACCCGTTTTTTTAAGGATATCTCCTCACATATTAGAATCGATGATAAAAAAACATTGGATGTTCCAAGAAAAACAACAACTATCTTTAACTCACTACAACTGAAAATCAACCATTTATTATTAATTAGATATAATATGGATTTTCTACTAAGTTAAACTTAAGCATCTCATGATACTCATTTTGAAATTTCTTGGGTTATTGGATTATAATTAATGTTTTTAAGTTTGTGATTTTCGCCAATAATTTCCAATATTAAGTTAAATCATCGATATTATACAACCAGTCAACCAAGAAGGCAAAATACTTAAGTTCGATCTAAATTTGGGCAATCCTTTCTTGAAATTTATTCCAGCGCTGTCGAAGAGCTTTATCAGTCGTGCTCATTCAGTTATAAACTGCTCATCCAATCTACATGATTAAAATTTATAGACTCGCCTTTTATATCAACCTCGCTTACGGCACTCGCTCAGCCATAAACGGATTGTCCGTTTATGTAGTTCTTACATAAATAGACTGCTTAATTAAATTCACGTAAACTCGCTAAATGTGTATCATTCATATTGAAATTAAATATGATAATTTTACCGTAGGTATTGTTTGTGTATAATAATAATACTAATGAAATAATGTAAAATGAAATATTAAAGTATTAGATTTCACTTAAGTAAAGTTCAATTCCTCCTGAGCGAGCAAAACTTGAGCTGAGTAGGTCGTGCCTTCGGATTTATTACGGGGCGTTAAATGTTTCCTCAATTCTAAAGAAGACGTATTAAATCCGGATAATTCTTACTTTGTATCAATTTAATTCCCTAGCAACACTCGTGCCGCTTGATGGGAACATGAATAGTATTGCCCTAGGTTATGAAGAATCGTGTTTAGCTCTCAGGTCGAGTTACACCATGACAAATTATAACACTTTCAAGAAAATTGCCCATTGTTGCCGCATGCAGGCGGTATTGAACGGGAAAAAAGTGCCTCACAGGTGCGCGTTTGTCTTAATTACGAAGATAGAGCACGTTTCGTAATTTTTAGGAGTTTTACAGATACCGCGAGAAAGAGTCCGCAGCCGTTCTTCCAGTTGGAAACTCGCCCGAGCAAGTTTTTCTTCTAATTTGCGATCGGCGATCGTTTATGAATGATTCAATGTACACGCTCGACGTTATTTCCTTCTAGAGAAGGCTCAAGGGCAGCGGTTTGTTTTATAATTTCTTTAAAAAAAAACACTTAACCGCCGTTTACTTAATATTTATTCTGCTCATGAAGAATCGTATATCGATGTAGTTTATTACAAATGGACATCGATGTGTGAATGTCACACACATTCTAATAAAAATATTCTAGTCGATACAAATAGAGAATAATAATGATCTTATATATTTAATGATTGCTACAGCATAGGTCAAATTTTAACACTTTTATATTTTTACTATAAATAATTGAATTAATCCACAAAAATGTCAAATAGAACACCTTGATCAAATCTTACACATGATTGGCAAATCTTTACATATTACACTCTCTTAAAATATTGCGTATATGCAATTCAATTTCTTCATAAACTCCTCTAAGGTATTCTACAGATCCTTGATTAAGCTGAATTAGTTAGAACAAGCGAAAGACTAGAAAATCTCAAAGAATAGTGTAATGTGTAGCTCTAAATAAATACATATCGTTTGACTGCCTTATAGTTCGCTATATTTCCTGCGTTGATTTTGAAGAATTCAAGAAATTTGGTTCATCAAAATATTGGGACTTTAGGAAAACAAAACTTGTATATAACAGGTCTCAATCTAGCTATTTAAGAATGTCCATTAGTATTAAAGTGAAAGGATATCTAATTGGTAAATTCTGAATTAATTGTTCATAGAAATAGATTAAATGAACCGGATAACGAATTTTTATTTATATAAGAGCTTCTTTATTCGATCTTCTTAATAAAGCTTTTCAGCTGTCAAAAAATCTGGTATACTTTTTTAACCAAAAGTGCTTAAAGTGTTACCTCAAGTAAAAATTTCTGTTCATGTTAATTTTCGTAAGTAATGACCAATTTTAATAAAAAGTTCAAATTTTGCACTTATTAAAAACAGCCGATAAGAAGTTAGGTTTGCTATATGTGTGGTAATATAAATAGGTTATTTTGATGATAAATAGAGAAACGTCACTTAGACCAGTCAGCATACTCCAAAGATAACGGGGTATAGCAATAGAAGTCTTCAGATTTCTGATTCCATTATTGGTGCAGATATTACACCTATGGTCCCAAGCCTAGGAATTAACCCAGTCCCTGCTACCAATTATAACGTCTCGAAACATCCATAGAGACATTAAGACCAGCATGAACAAAACCCTCATCTGAACGGTAGGAAGCAAAGCGTGGACAATCACTTAGAAGTCTAGGGAACTAATAGACCGCTTCGAGAGAAAAGTACTGAGAAGAACATATGGAACGATAAACGATAATGAAGAGTAGGGAATGCCATAAATCACTAATTGTACCAGCTATACAGATGCGTCTCATATGGGCTGGGCATTTACAACGCATGCCAGACACACGGGCTGTAAGAAAAAGTGTACTCTTAAGACAATCAACAGGAAAACGACCAATAGGTACACCAAGACCAAAGACGTCCAAGAATTGCTAAAAATTAGAAACTCTGAGCTAATTTTCATGAACGTTGGAAGCAAAGCATCCAGTAGGCTAGGGCCTAGTTAGACTGTAGTACCATCGAAGATGACGAAAATAATATGCAATTGAATTCAAAGAATTAAAATATAACGTAACAATCTCCTGTTATTGCATACTATGGTTAAAGCTACATAAAATTAGAACATACATTTTCCAAAATATAAAACCCCAGCATACTTCTTCCAACTTGTTTTATAATGAAACTTTCTTCATAGATTGGCTTTTATGTGTAAGTTTTACTGGTACCAATTTCAGAAATTATAGAAATTAAACAACCATGCTAATTAAAAGGCTGGATAAATTCTAGACTAAAGGAGAACTTTTCTTTTACCTAACCTCGAATCTAAAAATGATTATTGCATCGAAATAATAATAAATACGTAATTGAACATACCTGATGAAGCCAGTCTGTGTCAAAACAATTTTTCTTAAACAATTAAAACAATTTTATGAAACTTTACACTCTATCAGTGTTACCAATGAATTTCAACATATAAAAGCCTCATCGATCCAATAAGTGAATATTTTTAATAATTCCAACACAATTATTATTGAGGGGTAGAAGTTAAAGGCTTATTTTTAGCGGAGACCTTACGACTTTAAAGGAATTCCATTAAGCGCTTAGTAACATGTTGGAATGCCCCCTTAATCAATGTTTTTAAAGGAATTGTAGATCGTGGTCTCCTCAGCTCAGAATCTATAAGAGTTGATAACTCATAATGAGAGCCAAGTTATTATTCTACACAGATTTTAAAAATAACCCGCAAAATTGGCCACGGGACGCACTCAGTTTGAAAAAGGGGATTCATTGGTGAATATTTATTCAGACTTCAATTAGAACGCAAAACTGGCTGCGTAGTTGACCCCAATAAAAAACATTGGTTAGTATCCACTGAGTCTGTTTTAAAGAAACGTTGGTTTCGATAATATCCAATTCCAAATTGGAACGAGGGCTCACTCAGTTCATTAAAGTGAGTTGGCTTTGGCTAGGATAACGTCAAATTTAGTTTTTAACTTTTCTATATCAACCCACTAAGCTTTTTATTAAAAATAAATCACGGAATGGCTGTAAAAGGGATAAAACTTGAGTGAGATTGATTAATTTTTACTAAGGTTTTGATGAAAACGCAAGATTGGTATATTTAACCCATAATAAAAAAAATAGGTTGGTTATAATGTACTGAATTCTCAAATAAGAAGTCTATAGCGAGAACACAAGATTGTCTGTGGGTTCTCATTTAGTTCTCAATAAAAAAAAACACTCAAGATTCTTCATATATTCAGCCCTTAAGAAAGGAATTTGTAAGATCTAAAATCTATAATTAAAGAAATTAAATTAGTAATTAAAAAAAAACCCATTAAGTTTCACCAAGTGATAAATAAGCAAAAAGTTTGTAGTTAAAGGAGACTTTGTTTAATGCGAATTCAGACTAAGCCCTTATTTTAGTCACACGAAATGTTTGTAGAAGGCAATAAAAGACATGTTGATTAAATTTTACTTGGGTACGATTAATTAATTTAACCCGTGGTGAAACATTTTTGTGTCAATTAGAAGATTAATTTGATTTTGTTTCACTATCTCACTAGTCGGAGAAATATAAAAATAGTGAAACAAAACCAAGTGTTTAATTAACCTTCTAATTTTACTAGGGTTTTAATGAGAACGTAAGATCGGTTTGTCGGTCTATTTGCGCCCTAATAAAAACACGTTGGTTGGTAATAAAGAACCTAACCCTCAAAAAAGAAGTCTATAACGAGGAGACAAGATTGTCTGTGGAAGATCACTTGGTCTTCAATAAAAAAGCATTGGCCAGGAATCACTAATGAAGGAAAGCTGCTAATGATATATTCAGCATTTAACCATGGAATCTGAAAGATTTGAAATTTTAGAAGAAGGGCTTACTCAGCTCTTAAAATGATTGAGGCTATAACAACAAGGTAATTTAGTAATTAAAGATCACCATGTGATGGATGAGTAAAAGGTGTGTATTTAATTGAGGCTTTGTTTAGTGCAAACTACCTTTCGGTAACAAGGGCCTAATCAGCTTTTAAAAATTATTTTGACAGTATTCAGTTTTCAGTGAAGACCATTCTTCGCCTGAAGAAGCGACAGTGTGGCGAAACATTTGTTACGAAAAATAAAAGCATGCTCTTTGAGTTTACCTAACAGTGAACATAAATAATTAGTTATCGTGTAGAAGCATTGATGAGAGTCTTTAGTTTTCATTTCATCTGCTTACAAAATTAACAAAATAAATGATGTGCATAAATTTCAAAGTAAACACAAATAATTAAGGTTTCAATAATAACAGGCGAAGTTCACTGGTTCTTTAAGCTCATCCACTCAAAGCCTTATCCTTCCACAAACAAATTATACATCCTGACTGTAGTGTCAGACATCGCCCGTGTTTGGCATACCCTCTTCGTAATTCTGTTGTCGTCCATCCATTGTAAGTATCCCCACCAACTCATTTGCCTCCTTTCTACAAATGTTACCAATGCTTTCATTTCCAGATCTTCTCTAATTTTTGTTTTGTACTTTGTCAATTTTTGTGATTCCTTTTACTGCCCTCAGGAATTTCATTTCCATTGCTTGAACCTTACTTTTTTTGTTTATTATTCAGTGTCCACGTCTCGCAAACGTTAAAATAGGCCTGTATATAGATTTCAAAACATTTAATTTAGTTTCGCTTGTAATTCCTTTATTTTGTATAAAGTTTTTTTCATTGCCGGGAAGAGTTTTGATGTATTTTCTAATCGTATATTTATTTCTGATTCATATTACCCATTTGTTTCAAGTATCAGACTTAAATAATTAAATCTTTCGGTGTAGCACTAGAAGTTATTAAAAAATTATAGCAATTATATGATTTTTTTATTACAAACAATTATAATACTTATACCATGATAATAATATAGTTATGTGGGATTTTAGTTAATGATAGAGATAATATATTATGCTTTAAACTAAAACACTAAACCACAAACAATAGTAATGAATCGGCGCCTGGCTTTTTCTAAGGGGATTTATAGAATACCCAAAGGTAATCGCAGAACTAGAAAAAAAAAACAATACACAGAAGGTTAAAACTTTTATTATCATGAAATGTAAGTTTAATTAGTTAATAATTATTTACAAGAAGGCAACTAAACTAGCTATGATATAGGATCATGGCGCCCTTAAATGCAAAGAGACTATCTAGTCTTTGGTTCTGCAGAATATTTTCGGTTTATTAAAATTGTTATTTTATATACTTTTTAGCATGGTTGTGAAGTGGAATGAGTATTCTTTATCGATAATTCTTTGTAGGTTCACCCGTTATCCATGGCTTAGTGTTGTTCAGTGTTAGAAAATGCCTTGACGAGCCTCTAGGCAAGAAGAGTGTTTTCTTGTGTTTTCCTAAGTATATATATAAGACGAATGCATAGTCTATTTCATGCCGGCCAATGGTTATCAAACTAAGGCCAGGCTTTTAGCCAAACAAGAATCGTAGACAAGTGCAATGCTTGAATACTTAAGTCGATAGAAGTGACTGAACCAAAACTATCCTCTAAAAACACTCGTTTGAAGCTGATATCATTGTCGGTATTCATAAAATTGCTCTTTCTAACATAATCATAATCTAATATTACATGCCTAACAGTCTCCTAATCTAATTCTTGATACTGGCATTAAGCTAGTTGGAAATAAAAATTTATTTCTGAAACAAACCAAGTGAATTTAATTATAAAACCTATATACCCCTAATCCACTTCACAGTTTCTGAAGGCAGGATTATCATATAGTTAAAGTCTATTTAGGTGCAATTTTTGGCCACAATATACTATTATAAGCCTCAGTACTTTATGTAAATTTTCTCTGGATAATTGCATTTAATGTCTAGCAGCTGTTTTACTAAAAGATGATCCAAATTCGATCTTAGGATTTGAGTTGCTTACCACTTTCGTTCTATGAATTTTGGAAGTTTGTGCTTTAACAGTGCAGTAACGCGTAAATATTATGCAAGTTTATTATGAAAACAGGCGAAGAAAACTTCAATCACTGTTCACTGGAGGTTTTAAATGAGCATGCAATTTGTGATCTACTGAAAAATATAACAAGGTATGGTTATTATTACACTAAGAGTTGAATATTTACGCAGAGATCGTTCAGATAAAAATATTGCTCGTATACGTGATACCACCAAGGTGTGGCTGGTAGGTCTATTTAACAGCTAATAAAGAAAACATTGGTTGGCAAAAAAGTTCTCAATCCTCAAATAAGAAGTCAATAGCGATGATATAAAATTTTCTGTGGGAGATCATTTAGTCCTTAATAAAAAAATGGCCTAGATTCACTTAGCCAATAATGGAGGAACATTGTTTTTAATATATTCAGCCTTTAAGCAAAGAATCTATAAGACCTAAAAACTTCAAATGATTGCTCACTCAGCTCCTAAAATTAAGAAAGCTCTAACAACAAGGTAAATTAGTAATTAAAGAAAAGACCCATTAAGTTTCACCAAGTTAAAGGAGGCTTTGTTTAATGTGAATTCAGACTAAAATAAGAGCTCGCCCGAAATCTTTGTAGAAGGCATAAAGCTTAAATGAAAAGACATATTGACTAAATTTTACCAGAGTTTTATTGAGAACGCAAAATTGATTCCTCGGTCAATTTGGCCTCGAATAAAAAATATTGATTGGTAATAAAGAACTCAACCCTTAAATAAGGAGTCGATAACGAAGACACAATATTGTCTGTGGGAAATAATTTAACGTTCAATTAAAAAAAAACATTGGCCAGAACTCACTTAGCCAATAATAAAGAAACGTTGCTCACGATATATTCAGCCCTTAACTAAGATCTATATCTAATTTATAAGATCCAAAACTTAAAATGAAAACCCACTCAAGGTAAATTAGTAATTAAAGAAGAAACCCCTTATGTTTTTCCAAATGATGGATGAGCAAACAGTTTATAGTTAAAGAAAGCTTTGTTTCGTGTGAACTAAGACTAAAAGACTAAAATAAAGACTTTTAAATCTTAAAAAAATTAAGCCTAATTTTTGTTGCATCTTAAATATTCCATTGTTTTGGTATTTTTATTCAGGATAATATTTACTTAAAGTTACAGAACAACAAAATTCATTTCACTCTTGGGAGCTTTGATTGCTCGATTTGATGCCGCGCATGCTGGTTGAACAGCGCCTCTTCTATTATTCCTGACGACGGACCTTGGACTCCTTACGTTGGGTCAAAAAATTGGCGTGTAGTCAGCTTCATCCTTGCGTTTCAAGTAACGCTTTAAGCTTAACGCGACATTAGTTAAAGGAAGTTCATAGTGTTTTTAGTGAGACAATCTTGGTTGTGGTTCACCCAGACTCTAATAGGGAAACATTAGTTTAAAAAACTAATGTAACACTAGTTGAGGTACAGTCAATCTTCAATAAGGGTATATTGATAGTCGCATCGGGATTATTTAGCCTTAAGTGAATAAATGGTTGGTTGTTTACTTCTAAGATAAACCCTTCTTACCTAAAAGTATCAATCTTTGTGTTGTGTAAAGGATTAATGGCAAATAAGGTAGTATATAGGTTTTATAATTAAATTCACTTGGTTTGTTTCATAAATATTTTTTATTTTCAACTAGTTTCGGCTGAATGCCATTATCAAGCAAATTCAAGGCAGTTTTAGTAGATTAGTTTCCTTCATTGTATATATAAATAGTTAAGATGCAGAAGTACTGATGGTAGTCTTTAGTCTTTATTATTTTCATTTCATCTGCTTCAAAATTAATAAAATACATGGCGTATATAAATATTAAATTAAGTATACAAATAATTAAGGTCACAAGAATCAGAAATTCTCAATGGTCTCACTCGAAACCTTATATGTATTTATACTTTCACAAACATATTGACTGTAGTGTCAGACGTAAATGAATACATTTTTAATTATATTGAGCAAACGGACTGATCGCTATTTAAAAATTAAATTAAAGGCAATACGGTTTCCATATATTAGGCTAAAAGATAGATAGTGCGATTGAGAAAGACTGAGTTCTTTTGGTGGATAGATTGTACTTATGCTTAAGCTAGAAGATACCTTTATGATATTAACGAAAACAATAGGGGGATAACTGAATTAAACCAATTTTAAAGTAGGGATTTAAGAAAACACTTTATAAACAAGTGTAAATTTGATTGTGGTCATATATTTGACTCGTCATTATGAAACATTAATTTGATAATAATTAGTTTGTGGTCGAAACTATTGCCGCGTAGGGTTCGTTGCAACTTTGACATCAAAGGCAAAAGTGAGTTAACTGACTGATGTTATTATTAAATATAAGCTTACATAATTTATCTAAATGGCTAATGAAGAAATCAAATGTTTGGGCTAAAGTATTTATTGCTGTACTGATTTTCCAAACTTACACATTCCATAATAATTTAAAATTACGAAACCATTTCGTGAATCTACAATAATGAGTCTTACTAAGACTACAAAACAAATTAATTTTGAAACAACTACTTCTCTGGCTAATAATAATAATGTACCAGAAAATAAACGCCGCCAAAAAATAATTTTGTAGTTTCTATTTATCGTCAAAGAATTTAAACAAACAATAGATAATACAGGGTGCGGCAAAACAGACAGTGCAGTTTTGAAGGGCTATTAAAAAAATGGCGCAATTTAAAGAAATGGAGTTTATTTTATCTTAATGGGTACATCATGCCGTTTTATGCATCAAGTCCTTAAGATGACATCAGAAAGATGAAGACCCCCAGCAGCGATACATTGATGAAGGCGCTTTCTGAAAATTTCGGCCGCATTTTGGCACATCTCGATGGATCTAGCCGCGATTTCCTCCTGAATTCGATCCCTGAGTTCTTCCAAGGTGCGAGGTCGATGCCTAAAAACCTTTTCCTTCAGGTAGCCCCACAGGAAGAA
The DNA here is from genome assembly GCA_963969525.1 of Ontholestes murinus. NCBI lineage: Eukaryota > Metazoa > Arthropoda > Insecta > Coleoptera > Staphylinidae > Ontholestes > Ontholestes murinus. The sequence continues at coordinate 18,561,157 of OZ018389.1, forward strand.
GTCGCAAATGCTCAGATCATCACATCACCTCTCAGAGAAACAAGGCGCCCAGGGAAAACCTGTCGCAGTTTCGTCATTGAATCTCGAGCAGTATGGGCCGTAGCCCCATCCTGCTGAAACCAGATGTCTCCCAGATCTGCTTCCTCCATCAGTTCTTCCAAACAAGGTTAAAAAAAAATTCCAACATCTTATCAAAAAAATAAGGCCCAATCATCCCTAATTTGGAAATCGCACACCACACGGTGACTATTGGGGAGTGAAGTGGTCTCTCGTAAAATTGCCTTGAGTTATTTACAGCCCAGTATTAAAAATTTTATTTATTCATCCCTCCACAGAGATGGAAGTAGGCCTCGTTACTACTGAAAAAAGTTGACCTTGCATGGATCCGGTTCAACATTTCTTGGGAGCGTTCTCCAGACCAAACCATGGTAACGACTAAAAACGGCACGACCCCCCCGACACAATGAGATCTTTCCCAGGTAGGTACCCCCACCACACGGGATGTACTGAGCGTTCCAAACTGCACTGTCTGTTTTGCCGCACCCTGTACAAAAATGACCAAATGAATTATAGGAGTGAATATGAATTTATTATTACAAACAATTATAAATAATACTTACAATGATAACAATATAGTTATGTAGGATTATAGTTAATGATAGAATCAATATATTATACTATCTAAGCCACTAACCACAAACAACAGATATGAGTCGTCGCCTGGCGTTTTTTCTAAGCGGATTTATAGAATATACCGACGGTAAAATATTTTATTATCATGAAAAGTGAGTTTAATTAGTTAATTATACATTGATTTCAAGAAGGCAACCAAAATAGCTATGATTTAGGATCGGTCGAAATGGCGTCCTTACATGCATCCGTGGCTTAGTGTTGTTCAGTGTTAGAAAATGCTTTGACGAGCTCCTAGGCGAGAAGAGTCTTTTCCTTGTGTTTTCCTAAGTATGTATATAAGACGAAATAATCTATGTTGGCAATGGTTAACAAACTCAAAATGACGAAATTTTATTTTATCGCCCAATAAAGGGAAAATAAGCATGTAAATGCTAAATATATGTACCTGAAGCTGCTTTTATATGAACAGTGGATTCGTCCCGTCAGCATGGTGTCAAAATTTTATGTATGTTTCTTATTCCTTCGATATTGTAAATGTCTCTTTATTTTATTTATATATATTGTAACCATGTTTGATAAAGATTAAATAAAGATTAAGTTAAAGATGGTAGTGATGAAACTGAAACTATCATCTAAAAGCATTCCTTTGAAGCTGATATCATTGTCCGTATTTATAAAATTGTAAAATTAATTTTAACTTAAAAATTTAACTGATTATATTGCAAATAAACTATATATTTTGGTTCATTATTGATAACTCATAAACTATTTTATATTGTGAGTAAATTAAACTTGCAATAGTACTGTAAACAGATTATTACATGCAAGTTACAAAATATTTTATATTACTAACGTGTACCATTATCAATCAATTTCATGAAGTTTGTGCAGATTTTTTGTTTCCATTGTTAATAGTTTTTTATTTAACAATGCGTTCAACTAACATTAAAAGTACATTTCATTTGTGGTATGAACCCAGGTTTTATCAACTTTGCGATTAATTTTTTGTTTCATCTGTAACCATTTTTACTTTCCCTATATGAAATATAGGGGAAGTATTGTTTTCGTGATTATTTTATGATATTTTTTTTGTGGAAATGTCCATTTTGTGGTTCCCTGAGTCCATTGCACTGATTTCTGGGAAAAAATGTTTGTGCCTGTATGTGTATCTGTCGGTGGGCGCTCTATCTCAAAAACGAAAGATCCTATTGAGATGAAATTTTAAACTTAAGGTTTTATCGTTAAAAACTGGAACAGAAAATTTTTGGTTAACAACCAAAAACCGGAAGTGGATGTTTACTCGAGGCCGTTTTCTGTTTTTTTTCCAATATTTGTTTTAATATGAAAAATATTACAAAACTTTTCAAACAAAAGTTAAAGGGAATAAGAAAGTGAATAAGTTTTGTTAAAACATATTTTTGATAAAATTCTTAACTTTCGAGAAAAAAAAAATTGAAATTTTGCCAATTTTTGTCAATTGCTAATAAACTGTTGGAGTTACATGAAATTTATATGACAAGTAATTGTAGAGAATTTAAAAAGAAACAAATTATTAAGAATAGCCCTTTTGCGTAAACCTCATAGTTTTCGAGAAAACTATAAGGAAAGTATTATGATGGCCATATCACCATTTTTTTTATTTGATATTAATGCCAGGAGCCATGCAAATTTTCAGACTTTCTAAAGTTAGAAATATCTAAATATTATGAATGTATAATATGAAAAATTAAGAAAATCTGTATTCAATATTTGATAGATTAAAAAAATCAAAAAATGTAGGCACCAAAAAATAAAAATATTTAGCCCACTTCCTTTGAATATGAATATCTATAAAAGTATTATGTAAGGAACATCTGGATGTGGATTAGTTCGATGAGGCCGCAGATAAGTTTGCTACATGTAGTGAGCTTTTTGTACGCCCTTTCATCTGAGTCGGTCGGTCAAGCTAAACCAAGGTATTAAAAAACGCCAGGACCATAAAAATAAAGACTCTCTGGATATCTGATTACCATAGATGTGGATTCTCGGAAATTCGATAGAATCATAATCTAATATTACGAGCCTTCTAATCCACTTCACACTTTCTGAAGGCAGGATTGTCATATTACAATATCCTATTATAAGCCCCAGTACTTTCCGTAATTTTTCTCTGGGTAATTGTACCTAATGTCTAACGGCTGTTTTACTAAAGAGTGATCCAGATTCGATCTTAGAATTTGAATTACGTACCATTTGTTTTATGAATTTCTGAAGTTTCTGCTTTAACACTGCAGCTAAGCGTAAATATTGTGCAAGTTTATTATGAAAACAAACGATCAGTTATCACTACACGACCACTGTTTGGACGCAATAAAGTTCAAAGTGAGCATGCAATTCGTGATCTACTGAAAAATATTTGAAACAACGGGATGGTTATTAATACACCAAGAGTTAACTATTTACGCAGAGATCTTTCAAATGAAAATATTGCTAGCATACGTGATAGTGTGCAAGAATAACCAAGCTGGTCAATCCATCACCATGCGCATGAATTTTATGTTTCATATAGTACTATCCCCTTTTGGGGATTAACACTTTATCGTAGTGAGAGGGCTCAGTACTTTCAATGATCCTGAGAGCGATGTCAGCTTGAGTAAATGCTGTTGGTAGAGTCATCCTTGCTGGTAAGGTTGAAGGTGATAAACGAAACTAAGAGTAATCCACAATAGTAGCGTCTGAACCAGTGTGGGCGTCTACAACTAGCGTCTGTTAACCATGTAAGGTGCGGCTGAACAACTATTGAAGGCAAAAAAATTCAAAAACCATTTTTCCCAAGAGAATCGTATGATGTCATCATTCTTGCGCTTTTGAATGATGACATCATACGATTCTCCTGGGAAAAATAGTTTTTGAACTCCGCTTCTTATAACTGCTTATAACTTGAATTATATACACAACATCCCTACTTACAAATATTTATAATAATACATATATACCCTACCTAATTATATGCACGTTTTTTCTTAATTTTGTACTAAACATTTGGAAATATCATGTATACTAAATTAATACTAAAGTATTAATGAAACAAATGCAAAATGTAGATATGAAATGAAACATGTCATCGCGAACATCTATTAGTGGATAGGTATCAGAAAAAGAAGACACAACGAATTTAAAAAAAGACCTGCAATTACAGGCGTATAAAATGCAACTGACCCAAAAACTTAAGCCAGTGGATTACCAGAAATGCCGTAAATTTGTAAATTGAGAGTCACGAAATTATAAGCAGCGATGGGGCTTATTTTCATTTGAATGGATGTGTGAAACGTCAAAATTGTCGCTTCTGGGGTAGTAAAAATCTGCATGCCATTCAAGAAAATCCAATTCATACGGTGAAATGCACTGTGAACTGAAGGAATTATTGGTCCGTACTTTTTTGAAGACAAAGCTGGTAGCGCTGTTATAGTTAAAGTTGTATGCTATTTGATTTAAAATTAAATGACATGTGGTTTCATCAAGATGATTCCACATGTCAAATAGCCACTTTACTTCAAACCATACATACTGGTCATACTATCTCTCAAAGGGGTGACATCAATTGGCCAGCGAGATCTTGCGATCTAACCCCACCAGAATTTTCCCCTGGGGCCATTTTAATGGAAATAGATCCTTCAATAAACCTGATACGATTCCAAAACTTAAGGAGAACATCGGACGTACAATTGCTAAAATCGAACCGAATTTATTGTTGCGGAAAACTTCGCTAAAAGATTAGTATCATACCAGCAGACCATTTGGATGATCAGCTCTTCTAATAAATCTGTTACCAATGCTCTTGTTATGTGTTTTTTATCCTAGCAAAGACTTTTATTATCATAGTTCGTGTTTAAAGTCTTCGCAATATTCCAGCAGTAAAAGCAATGGCTCATATTACTATCCTGCTTTCTGTTATCTTGTGCACAGTTTTACCCTTGATTTTTTTACCAAAGATTTTCTTTACTGCATTTAGTATGCCTACGAATTCCAACTTTGTTAGCGTTTTCATTGTCTTTCAGTGTAATACTTTTCTTCATGACAGGCTTCAACAGTATATATTTATATGCAATTGTTCGTTAACCATTCATCATGTATATGATATATGATTGCAGATTTATTTGTATCTTACGCCTAAATGCCAGTATTTTAAATTAATTTGAACCTTTCTAGTAAATATAGTAGTAAACAATTTTATCCACCGGAATTTCCATTTCGGGAGTCCTTTTTTGTAAATCCTTTAAGATTTTGCAGTGTTAACCTCCACCGCTACTGATTAGCTATCTATTTTTTGTAACCTGATAGCCCTGATTCAATGGCCTCTGCTGATGCTGTTTTTATAGCTTCTACCGCACCACTGCTTGTTCAATGGCTTCTGCTAATTCTGTTCTTATAACTCATACAATGCTTTAGAGATTACTTCTTTTAACATTATAGGGCAAGGCTCCTACAACTATTTCTGTCATTAATCTTGAAAATAGTACTGGCATGTGCAAGCAACATCGAATTTCATGTAAATTAATAAAATCACCAATACAAAAGATTTAACTCAGTGCTGTAAGGGTGTCTATAGCCAAGCCACACGAATCTTATCTAATAAATCAACTTTGAGGATAGTCCTCAAGTTTTCTTCACAACCCTGCATTGCTTTAGTCATTTTTTGCTTTTTTTACATCTCCCTATCAGATGAGCATTTCAGCTTAGTTTGTTGTCTAGGAAAATGCATACATGTTTTACTCCTTTTAGAATAAATTTAGTGGCCCGAAAGCTTATTATCCTTCTACTAAACAGTGACATTTATATTTTTGCTAGGCTTAGGGAAAATTCTTGGCAGGTGCACCATTTCTTCACTGTATCTAGAACATTTGTTTTGTTTAACATACCTTCTGAGCTACTGAAATAGATAAGTAGATTTCCGCAGCCTTTCTTCCTGCGATCAGCCTTTTGTTACTTCTTGTTATGTTGAGTGTTGATTGTCTCCGTTGCAGTATAAGCTTAGAGCGATTGAAACTCCTCTAAGTAAAAATGTACCTCACATCTTTGGTTAAAAGATTTCTTCAATATATAAAAAAAGAAACGGTTTCTTGGAATGATGAGCTAATTCTACTTACCCACTACAATGTGTAGAAATATAAAGTGCGTCGATATGCCTTTACAATATGATTGTTGATAGAGATAAAAAATATGATTTACTGTCAAAATATATCACTCACTAGCTTTTCTAGTATTTTAGAAGATAAGATGCAAAATTATTTTACTGTTGTGTTCTGATGTTGAAGTCTAGTATAAAATTTACTTTAGATGTATCATTAGGGTGACAAACAGTTATATGAAATTGCTAAAAGCAACAATTACAACAATAATAATTTCTAATAATTTAAAATACGAAAACATTTGGTTAAATCTATAACAATGAGTCTTAAATAAACAAACTAAAGGACTTTAATACATTTTATTAATAATAATTTCGATTAAAACTAATAGGTGGATTCAAAATTGCTTTAGTATACTTTCACGCTTATTGAGAAGAACTGAAAGTAACTTATCTACGGTACAAAATCATGGGCCTTTACAAAACATTCAAATTTTCTTGCTCTAGTAGATTTAAACGGCCAGAAGCTCTTCAGAGAAATGGATTAAAAAAATCGTATTGTTAGGTGCCTTCCTGTATGTACTATCGTCACTTTTATGTCCAGTAACTTTTGATAGGAAAGAGTAGAAAAGTTACCGTCTCTTTTGTAAAGTCTACAAAAATAATGTTACAAATAAAGCAATAAAAATTATATTAACCAAGTTGAAAATAAAAGTTATAAATATAATTGATACTGGTAGAGCTACACTCTTGATGGAACGAGATATGTAAATTTGATGGGGTAAAACACTTGTTAAGTTCCATAATATTTTTATTTTCACTTGCCTGACACGTGTTTCGATCATTCCTGATCATTTTTAAAGTACAAAAATTTGTAAAAATATTATGGAACTAAACAAGTGTCTTACCCCATCAAATTTAAAAGTTATAAAAACCTGTTATAAAAAAGAAATTGAAATTTGTACCATTTAATTACATCCTATTGTAAAAAATGATTTTTATAAATTTTGAACAAAATTCTGAATAACTTTAACTAAATACCAATAAATATAAATCATTATCTATTTACTGTTAAATATCGTACATAAATTTGACGGTATAATTGAATATTTAGTAATTGCTTGTTTATTACTTCTATAAGTTAGTTTAGTTTAATAGAGAATATTTAGTCGTTCATTTATAAAATCGATACTATAAGCAAAAACTCCCTTAATTATGTACTCCAAATAATTACATCTTAGAAGAACGCGTCTGGAATATATTTCAAAAGCATATTAAACATCAAATATTACATTTAACTCTTGTTTTTTTTAAATATACTTAATAAATAAAAGAAAACGTATTTTTCAAGTGTCGTAAAATGTTTCTTGTTTTCTCCGGGCACGTACGCTCTTAATTAAGTCTCGGGCAGTTTCGTTCTCAATCATTAATTTGTAAAAACGGTGTACACACCTTATTCCTGACCTAAGCTAAATTAGATAACAGACGCGTGATGTTTTCACAAATAGAAAACGATCGTAAACACCACATAAGCACTTTTTTTTATCAGGGTCGTCTCGGACGAAAACATATTTTCGACATATCGTACAAGTAATTGTATATCTGTATCACACGATTCTATCTCGAGTTGAAAACATTTTTTTTCGTATTATTAGCTTATCCCAGCGCGGAATTGTCAACATTATATAAATTGGGTTATATTGTGTGGAGATTTGGCAATCTAATCAGATTTGATAAATAATATTTACAGTAAATGATGTTTTCACTATTATTAGTTGTAGGTTATTATAAAAAATGTTTTAATATAGTTGTAAGACTTGAAAATAAATTTCACATCTATTATACAAACATCCTAAACGTAGAAACAAATATTTCTTGAATGACTTTCTCACTTATTACTTGATGAAATAATAATAATATCTGATTGATACTTGCTTTGCTACACTCTTGATGAAACATATAACTCACTGGATAGGAATTATGAATAATACACTTGTTTTGTTTCATATATTTACTATCAGTTTTCTGACACGTGTATTGGCGATTGCTAATAATAATATCTTTATTGATGCAATAATATAAAATATTGTTTAAGACAAGTTAGAAAAATTATTTTCTTTTAATAGTTCAATACTGATGACGGTTAAATTACACTTGGTTTACATTTTTTTCAAAGATTGAGAAATAAAGCAAATGTAATTTAATTAGAAACTTCATCGTTAATAGTAGAAATAAAATTTATATTAATTGTATATTTTGTTTATTGTTATTGGCTTTCTCTTCTTCTCGCTTTAATTGTTACTTTAATTATCTTATTAAATTAATATCATTATATTTATAACATATACTACTCTCCTAAATAATACATATTATTAGGCATATGAAATTTAAGAAAGTTACATAAATATAATCCTTATAATATGAACTGAGTTAAATAAAGAAAGTTCCTTTGTACACACAATCTATCCAATTATTATTATTCTTTCTATTTTCTGCGATTCCGTTATAACAGTAATTTGTACAAAAAAGGAAGGCATAATGATATGAAATATTCCACTTTGTGATCTTTCACAGCAACACCACATTATGTACAAAATGAGAATTATGCTGTGTTTGCATTAAATTATATAATGGCCGTGGATTCGTACTAATGAGGAGAAAGTTCGATATTATGGACATTCGAGTTAACATCATCGTAAATGGCTAAATTATTATTCATAAAATCTGAAAATTTATTCGCAGATATAATGATATTTTTGTTTGTCGATAGATGCCGTGTTAATTGGTTAATTAGAATTTTGTTTGTAACATCGGGACGTCTCGTTATTTATGTTGTTTTTAATTCGGAATACTGTGATACTTGTTTACTGTCGATTGGTGTAAAAAATGTGTTAGTGGTTGAAATATTACCAATCTGAATTTCGATTAAATTTATTTGGCAGGTGTTTAATGGCCAAAAATATTTGAAAGGTTCTATAAATGTAATATGTTGGGAAACTTAATTCTATCTTAATATCAAAGTGATATTTTTATGTGTTTCTTGATGAAATTATTTTTTTTTTAATCTTTTAGTAATATTTTGTATGTTTTAATCCTAAAGAATAAATTTGAGTTTGCCTCGTTTATTATCATGTAAAATCTTGAAGATATAGATCTTAATGTTGTGTTCCTAAATGTTTTGAATAACTTTACTAGCATTGACAATAAATCGTTTGTTTTTAGAGTATATAAAATAAAATTATCTTCGATGGTAATAAACTTTGCACAAGAGTTGCTCTTTCATTTCATGTATTAATTATGATTTTAAGTTTTACATTCTGGTTCTGGTTCTGAGTCCTCATTCCTTGCCACGGTCAAGCCAACCTGGGGCATTGGCAAATGCCAGGACTGCAGCAAGAGGGACTCTGAGGATGTCTGGTAGATTAAGACATCCCTCTCCCATTGTGGATTTACGTAGGTTGGATAATGCGGGGCAGTCTAGAAGTACATGCTCCGCGGATTCCTCTTTTGCTTCACACCCTCTGCAGATAGGACTAGATTGTAGTCCCAGTTTGTTCAGGTGTGATCGTAAATTGCAGTGTCCTGTAAGAAGCCCTGCGACCTTCCGTAGGTTTCCTCTGGACAGTTGCATACAGTATCTGGCCGTTTTGGTGTTCATTGGGATGACGTTTTTTGAGACTCTACAGCCAGGTATGTTGTCCCCAGTTTTTTGTAGGGTACTCAGATCTGGCTCACCGTTTGTCCGGATGCCTTCCTCGCCAAACCATCTGCTATTCTGTTCCGTCTGCTATTGTTGTGTCCTTTTACCCAGCATAAAGTTACATCGTTGTCACGAGCCACTTCTTCCAGGGCTTCGCAGCATTCCTACGTTAATGCTGAGGTTATTTTGCACTTGGCAATGGATAAGATTGCCGCTCTGCTATCCGTTATAATGTGTATGTTTTTACCCTTAATCTTCTTGCCAGAGATTGCTTTTGCTGCATATTGTATACCCACGAGTTCCACCATTGTTGGTGTGCTTATTATCTTGCCTATAGCAGTACTGTTATTTAGGGACAGGTTTTTGCAGAAAATTCCTATACCAGCCCCTGCTTTCATTGACGACCCGTCAGTGTATATGTGGGTGTCTTTGTGCTTGCTTCCTACTCCTGAGTTTTAGAATCTCAGGTCTATTTGAAGCTTCCTGTTGAAAATGTATTTACGAGGGATGTTGAACACTGGCATCATAATCTCGGCATTACTTTTCCTTAGATCCTCTAAGATTATGTGGTGTCCACCTCCTCCGCTGCCGCTGCAGCCTGTTCTCTGGTAAATATGTCCAAGGGTGACAGGTGCAACAGGGCTTCCATAGCCACTGTTGGTGTTGTTCTTATGGCTCCTGTCGCGCTCAAAAGGGCTCTACGTTGAACGTGGTCTAGGAGCCTTGCGGCTGATTTCGTGGTCGTTTTTGGCAACCATATTAATGATGCATATGCCAACATTGACCGAACTATAGCTGTGTATATCCATAAGGCTACCTTTGGAGATAGTCCCCATGTTTTCCCCACAGCTCGTCTACATTGGCAGAGGGCTATGCATGCTTTCTTAGATCTCTCCGTCAGGTGAGCATTCCAGTTTAGTTTTTTATCTAGAAGAATGCCCAAGTATTTGACTCCATCTTTCAGGGTGAGTTCTTCGCCCCGAAAGCTTGGTGGTTTGAAATCCCTGGGCTACCTCGACCTCCATTGAAGTCTCGGGCTCACACGTGTCTGTGAGTCCTTTCTTCATTTTTATAGGGATGTCGTTGAACATATATTTCAGCTTCATCCCCTTCTTTTCGATGGCCTCAGCGTCCTCCTTGTCTACACCCATTACCATGAGAAGTCCTTGCGGTTTCTCCTGTGGCTTTGTTAGGAAGGTGCACCACATTGACACATTAATGCCTTTGTTTAGGAAGCCCAGCCTCCTCAGAACCGTTTCCGGTTCCTCAGGTTTGCCGGGAATCCAGATTGTGGTCGTGGTTAGTGTCGGCAGCTTGCCAACACCAACTGCCACGAGGGTCTTTCCACACCACCCTTCTGACGAGGCACTCACCTTGGCCTAGAGCCACTCTAGAGTTGCCTCGTCGTCGCAGGTGACCCTAAGGATTTCGCCCGCCACATGTACACCACTGAGTGGGATGGTCTCGCTCCCACTCTGGATGTGATCATCTAAGCTTCTCCGGAGGCCCGCTTTGACTTTCCCTGCTGGGTCAATCAGAGCGACTTGCCGCCTGCTTGTACGATTTAATTAGTCCCTTAGTGAGAATTTTTGTCGATTTCCCTGGGTTCGTCTTTGCCCTCTTTCTGTTCCCCGGGGGAGTTTCAGACGATCCCTCGGATCTCGGCTTTTTGTTTTTCTCTGGCACAGGTTGCTTCTCTTTCGAGTGGCTCGTACTGGCCTTCACTGTTTCTTCTGCCAGACGAGCCTTCCTGCGTCTACGTATTTCCACACCATTGCGGTTTTTCTTCTTTTTTGGGCAGTGCCAGTGACGCTGGTGGCTCCTGTGGCAGAAACCATGGAGGAGATTTTATTTGGTGCATCCCAGGATGCCCCAGAAAGATGACTTGGGCCCGCCTACGAGGAGCCCTCCTGTTGTGTCCCTGCCGAAGCTGGGTGCGCCAACACGGTGGTCTCCCCTGGTGAGCCCTCGTGATGAGGATTGGGTTTTTTAGTAGGTTGATTTTTCATAATGGTTTAGTTTTGTGTTCATCCTCCTGGCTCCCCACCTACAATGGAGCCCTCAAGACAGGGACGTCGCGCTGTGAACGCCAGGGCTACTATAGGGCGTGAATTGCACACGAGACGCATCCAGACAAGAGAACCTGTTCGGTGCGCCTGCGCGCCCCATCCCACCAAAGGAGCTCACCCTGCCGGCCGTCTGACGGGATGACTTAGTAGTTGATCCTAGGAACCTTGATAGAGGTAGGTTAGTCTCTACCCCCCGTCTAGGAGAAATCCGGACCAAAGCGACGTGTTGCTGCTCGCAGAGCAGCTCAGTACGCCAAGATTCCTTTATCCTCCGACACGGGTCGCCACGCACGGCACAAACACATGGGTAACCATAGCGTGTCAGTGTGAACAATGATTTGGTAACTACCTTGTGCCAGTCACAGTCACTGGGTAGGATTTTTGGTTCAACCTTCTCTGGTCTAGATCCGCCGTGTTTAGTTGGATAAACAGGGGCACCTCATGAAGGGTGTGGTTCTTCACTACGCACGGTCGGTCCTGGATTCGAAAGGAATCCCTGAAGCCACGGGCGGATAGGCAAGGACCAGCCCGCTAGGTCTTATACCGCGACAGTTTTACATTATAAGTATTACAAACAAAACAAAAATTCAACGTTTCACTTTAAAGAGCTTGTTTCTGAAAGGCAGATATCGTAAACACTAAAAAATTAAATTTGTCTAAATAAACTAATTGAAAATGTCCAGAAATTAAATATATCTTACTATGTCTTGGAAAAGGAAATCATCCTAGAGATGTTTAGAATAGTATTGAGATCTCCTCTGAACATCTTTAGGATTACTGACTTCTAAAAGACATAACACAATATAACTCTTATTTTCCATCATGACAACGCTCATCCACATGTTTCAAAACCGGTTCAAAACTATTTGGAAAACAGTGGGTAGGAAGTTCTATCTCACCAGCCCTATAGCCCAGACATAGCCCCTTCTGATTACTACTTGTCCAGATCAATGTAGAATGCCCTCACCGGAATACGCTTCACTTCAGAACAGGGTATCAAAAATTTGCTCGATTCATTCTTCACCACCAAGCCAGAGAAGTTCTTTTGGAATGGAATACACAAACTGCTAGAAAGATGGGCAAATGTTGTAGCTTCCGATGGACATTACTTTGATCATTGAATGTATAACCATTTTTGCACAATAAAGCCTTAATACTCCATATTTCTTTACTTTATCTTAAGTGCTGTTATTTTTACATTTTACCCTTGTTGGGTAATAATCTGGATGGATGAAATGTAAAGAAATTATGGCAAACAAGTGTTCTTGTTATATTCTCTCTATTATACTTACATATAAACGTTGTTATAAACATGTAGCGTGTAGTTAAGTATATCATTATCACAAATTTAACAAAATACTTATAAGTTAGTTATAAGTTACAGCAGTAAATCAGTATTTCGTTTCGGATTCGAAATGAAGTCCAGGTTGTGCTGACCAACTCCTTGCCCGAGTTGACCGTCGACAGAATGGTGACGTAGAATTCGCTGCTCTAGAATTCCACCATACCAATATTCGGAATATCGAATTCGGCCTCCCATAAAAGTTATATGTTTCACCTTTTTTGCAACTAGCAATAATCGCACCTCGGATAAACCTCATCGGTTACGATATCGCCACTGTGCAAAGCTTGATATGTTTCACCTATTTTAAATGACTCCAACATCTGTGGTCTTCAGCAGCAGTCTGTAGTGTTCGTTTAAATAATAGTTCACTTGACTGGCTTTGACCTCTTTTTGATAGTCTGCGCTGTTTAGGCCGTGAAAAACTAAGCTTGGGATGCAGAATCTTCCCTTTGAAGTAGAATAACCCTGTTCAAAAATTGGTATTCTTCACTAGTTTCTTTTAACATCGGTATTATATTTAAGTGGAAAAGATACTTGGCGGTATTTAGTGGAGACCTGCAGGTAACTACGTGAGAAGCAGAAGTTAAATTAATGGATGAGCGAGTCGATAAGTCTCGGTAAAGAATATATATTAGTATGAAAGAAGATCAGAAGGACGGGAAGGATGATTTTTCCCGATGTATAATATTTACACTATAATATAAAATAGTTAGAACCTTTAATACTCATATGCTGCACATTCATATATTATAATATTGACGTTGTGTTAAATCTTAAATGAAGATTACGTATTTTAAAACTAACTACACTTTGTTAATACCTCAAGCAGGATATATTCGTCCTAATAATTTTGGTCTTCACAAGCCTTTAAAATCGTTAAAAGGTTTGCACCTTTATAAGCCAATTATCAAACTTTGATAATGACCTTATAAGCTATAGAAGCTTTAGTCAAGAATATATCCAGTGTGTGATATCATCACTGTGTGATATCTTAAAATTCCTACTATAAATATTCGTGAAAATGATGGTAGCGACCGTTACTATGTGGTAGTTCATTTTAAAAAAGGTTAAATGAAAATAATTTTTAAGTTTTTATACCACTATTTATTGTATAATATACACAAACAAAGTTTACAATATATTATCAATTTTGACACAACTATAGTTTCGACCTTTGCAGGTCATTATCAAGTGTTGAATTCAACTTGACTGATTTATTTACTATGAAATTATAACTTTTACGCCTCGGCGTGATCTATGGTATTTTTCTTCTTGAGATGTGTTGTCACCTTTTCGGCTAGACCTTAGGGTGATAACGCACCCTCCAGAACTACGCTGTGGTGGTCTGCTTGCCAGATGTGGTACGGGCCCATGGAATTTCGGGAATGTATTAATTCCTCTATGTAAATATATTTATTGGCCGCAATTTCTTACGGTTCGGACCAGCAATAAAATAATTTAGTGTTGGGACTGGTCAGGTAGTCTCAACAGCTACAATGATTTTTTCCAATCATCAATCTCACGCCGTATAATCTGATGCAGCTCACAAGTATAGCATTCAACATAAGCAGTACAAGTTATCAAACTCTAGAAACCACCAATGGGGTAATCGGAGTAAACTACAATCTTCAACAATATTTCGAACTATCACAGGGTTTACAACAGTGCAGTTACATTACACAGACAATGCCCAAATATGCAACCCATCGCCTCTTCGCATCTAGATGGCCGTCATTTGTGCAGGTGAGAGAACGAACATACTATTAAATAATACTGGATTATTACACAACGAAAGATGGAAATATCGATGCTCGTTGTGTCACTTCGTGACCACATACCATACTTCTACAAATAACAAGTATATTCTCGATGACAGCAAGGAAATCATACTGCTGTAACTCACATTAGGGAAATCATAGTAACAACTGGTTCTAAGTTAGACAGTTTTGATGAGTCTCTCATACTACCATTAGACTCTGTACTGTAATTAGCTCTTTAATTCAGAATTTGTATAATATATGGATAACCAAAATATGAGCTGGATGATGCCAAATTATCTGAAGATATTCTTGTTAATGAAAAATTACATTAAAGTAATTAGCTAAATAATGAATCACCTCGCATTTAACGATTTAACTTTTACCTGCTAAAAATAAAAACGCGAATGATGACATAATCCAATTAATTTGCCGGAGCAAAAAAAAGCGTATCCGCGTAAAAGCATAAACCGGGCACAAACAATTAATGATGGTCGTGTAGTCTTGTAAATGTTATTCTCTCGCTACCAGCATCCAAGCGAATTGTTTAATTGTCTATAAATATTAATAACTGAGGCCGTGCCTGCTTGAAAAATAATCTCTCCGGCATCGTAAAATCCGAGGTTGTTTTCGTTTCGATATACATACACACACACACACACATACTTCTCTGCCTTTATAAAATATGCAAATGTCTGCACATTATGCAAATCGTTGGCGTTGGAATAACAGCAATCTAAATAATAATAATAAAAGAAATTAATATGCCAACTTTGCACACACACGTAAATTGTACAATAAATAAGATCGCCGGTTGATGAGATGAGGAACATAACGGGGGATTATCTAGCTCGTTTTTCAGCCTCGATTTCCTCCGCAACTGGTTCTCTGTCCGCTGGAGTGGTAGACCTAGATCTTCGCCGAGCGTCGGACATTAACTGCTGACCGTTTTAGGGCGGATGCCCCAGGGGTGAATACTAAATCTTATTCAAAATTTATATTTAAATTATAAAGTTTTTCGTGACGAGATGTTTCGGGGTTATGGGTATAGTGGCTGCCGTAAATACTACTAATAGTGCATTAAAATGGCCTTTCCTCGACTTTTAGGGCCACGCTAATTACACTCCTTCCACTCCTAGACCTCATTAAATATGTTAATTACACTCCGGTTTAAAACTACCACGCTTTTTTTTCTTCCTTTCCGTGTGATTCTAAACCCTCCATTATTTTAATGTACTATATTTATAATTAAAAATACGATTATCTATTAAACAGGCATTAAGATAAAAAGTTTAAAAAAAATACATTTATACAATGCAACAATCATAGAGATTTATTTCTCTCAATATTAATTATCACATTTATACAATATTAATGTAATTTAAATTTTGACTTATTTTTCGCCTTGTTATTTGATGTATAAATTACCTTATATAGGAATCAAAAATGTTTACAAATTAATGAACGCCGTAAATTAAAGCTCGTTTAATTATATTTGTGCGTAAGTGTTATATAAACATCATAAACGTGTTTTAATACGTGTTTTTGGTGGGCTTAATAAAATTTAAACCTACATTGTTATTAATAAAATATTTAGTACTTAAATCGGTTTCATTTATAAAATTTCTCACAATTAAGGGATTTATTTATTATAATAATATACATATTTCTTTAACCCAAATGTTTTGCATTCATAAATAAATTTCCATACGTATTTGCTGCTATCAAAAGTCATTTATGTTAATAAATGTATGAAATAATTTACATGTATAATCGTTGGGTTTGTGTCACATTAGGAATAAGTATATTTAATATTTTATTACTTTAAAAATTTATTATTATCGAATACCGAAAAACTGAAATACAAAAATTCACATCAAGACTAACGAATTTTCCATAATACATTTATGGCATAATTATTAATCTTTAGCTGTTTGTAATTTCCATTTTACGATTCGAAAAGGTTAAAGTATTAATGCATTTTCGAATTATAATAACATCCGAAAAAATTAACATTAACATTTAATTGATTGTGTGGTGCATATTCTAAATATAGAAAGTGCATAAGTTTATTTCAAGTATCATTTGCAAGTAATATATCTCATGCAATTATATCATTATTGTATGCAAAATAAGCTGTCAAGCTGCACCTGCATTTAATGTTTAATTGTGTTATTTACCGGTCACGTTTCCATTGCGAAAATGTACAGAGGAGTAAGAAAGAAAATGTTGCGAGCAAATTGCGCTTGGTGCGTGTACTTGCAGCCGTCGTATTTTGCATAACAAGGAATTGAAGAAAGACATGTTGATTGCTTACTGATAGGATTGATTTATATTTTTTTTTTAAAGGAAACGCCAACGGCATTCTTATTTCTGCTTCCAGTGTTAGAATAATTCATGCGTTTTGTATATGTGCACACATATTTATTTAGTGAATATTGTATCGATTTATTTATAATAAACACATTGGTGCTGGTTATTTATTTCGGACTTCGATTTCTGTTCGCTATTTTATATGCAAATATATATACATATATATATAATAAATACATAGTTTAAAAAAAAAATTCAAGTTATACAAACAAAGTTATGGTGTTTTATTCAATTTACAAAAATGTATAACGAAGTAGAAGCCTCCAACATACATAACATAATAGTTATTGCAATTAGAGTTTGATGAAGAGTAATGAACCTTAATTTTCAGAAATTATATTCCATAAAATTATTTAACACTTATCCTATAGCAACTATACAACCGCTGAAAACATAACATTAAAATATATAAATAAAGAAGTAAACTTTAAAATAAATTATGATTTTCATAAAAGTATGCTTTAATTAAAGCTTATTTAAAATAGATTCCCGCCTACATTTATTCCTTTATAAATATCGACTAATTTTTTCCTGATTATTTTTAAAAGTTTTATTCCTCTGATGATTGTGTTTCCTGAAAATGTTTTATTTAATATTCAGTTTTCTTCTTTAGATTTATTCTCTCTAGAAGTATTCAACTATTATATCTTATTCCCAATAGTATACCTATACGCCCAGTATAGTTAAAAGTTTCATAGGCAAGGAGTAATTTAATCGACACTTGTTCTGCTACTCTCTTGATGGAACCAAATTTTCAAATTAGGAGAAGTAAAACTTGTTATGTTCCATTACTTTATTTTCAGATAACTGACACATGTTTCGGTCCTTGCGGATCATTATCAAAGTTAAAACTAGATTTAGTTTTAACATTGATAATGATCCAATGATGGACTAAATTTAGTTTTGACTTTGATAATGATCCGCAAGGACCGAAACACGTGTCAGTTATTTGAAAATAAAGTAATGGAACATTACAAGAGTTTTACTTCTCCTAATTTGAAGGAGATTTTTTCAAATTAATCTCATATATGAGATAAAAGTTTTCATATATGTTGCTCAGTAAGTTTTGGGTAAATATTATATATAACTGAGATTTAATTTTAAACTCATCTTCGCCCTTAGGGGAAACGGTCACTTCTATTTTTCTAGTGAATGTTTGACATTTTAATATTGTAAAATTCTGTTTAAGGATTTTTATCGATGTAAATTTAATACTTGAGTTGTATGTTCTGTTATAAAAAAGCACTGCGCATCTTGAACAAAAAACTCTCACGCCAGTTATTCTTGTATTAACAACGTTATATCCATGTAAAAGAGTTTTTCGAAAAGTTACTAAATTTTAGACACATCTTTTTGCATTTTCGTACATATTTGATAATGAAGTTGCACCAGGTTAGTTGAATTTTGTTCCAGATTAATCTGGAATTAGTTTAAAATAATTTTCTCTAGACTCTGTGTGTTGTAAACTGAACTGTCCATGTCACTGTAATTTTATTATTCACTACAAATACCACTATAAGCATAGTTTCCGGAGATCCACACAAATAGAACTGCTATGTGTACATTATTGTTAATAAAAGTAGCTCTCATATCTGAAGAAGCGATGGTGGGGCCTAAAATTTGCTCACTGCTTTAGAAACTTGCACGTGAAGAACTCTATCTAATGAAACAAGTGTATTAGAGTTTCTAGTAGTATTATCTAATTTCACTCATGCAGATTTTTGCTTTCTCATGCATATATTTTTTTTGCTTCTGATTAATCATAGTGTAATTTACATCCGATTTTAAAAGGCCTGTAACTATGATATAATTCTCTTTACAGTATCCTTTATCTTATGTTGTTAACATTACTGATTTTCCATAACTCTTTCTGCTAACTAGAGTCACCTCTTTGCTATGGTCTAGCCAACATAAGGCATTGGCAAACGCCAGGATAGCAGCATGAGGGACTCTTAGGATGCCTGATGACTGAGACATCCCTTTCCCAGTGTGGATTCATGTAAGTTGGATAGAATCGGACAGTCCAGAAGCACATGCTCGGCGGTTTCCTCTTCCTCTTCGCACCCTCTCCTAGTTGAAATAGAGTATAGTTACAATCTAGTATAATTAGGTGCGATTTTAGATTACAGTATACTGTTAGAAGCCCTATAACCTTCCGTAGGTTTTCTCTGGATAGTTGCATACAGTATCTGGCTTTTAGATTTTGCGGTGTTCACCTCCGTTGCTTACAAGCCATCTTTTAGTTGCTCGTAGCCTTATAACAGCCACTGCTGCCTGTTCGCTGATATATATGTCCAAGGATGGCAGCTTGGTAGCTTGAAATCCTTGATTTTCCTCCTTTTTGTGACCAGTTCTGTTTCTGTTGTAGTTACAAATAGTCCTTGGTCCATGCACCATTTGTTTACTATGTCAAGAGCATCTGACATATGTTTCGTTAACATACTTTCCGAGAAGCCCTGCCATTTCAGTGATTCGAGTAGTCCGTCGACGACTAGGTTCCATACTAAAGAGGAGAGCACATACAAGCCTCGTGTCACCTATTATAATATTGGCTGTTCTCCATCGCACCATATTAGAGATCCACTGGCTCCCTGTCAACTGTACAAAACCCATTGACTTTTTTAAACTCTTTTTGCTGATGAATTGATGGAAAAAAATTTATAAGATTAATAATTATGCTCGCAATAAAATTAGACAAAAAATCTTTAGCAAATCCAAAATTGATATTTTTTAAATTAAACAGCATGTTAACTGTTTTGTTATTATTTAATGTGAGTCCATTAGTTAAAAACCACTTATTGGCCTATACTTGAATATTATCATTCGTTTTATTTACATCATGTACATATTATCAGCCCACCTAGCCAAAATCTTCAGGGCATGTATTGCG
The DNA here is from genome assembly GCA_963969525.1 of Ontholestes murinus. NCBI lineage: Eukaryota > Metazoa > Arthropoda > Insecta > Coleoptera > Staphylinidae > Ontholestes > Ontholestes murinus. The sequence goes on from OZ018389.1 coordinate 18,581,031, forward strand.
TTCAGATACATCCCTCTAGCTTGGAGAGAAGTAAAAGTTATCTTCTTACCGAAACCTGGTCGTATAGATTATACACTAGCCAAATCACACCGCCCAATTAGTCTAACGTCATTTCTTCTGAAAACGTTAGAGAAATTGTGCGAAAGACTAATTCGCGAGACGGCTTTGATTACGAATCCGATCCACGCTAACCAACATGCATACACTCAGGGGAAATCAACGGAGTCGGCTCTGCACACTGTTGTAGACCGAATCGAAAGATCTCTGGACAACAAAATGTCCACCTTGGGCGTGTTCATTGATATAGAAGGTGCTTTTGATAAAACGACCTTCAGAAAAATGGAAACTGCTCTCTCCACGCATGGTGTGAACCCCACAGTTAGTGGATGGATCAAAGGCATGCTGGAGAATAGGGCAGTGACAGTAAATGTAGGAAATACCACTGTCAGAAAGATCGTTGCTAAAGGCTGCCCACAGGGTGGAGTACTCTCACCACTCCTGTGGAACATAGTTGTTGACAGCCTACTGCGGCGACTTAACGACAATGGCTTCCACACCATAGGATATGCAGATGATATAACCATCCTGCTAACAGGCAGATTTGAGACGGTGCTATGCAGCTTGATGCAGGAAGCCCTCAAAATAATCGAATACTGGTGTAACGACCAGTCTCTGACCATAAACCCGTCAAAGACTGAAATGGTCCTCTTCACAAAGAAAAGGAAACTAGGTAAGCTAAAGCTCCCTATGCTCCTCAACACCCAGTTGACATTGTCGTCAGAAGTCAAATACCTGGGAGTGATCCTCGACGGCAAGCTGACGTGGGAACCACATCTCAAAATGAAATGTAAAAAAGCATGCGTCTCCCTCTGGCAATGACGGAGGGCTGTGGGGCAGACATGGGGGCTATCTCCCAAGATAGCACTTTGGCTTACACAGCGGTAGTAAGACCAATGCTAATCTATGGAGCACTGGTTTGGTGGCCCAGAGCCAGACAGAAAACCTCAGCAAAGCAGCTTACTCAGTTGCAAAGGATAGCATGCCTCAGCACGACCGGAGCAATGCGAACAACACCCACTGCAGCAATGGAAGCAATGCTCTGCCTTCCACCTCTCGACTTATACGTAGAGGAGATGGCCACGGCGGCAGCACTGCGCCTAAACTCAGTTGGACTCTGGTACAAAGGAGGCAGGGCTGGCAGACACTGTCACCTTTTAGAGGAGGCTGTCAAAAAGACACCCCTCCTTGGAAGGAAGACAGACAATTTGCCACCCTGCTACGTCTTCAATAGACCCTATAATGTATCGATAAAAAGAGGAACCGGGAGTGCAGAGGGTGGGGAAACCCTCCGAATTTACACCGATGGTTCTAAAACCAAAAGAGGATCCGGGGCGGGAATTTACTCGCAACAAATAGACCTCTCATTAGCTATACCCATAGAGAAGCACACAACTACTCTGCAAGCAGAGATCGTTGGCATCATCCAAGGGGCGAAAGAAATCCTACACCGAGACATCCGTGATAGGAACATCCAAATCCTTACAGACAGTAGGGCAGCAATACTAGCAGTGAGTAGTCACAAGATCACCTCAACATTAGTAAAAGAATGTCACAAAACCCTTAAACAAGCAGCACAATCAAACAGTATTGAGCTGCGCTGGGTCAAGGGACACAATAATGAAGAAGGCAACAGCAAGGCAGACGAGTTGACGCGAGCTGGATCGGTTCTCAGTGATACCACGGACGGGCCCCAGATCGCGCCAACACCGAAATGCCTCACTGATATTCTCAAACAGAATACTCTCAAGATGCTAGAACAACGTTGGGACAACATCTCAGGCTGCAGACAGGCCAAGGAAGCAATACGCTCACCCAATCTGAAAACAGCTGAATATTATTTGCGACTATCCCGGGGGAATCTGCGTCTTATCACAGGTATCCTTACGGGCCACTGTCAGCTAAGGAAACACTTGTTTACTATGGGACTGATGGAAACCCCCATATGTAGAGCATGTGAAGAAGAGGACGAGACAGTGGAACATGTGTTAACCACCTGCCCAGCTCTCGCCCACCTTAGAGAGTCCATGCTAGGGGAGCTCTGGCCGAACATGGCCAACATAAGGGATAACCCTCCAAGCGTTGGGCTGTCCTTTGCTCGCCACCTTGGGTGGCTAAATGAGTGATAGAACAACGCAGGGCTGTCCCAGTTAGGGGGGCACAATGGGCCTAGTGAGGCCTAAGTGCTCTGGTCAATGATTTGATCACCCTTGGCAAACTCAATCCAGAATCCAGAATCCAGAATCATGTAATAACTTACAACGATTTACAAGTGTTGTGTCATCTGCAAATAATATTACATTATTTTCTCTTATATATCGACAGATGTCATTTATATATAATAAAAAGAGCACAGGCCCAAGTTTTGATCCTTGTGGAACCCCTCTATTAATACAATATTCCTTCGACAACTTCGTTTGAATTTTAATTGTTTGACATCGATTCGATAAAAAAGTAATTATTAATCTATAGCTTGCAGGGTGAAAATTATAGAAATATATTTTTTGAAGTAGTATTGAATGACTCATACTGTCAAAGGCTTTTTGCAAATCGAGAAAAGTTGCTTGGACAAATTCATTGCTGTTAATAGCGTCGAGACATTGCTCAATCAAAACTAGAGTCGCCGTTGTCTTAGATCGGGAACATCATTTGTATGAAACAGATCCAAACTATCAAAGTCTTTGGAGTCGCGTGCAAAAGGTTATTATTTAGATTTTTTTTGAGAAAAAGTTCAAGGAAAATTTTGTTCCTTCAAGGGAAATTTTAGTGGATGTGTCTATAGTTGGATTAAAAGTTTTTTGACGTATAACCTAAATAAGTGATGAATCGGGATATATGTATTGGCAGATGCTAATACTCTATACATATATGTATATTCAATTTTGCCTTAATACGAAAGCTTGGCATCAGAAAATTTAGTAATTTCCGACCTTCCTATTAGTTCACGAGTTGCCAAATTAACCTGCAATTCGTACCCAACTCTATTAAAATATCGCAATTTTCCGAGGTTAATACATTTATAAATTATTGGTCTAGAAAGATAAAGGGGTCGTCACTGCAGTTAGTACTTGGGATGTTTCGGCTACTCTGCAAATAAACAGAAAAATACTTGGATGAAATTTCTAGGAAGTGAACAAACCCAGAGTTGTTATTAACTACAACAAATATATGGGGGTGTTGATACAGCTGACTCGTACTCTGCATCATATTGCTTTTTGCGAAAATCGTTCAAATGGTTGCGGACATTATTTTTTTTGGCATTTGCGCTGCATATTTATTATACAAAATCGACCAACGTCGACAAAAAAAGCGCCCCATGACGTACCTAAAATTTGACGGGCAATTGGTTTATGAACTCACAGGAAATTATAGACAATCCTTCAAACTTCCTGGTAGACCATTTTCAACTGACGGTTAAACTGCAAATTGCACGTATTACACTAGTTATATGTGCAGTACCCGTACTCCAAATCCTGGACTACATCCAGGGTCTGTTTCGAGCTTTATCGCACTCTGCAAAATTATAACATGTAGTTGTTTCTTTATGTTGTGCTTTATATTTTGTTTCTTGTTTTTATTGTCTTTTAGTTAGTTTTGTTGCAGTTACTTACTTCTTACTAGTTATAGAAAACAGAAATTCTTTGGTTTACCTGTGATGACATAACAAAAACATTTCTGTTCAGAGTATTGCTATGGTGGAGGTGCATTACTATCCGCCTCTAAATATAGTTTATATAATTACATTTCCTAGATGTTTAATGTGGTGCAGTGTACTATACTTAAGTATTCTTAGTAGTTTCAATAAATTATTTTTACACGTTAAAAATAAAATATTATGTCACCACATCCCCATCCTAAGTCAAGGGGTGTATTAAGGGGTTATATTTTAAATTTCTTATTTAAGGATGGTAAACCTTCTAGTTAAATCTGAACCCATTTTCATCAAAAAAATCATCTTGATCGAACGTGAAAAAAAATTCCGAGTTACTGGCTAACTGTCTAAAGAATAATTACGAGTGTAAAGGGGCCTGTAACTATATTGTCATTTTCTTTACAGTATCGTTCATTTAATGTTATTGTAACTGGGGCAATTTTATCATCCAAAATATCGCAGTTCCCTGGCCCTCACATTTATATCATGTTTTCGTAAGTATTACTTGGTGAAAGATTATGCAATTTATGATTGGTTTCGGTTATAAAATTGGACTCTTTAACGACCTTGAATAGTAGTTTAATTGTATTTTACATACTTCCGGAAACCGCTCTGTTTTAATTCACTGTTAGGTGTTGTAACTAAAACAAAAACTTTCAAAGAGTATGCTTTTATTTTCCGCAACAATTGTTTCGTCACACTGTGGCTTCTTCAGGCGAAGAATGGTTTTTAGATAAACGTGCTCAAGTTTTCCACAAGTGCTTAATAAGAAATCTTCTTCAATTCTAATATCGTCATTGTTTCTGTGATCAGTCCAATTATGAGTAAAAACCTGGTCAATAAGGTAAAGTGGAGACTAATCGGTGATTTTCTCATATTTTACTAACATTATCTATTCATGTATTCATATTTATTTTAAAATGAGGTAAACAAATTAAAATATATACATTAAAAATTAGGCCACAGGATTTGCGGGCGGAGTTCACCATGTGTTCTTTCACTCAGGAACCCTTCTTCTGCTTCAGATGATGTAGATTTCAGCAAAGTATTTTTTACCATTTAGATAATATATTGGCCATTACTGGCATATTTATGTCCATTTTACATGGAGCAATTTTAAAGGTAATTAGTAATATCTGTTAGTATGACAGTAGCATTGAAATAGGTAGTTGTTGACTGTGTAAATTATTGATTGTTTTGATTTTCTTCAATTGTTGATAGTATTGTAATTAGTGAAAAGAAATAACAGTATATCTACCTTCTATGCCTCATTTGGTTGTTAGTTTGTGGTATTCTACGCATGTTTTTCGCATTTTGTTAGTGATTGAGTAGTAAGTAGTTCCACTGATCGAATATCAGATGCAGTTTCTTCTTATATTTTTCTTACCATTAGAAACTATGCAAAAAAAAAGTAACTGTAATTTTAAATAATATGTCTACTCATAAAATACTTGAAATTATTCTAGTACATGATACATTAAAGGTGTTGATGGATGCTGTCGAGGGAGTTTGGCTAAAAATATAGGTATTAGGTATTATTTATTTTATGCAACATGCTAACAAAAAGATTCTAATATTCTTACACAATAATTTTTCACAGAAATTTTGATCGCATTTGGAATGACTTAAATTCACAAAATATGTGTTCTTCCATTCCCGCCCTCTATTCTTCAGGTGACAGTTGCTCCATTAAGATTCTATTGATGACCATTCAACAAATATTTTGCCAAATATGGTCCTTTTTGCCCTAACCATGGATATTTACTTGACCCTACGTGTCACCTTCTTTAATAGGAGAAATAATTGCTTCAATATTGGTATTGTTGTCTGTTTTTAACAATGCCAGAAATTGTGTTGTGTCGAGGTAAACTTAATGGTTGATTTGTATGTGAATCTATTATCTTCCTTCTCATTAATTCCATTCAACAGAATTTAACTTCAATGCCTTGTTCTAAGTGAAACGTCTACTCTACTGATTCAGAATAGTTTAATAATTTTGAAGAATTCTACAAATTCATTTCGTACATGATGCAACAAATGTGTTGATGAATGTTGACTAGTAAATTTTACTTGCATGCAGTCAGTTTTGGTAAAATATATAATAAATAAAATAAGTTTTCAGTTTAAACACATTTTTTTTCATTGAAGAGATTATGGCTTTTGTTGTCCGTTGTTATTATTGCTCAAAATCGTGCAGCTTCGCCCCATAATGATCCATGGCTAGTATAGTGTGATGTACACGTAAAGTATCGTAAATATGAGAAGCTCTGAATCAACTAACTCCAGTCGTATATATTTTTAAGTTGGAAAATTATTAATATCAAAAGTTTTATGACAAAATACACATTGTTTAAAACGTTAGTATATAGTTTTAATGGCAGGTTTTATTTCTCCAAGAAAGTAAGTATATAAATTAAACAGGCATAGGAGTTCAAGTTATTAATCGAATAGTTTGTTGGTATCACAGTCCCACTTGGTGTTATCCAACATTTATATGCATTTTTCTTATTGATTTCAGTTGAAAAAATCTTAGCTAGTCTAACAGTTTGTCAATTAGTTATGCTATAAGAGGTAATTTATATGTAATTTTCACTAGACCTTAGGAGATAGTTTGGAATTTGGTGGGTTTACCACTTAACAACCCTTGTGGTATTTCATCCTACATTTAACAACCCTTAAGATATTCAATTTTTTCTACTGAAAATAATGTTGTGTTTTCATGTAGATTTTAAAAAAGTTTTTCCAAATTTCATGTTTTCTAGTATAGTTGTAAATAAGTTTCTCAGTCTATTTAAATATCTTCAGTTTTTCAGGATGTGGTTTGTTTTCATTTTTCCGATAAATTTATTTATTTATTTATTTATTAGCATCTTTGTACTCCTTTTTAACAAAATAATATAAAATTTATGGTATAACATATTAAAATATAAGTACTTAAAATTTTAGTCAAAAGGAGGACGGGCGGAGTTCTCTTCAACGAAGGATCTTCCACTCAAACCCATGATGATATACCATCTATACTGCTTTAGAAAATCATCTGTAGTATCATATGTTTATTGCTTGAAGCCATCACTTTGTGATACATCTTGAATCAGGAACTTTAAATGATAATTTGATAATGGCCTTTTAAAGGTTGAAACTATAGTCACGTAATAAATCCTGTGGTTGATATCAACGAAGTGTATTTTCATTTAAAGTTCCTGATCTGTAGTATCGTTTTATATTTTTAATGACATGTGTTGTCACTGTCAAAATTATTACTTTGTAATAAATGATACACTATCCCATTTATTGTATTGTATCCTGTGTTAACTAACATTTGTAGGTGTCTCGTATTATCGAACATTAGTAGGCTTTTTGTGATGTCGTGAAAACTCTTCAGAGATTTCGGTTTATATGTTGACTGGTTTAATAGATTGTTAACCCTTTGTACTATAAAAGTACAAAACTTAAAAGTTTTGCAAACTTTCTGATATTTTATTTAACACTGATCTATACAGATGTTTTTAGCTCTTTGACAGCATTCTTATTGGCAAATACTGCCTTAAATATATCCCGATTAATGAGTAATCATATTTCCACGAGTTTCTGGTATGAATTGCAAATTTAAATCATGAATGTGGTTAAGCTATTTTTTAATTTTAATGTTTAAATAAGTATCACATATATTAAAGTCGTCTATTCGAATTGATATTCCAGTCTGTCAAGCGTTAGCTGGTGATCATATAATAAGTTGAAGTATTTATATAATATAATTTTCGTGCTAAGACTGATAACAAAGTTTTTTGCATTTGTTTTGAATTTGCAATGAATCCTGTTTTGTAGACGGCGTTATTATTTAGCTCTACTATTGCTGGCTGCGGCTTTCTTGTTGTTTTATAGTTGTGTTTAATTGCTACAATTTGTTTCAAAACTGGAATTCTTGTTGCCAATTTTAAGATCTTCCTTTGGCTTTACGGAGAATCTAATTAGAAGGTACTCGTTAGATGGCCGGTTTGTTTAATTGTAGTATCTACTTCTAGTGCAGAAGTGCCCATAAAATTGGGGAGTAAATCTGAAACCTATATTGCCGTAGATGTTGTAATTCTTGTTCATCGTGGTATTACTGCTAGGTGTTGTTAATGCCTTCCATGTGGGACCTTCATGTTTTACCCGGAGTGTAAATACGTCCCCACGAAGGAATGCACCTTGACGTGGTGTGGAGGCTCAGTGATCTATCGGAGAAGTAATATTTGAGTGATGGTTTACTGCTACGGCATTCTGAAATATTTCACTGCCTAGAGTTGGAGTCTCCCTTAATAGATTCGATCTTTCATCCTCCTTAAGACAAATTCTTTAGCCTCACTTGGTATTGTTCAGTTCCGTAGTTTATTAGGCTCCGAGGAATAGGGGTTCATAAATCTGTACCTACCGCACATCTGCCCAGCTATAGTATCGTGGCATTGGGCCTGCAATAAGATTAACAATGCCATGTCTGTCACACCGGGATAGCCGCCGCTGTATGTTATCATATCTCTATGGTATTCCTCGGAGTATTGGCTCAACCTCATGGACCAAGGTGGAAGGTAACCGCTAGGAAAAAAATATCTCGATTCAAGATGGAACGACATATGGCTCTGGGATCTATGGCTATGTACCAGCTTAGACTCTACTTTGCGGACTCTGGCGCAACTAGCGCACCTCAGTTTCAATAGCCTTGGCACAGAATGCTTTGTCATGGTCGATCTTAATTTCGAGCGACTTGTGGGAACAACAATGTACAATTCAACAAAAAAAGAAGGAGTAGATGACTTCACAAAACTCTTAGAAGCTCTGAGAAGCTTAGAGAACGTGGCTGGCGCAATAGGGTGTCGTGGTGCACCAGTAACCCCTGTAGAAACAAACATCAGCTATTATTGCTTTATTTATGAAGAAAATCAAACCATTAGTTCCTCGAAGAGAGGGAGGAATCCATCTATTTCTCCGACCTAGGAACTAAGCGCAAGAAGTAGGTTGTAGAAAAATCTGCTTGGGTGAAGGTGAACCACATCCGCACGATGAGGAGCTTCGTTAGTCAAAATTGTACAAGCAAGATGAGGAAACTGATCGAATGGTTGGATCACAGATAGTCCTCTCTTTTGGTCAGAGTTATAGCCAAGCCGATACTCAGACGGTGAACACAAAGGACAATAAATGGTTTCACAGGTAATGCAAAAGAGGATGATTTCAATGGAACACCAAATGGCGTGAGTAGACAGCAGCGACACCAGTCGAATCCCAGATGAGATCCGAACTGGTTGTCTCTACAACCAAAGAAGAATATTGGCCAAAACTAAGGGCTATCAAGCTGACAGCTATCCAGGGTCCCAACCCTGATGTTGTAGCGTCGACCAGCCGAAGCAGGGTGGGTCACATAGTCCTGGAGTTGGCCGAGCGTGCTAACTCGCAATTCGTGCAAGACCACATCGCTGTGGTTGTGGGACTGAACAACTTCAGAGTTGTCAGTACAGGCAGTGTCGTGATGGAGCTTATTTTTTAAATACGGAGCACTGGGAGACGTAAATGGAGTACTAGTGATGTGTTGCCCTCCTCGAAGGCCCGGTGGATAGAATGAGGGCCCTGCTGACCGAAAAAACAGTATGCGTGGGATGATTCAGCTGCTGCGCCGTAGGGGAGAGGCAAGTCAGATCCCCCAGTACTGGAAGTGCTGGTACTTTTCTCCTAACAGGGCACTGATATCTCCAGCCACAGTCGCTACTGTGACGAGCAGGGTCACGTCGCTGGAGCTTACCAGGTGGCACCTGGGTCGAGGGCAAGCAGAACCTGACGCCAATCCCGGAGCTACGTACGAGTCAGCCATTGTTACCTTCTTCTAGATGAATCTGAACCATTGCCATGTTGCCAAAGACGTGTTCAGAGTTCGGGAATTTGAATGCCAGCAAGCTGAATGATTCCAGGGCTAACAGCATTTGGATCCGGTCCGTCACTGAGGCGACATGGCAATAGGGTTGAGGCCTAAGATTAATATCGGGCAGCAGAGGCCGAGGCATCGACTGGCTGCTACTGCTCCCTGAATTCCGCAATGGGTCATAAATACGAGCAAATAATAACTTTTCTCATATGAAGATGATAGATATAGGCCCCATTGTCTGAGCGGTTATCCACAAAGTTGTTAAATTTTTCATAGTTCAAGCCGTATTTGCACATACTCTGGTACTCGATATTAAGAGTATGTATGTATTACAACGAGTTGTAATACCAAGAATCTAAAGGACTAAAATTTACGCAAGCGCTGTACGCGCTTTGTCTAATAGCTTTAATTTGAAGTATTTCAAAAAATCAGAAATGGAATAGAAATAGAAGCAACCATGAATAACATTAATGATAATGGTAAAAGTCGTTATTAAATTCGTTCCATATAGATAGTTCTAAATTTTTAGGAGTAGTAAATAACATTATTTTATATATTTATATGCCCGAAAGGAAACATATGTTCTAAATATTCTGTGATACATTTTGATAATTCAAAATAAAACCATTAAGTTTTTTGGTATCAATAAGGACTATTGAAAAAATGAAACTAAAAAAGTTATTTGCTTTATTTTGAATAAATGTTCTCGCATTCTGCCATTATAAGAACCCCACTAGTACAGCGGTATAATAATATACATTTACATACATTTATTCCCAACAGACCATACATAACATACATCACATAAGTCTTACGGCAGGAATATTCATAGAAAATATAAAAACGAAATATAACATATTTGAGTGAGAGAAAAGTAAGAAATTTAACTGTACAAAATCAATAAAAATAAAAACAAAATGTAAATAAAAGCTAATTAAATCCTATCTGAGTGTAATTATACATTCCAAGGCTTTCGACATAAATTCTTTAAATGATGCATAGATATCAACAGTATATTGAATTTGATGATAAGCACGAATCATTTTTACAATAACAATAGCTTCTGTATTCTAAATGGAACGAAAACAATATTTAATATTCAGTTTAGTAATGATATCATTCAACTATTACTAACGTAACTCCAATAAATATTAGAACGTACTCCTAACCTACCTTAATAAACTATGTAGTAACCTAGAATACACTGGTCTTATCATTTACAACCGATTTTCTTTCAAGCGTACAACTATCCGTTGACCTAGCGTAGCCTTGACCTTTCTTAATTAGCGGTTGTTGGGGTAGGTCGGGAGTACGCTGGACGGTGTAACGCTTTTATATGATAGGACTAGTCTATCCTATATAAAGACGTAGATACGAGGGGCGTTTGAAAAATCGGTGCAAAATTAAAACCAGCCTTTTCTTCAAATTGGGGAACATATAGTCTGAGGGAGCGAAGTCTGGAGAATAGGGCTGATGTGAAACGAGTTGGAATCCTATTTCCATTAATTTTGCAACCACAGCCGCTGAGGTGTTTCCTGGTGCGATGTCGTGATGAAAAAGGACTATTTTGTGGGCCAATCGCGGGCGTTTTTCTTGCAGCTCGGTTTTCAAACGGTCCAATAACGATAAATAATATTTACCTGTAATAGTTTTACACTTTTCCAGATAGTCGATGATGATTATCCCTTGCGAATCCGAAAAGACAGTCGCCATAACCTTTCTGGCCGAAGGAATGGTCTTCGAATTTTTTGGTGCAGATTCCCCCTCGGTAACCCATTGTTTAGATAGTTGTTTGGTCTTGGGAGTATAGTAATGTATCGATATTTCATCCACTGTGACGAAACGATGCTTAAAGTCTTCCGGATTCTTCTGTAACAGCTGCAAACCATCCCTGCAACACTTTACTTTTTCCGTTTTTGGTCAAGCGCGAGCACCCATCTTGCGGATAGCTTTCTCATGTCCAAATGTTTATGCTAAATATTATGTACCCATTTAGTCGAGATGCCCACAGCACTAGCAATCTCACTCACCTTAACTCTTCTATCATCCATCACCATATCATGAATTTGATCAGATTTCTAGAATCGTAACCTCCACAGGTCGTCCAGAACGTTCAGCGTCACTTGTGCCCATATGGTCAGTCCGAATATTTTGATACCACTTATAAACTGTTCTAATCGAAGGTGCAGAGTCACCATAATGTTTATCAAGCTTCTCTTTAGTCTCCTGGGCGTTTTGCCTTTCATAAAGTAATGTTTAATCACCACACGAAATTCTTTTTCGTCCATTTCTTGAAAACACGAATGCCAAACACAAAGAAATAGACCAATATGGCTGAAACTTGGTGTGCGTTCATTCAAGAGATGCTACTAACTAAACATGATCTCGATACATGCCGGTGGTGCCATCTCTTAGACTTTGCACGGACTTTTCAAACGCCCTCGTATTTGAGGTAAGTCAAAAGTACACTAGGTCAATTAATATTTTAGTGGGCTAGGTGAAGAGTACGCTGGAGTAAGACAGTTTTAAAAACAAATCACAGTTATGAAAAAATAATATGAAAAAAACAATTTAAACTGTTATACATTAGATGAGCTAAATAAAATTAATGACGATTTAGATTTGAGGTTATGGAAGATAGAGAAAGCGATTGCTAGTTTAGAGTAAGTCGAGAATAGGGTATAGTGGTAATTGAACGGAAATTTAAAAGATATGCTACAGATGTTTTACAGTAGGATAAAATAGATGCTAGAAGTGGTGGAAAAGCATTAGAAAAAAAAATATTTCTGAAAAACTAAATATTGGATTGATGAGGTGAAATTCCATTTTATAGGCAATAAATAAACCTGTGTAAATTCTCAAAATCAAAGAGTTGTATTTATTACCTAGATTTTTGACATCCAACATCAACTAATGACGAACACTTTAATAAAAACGAAAGTATGATCGAAACCCAAAAATATTCTGGGAAAACTAAAGCAAAGAAACTTCGCGAGATTCCAGTTAGGAAAAGTTTTTCTGAATGAGGATATATATTTACAAAGTGACTTCAAAGAAACTTATTAATACATCCATACATTGCTGCAATATTTGAGCATTTATACATTTTCTTGGACAGCAAAAGCTGTAAATAGGCTTTATCTAAGTACATACCTTTAAGGGTGTAAGTATATTTTTGTCGTGTAATGATATTATTTATATCATATATCTCAATTAAATTGTATAAATATGTTTCTGAAGAAATACATTCCACCACCTGTTGATACAGCTTGCACAATCGCAGATAGAATACGCGCTACAGGAACATCACGTTCTCCCGATTCAATTAGGAAAAATGCCGAGGCAATGCACTCCAGTGCGAAATCTATTCTACAATTAAACAATTTGTATTGCGAAATGAACGATTTTCCATCGACCACAGTCCGTTCGTTCACGACTGCTCGCTGCATACCTTGAGTCGGTTCGCACACGCATAAATATCGGTTTGTGATTTCATCCATTGCATATTTTTCAATTTGCACGAGTTAATAAACACCGTAATTGTCAGAACATGTTTATTATTCAATTAGCATACTTGTTTTTATTGCATTCGCCGTGGTGGCACGATTTTTTCTTCTTCATCCCGTTGCTCCGATACCAAGAGAGAAAGAGAAATCTAGAGCGCTTTTGGCGAGCAAAAATATATATTAACTCTGGTGTTTATTAAGTACGAAAGAGTTAACCGACCATAGCGCTTACTTCATATTCATTAAGGAATTGAATATAATCAATGTATTAAGTAATAAGTTTGATTTTTATTGGCTTAGAGTCTTAGAGCGCGTCTACGCTTGTACCAATTGGAGGGAGACATGCGTATTTTATAAAATCTCGGATTTTAATAAGGTTGCCTTATATATTGTTATTTTTCATACATCTACGTTGATGTGGTTGCATATGGTTTAATGAATTAATACAAATTTAATTTTGCCAAAATCATCTATTAACTTGAATTTGATGTCTAAACACAATAAGTGCTCAAAATATAATTAAAATCACCTATATTATTAAAAAAATCATACTTTAGAATATATTGTAGATCGAATAAACTATATAACTATGTTAACTAATTTATTAGATAAGAATGTTTAATTAATAAAAAAACGTTCACATATAGTGACCGTATTTCAAGACGACATTTTATTGTTTTATAGATAATCAAGAATTATTACACGTAATTGATTTTATAAAACGGTAGTATCTATAGCAACCAGTCAATTACGCGGACATAAAAATGCAATATTTACAATCGCCATTAAAAAATGTGCAATAAAAGTCGAGAGAGAATAAAACTAGTCGCACTAACAAGCATGAATAACTGTTTCCCATTGCCTCATTGCAATAAAACGATCGCTGCAACCGACTTACTTCTTCTGTGCCTACTGTGCACAAGTGAACAACTCACAACAGTATAATGATACGAAATTAGTCATCCGTTTCTGCTCCGGTCGTGGCAACTTTTTTCTTTCTGCGACCACTCGATCCGCAATTATTCAATTATTTATGAATGATTTCGATCATCTCTCTCTCCTTCCTCGTTCTGTTGATTTCGATCTCTTCTGCGCCCCCTGCTCTCGTGGAGAACGAGTTTTACTTTTTATGGAGTATGACATAATGCCCGGCTAATTATCTTCTGGTCGATACGATCTCTCTGCCTCGGTCTTGTCTCTGTCGTTTTATATGGATATTTATAAATATTTATCGAAGTAATGATATTTTTATTAGAAACTGAATGCATTAAAGACATAATTGATACTTGAATGAACTTGAAGCATTAGTTTGAGATTATACCTTCTGTATATAATTAGTGTCTCAACAGACTGGAAACTGAAAAAATAGTTTAAACAGATTGGACATTACTACCGTGACTTCAGGCAATAAAATCATATCTTTGATGTAAATTTCTCACTTTGCATATGAAGGAGAAGTGTATGAATTGTGTAGCTAATATTTTAAAGGATTTAACAAGCTAATTTTGTCAATAACTTATGATGCATATAGATTTGTTGGTATGTTACATTCTTCTATATTAATCCTTTTACACTTTGATGTTTCAAAATTTTTATTCAAATTTATCAAATCTTTAACTTAGAAAAGTGTTTTATGGACTAGAAGTATACAAAGGCTGTAACCTCTAACAAATCAACATGTGAATAATGATTCAATCACATTATACAATATTTGTAATGTGGGCCTAACTTATAAATCGCCTTATTGTGGGCCCTTTTGATAAAAGAACTAACAAAAAAGATACAAAGCAAGGAGTACGATTGCCTTAGATAATAAAACGCTAAAGTAAAAAATTAACTAATTTTGTACCTCCCATTACGTTTTACAAGGTTTATAGTAATTACTCTAATTATTCTTCTGATTCAATAATAAAATAAAACAGTAAAGCAAACCTCGACAACAAAATTTTGGCAAAGAAGAAGCGAACTTTGAAAGTTCTTTTCCTTTTGAAAAACGAATATACCTTAAAAAGTAAAAACTCAAAATTTGTTAAAAAATTAAACCCTCATCAGTTATTACAACAAAGCCCTAAAATAACATTTAAGATAATTTGTTTGGATGCGGTCTCCTTCACACACCAGATTGATTTTAAAATTTTGCCAAGAGACAAATTGAAATATTTTAGAAACGGATGTTTTTTGAAACAAGGTTTTAAATTTTGGTTTAAAATAGGCTTATATATTATTTGTTCAAAATTAGTTCAAATTTACAAAAAAATTGAAATTTTGTTAGAAATCAGCTAAAACTAATTTAATCTAAATTTTCCAAAAAAGCAATTAAGATGTATTAAGAAAAATTAAAATTAAGGAAAAGGTAGAAAATTAGATTCAATTTCTATGAAATTACTTACAGTTTTAACAAGGAAACAATTGAAACATTAATTTCGAGAAAAGAAATTGGAGTAAGATTATTTTCAAGAATCAAAAACAATTCTAATATTGTTACAATCAATTAAAACCTTTAAAACGTTTTTCTTTAATTTGCCCAATAGTAGTTAAAATTTCAGAACAATTACATATGTCAAGAAAAAAGAAAGGCAAAAAACTTTTATAACAAAACAAAACTATCAATAAAACAATTAAAACCTTAGTAAAGTAAAACTTAAAATTTTAACAGTTTACATTTTACAAAAACAATTGACATATTCTAAGTAAAAAGTGTCTCCAAGAAGGAACAATTGGTTTAAGGAAAGTTGGATATTTTCAAAAAACAATTGAGAGAGATAAACATCTTTATTTATTATTTTTTACATTAGGTATTTACAGTAATATTCGTAACTGATTTATTTTACGGCTATCGACCCATAGTCGATACAAACAATTGAAATAACTTAATTTGCTAAAATTATCTATAGAAAATTTAAAATATTTATATTAAAAATATTTTTAAACACTGGTTTTATTTATTTTAAAACTTCTTGTATTAAGATTAAAATTAGTTGAGATTTTACAAAAGAATTGCTAAGAAAGAACGTCTACAGACTTAAGGAAAACCAAGATTTAATTTTCTAAAGAACAGGTAATATTTAAAAATATTGTATATGTTTCGTAAAGTATATCAGATTTGCTCAAAAGTAATTTAATATTAAAAACCAAAAATAATTGAAATATTCTAAGAAAAAAACAAAAAAATTACAATAATAATAAATTTGATTCAAAATAATCGAAATATAAGGCAAAGAAACCTAATTGAATTTACAAAAAAAAAACAGTTGAAAGTTTGCAAAAAATATTTTAAAAACCACTTTAAATTGTTTAAATTTTAAAAAATAAATCGAAAAGGATTTGTCAAGAAAAAACAATTTGAAGTTTAAGAACTAGTTTTTTTAATTGTTGATAATTATCAAGAAAATAGTTGAAAAAAATCAACTTACTTAAAACCTATTGAAATTTTACTTAAAATGAATTAATTTAAAAAAAGTTAACATTACAATACTGAAAATTTACCAAAAATAATTGAAAAATTATTTAATTAGAGTCGACAAAGATTTCTTTGTATTAAGATTAAAATCTTTTAGGAAAAAGATGATACAATTTTTAATAAGTTGAAAAATAAAAAATAAAATAAAACAAATTTTCTTAAAAATAATTTAAATTTTACAAATTTTACAAAAACTGCTGAAATCTATACAAAAATAATTTAAAAAATGTTAAACCATTTAAAACAATTAAATTACTTACCAAGAAAAACCATTATATACTAAATTCTAAATTTCTTGAACACATTTTGTTAAAAATAATTATAACTAACATCACTTGAAATCTTAAGATAGAAAAATTTATTAAATAAGGTAAAAATATTATAAAAAAGGATTGACAATTGCTGTAGATTAAATAAATTAATAATTACGAAACAGTTGAAATTTAAATATTCTTTTCCGACAACAACAGCCACGGACCGCTTTCGATCTTTTTGGATCTCATCAGCGTAGAGTAGTTGGAGACAGGAAATCGAGATTCGCTTAGGAGTATTTAACTCTCCAGGTTAACCATCGATACGATAATACCATACATGTGCCATCTATTGTCTAAACGTTGCACTAGATCCCAAATGGGTGGGTAACCACCAACATTGAAATTTATTAAAAGAAAGAAGAAAATATTTAGTCCACTAACAATTAAAAATCTTCTAAAGAAAATTATTATTAACTAAGAAAAACTGTTTAAGAAATTGAATTAAAGCAGTTCAAAAATTGAAAACCATTAAAATTTGTTAAGAGTAAGAGTTAAAAACAGTTTAAAAATTGAAAATTTCTCAAAAAATTGAAAATTTTTCAAAAAAGAAACAATTGTCAACAAAATTTTACCAAAAGCTTTATAGCCCCTCCAATTAAGAATTGAAGCAACAGAGTTGTAATATTAATCAAAGGAGAAGCAGTTGATAAATACTAAGAAGAAATGTTGGATGTTGAAATTTTGGAGAGAAGTTTTAGACACTTTATTCGTTATGTAGTAATATGGTTTACAGACACTACTTTCTAAATGTTATAAACATGTACTGCTTGAAACAGTAGGCTACATAGTCTAAATCAAGGTGCGCTCGCAGGAGCTATTTAAGGGAACGGTACAAAATCTCTAAAAATGCCTCCAGGCGGTTATAAAAAGAAATTCAGTTTGTGGTTTGTATACTATCATAAACTAGGAAATATTTTCAGATTTGCAGCGAAATTGTGAGTTATGACCGTTCCCAAAACGGCGACGGAGCAGGTATTAAAGAACTGCAAGGGAAGAAATAGGTCGGTGTAAAAAAAAGTAGAATTTTATATTTACTTATTACTTTACTCTTATTTTGATTAATTAAATGATGGACACTTCCAGATTATGTACCTAGCCGAATTTGTAAGACTAGGCGTTACCTAACCTTCTGAATTTGGATCTGGATCGAGTTTGCTAAAGGTGATCAAATCATTGACCAGAGTTGTTTTATCACTCATTTAGCCAACCTTTGAGTGCTTGCTCTTTTTTTGTCGTTAAATCGAGTAATTAAATAATGGAAATTTCCAGATTATGCACTCACAATTAGCATCTGGGTTTGTTTTCTAAATCCAGTAATCTTTCAAACGCTAAAATTACGTCAGGCCTAACCTACTGATAAGTAATCCACTACCTGAAACGGCTAATAGGCGAAGTCCAAATCCTTTGTAATTTCACAATTTATATTAAACTCGACGGCAAAAATGTAGATAAACATAAATAAAATATTTCTAAATTCTTAAAATTTTACCTTTTTCCTATCACTATAAAAGTGAAATGTTTCGAATATGCGTACATTAAAAATACTCATTTATATTCGTGTCAATTTTATCAAATTTTATTATTATTTTCTAAAAGAAATTACTGATTTACATTCCATCCATCCCTAGAAAAAGAGACTGCCTATCTGATGCCTGCCGAAGGGTATATCGCGTGAGAGACTAGGGGCGCTGACATTTTTATGACTCATCGGCGATTATTATTTAACACAACCACAACCGGTAACAATGGCAGGAAGCAATTAAATATTTTATAAAAAAATGTCCTGTTTTACTATTTAGTGAAGCTGAGTCGAGAGAGTTGCCAAGGCTGATGATTTGGGGTTTCGAAGCAGGTACTTAT
Source organism: Ontholestes murinus (assembly GCA_963969525.1). Taxonomy (NCBI): domain Eukaryota; kingdom Metazoa; phylum Arthropoda; class Insecta; order Coleoptera; family Staphylinidae; genus Ontholestes; species Ontholestes murinus. The sequence goes on from OZ018389.1 coordinate 18,599,770, forward strand.
AACCCCAAAATGGTGGTCTAGATAAGAGAGAGAGTAGTTCCCAAGAGGGTATTAGAGAAGCGCTCTGGTACTATACCCCCCTCCCCAGAAATCGGTTGGTGGTTGACTTCTATTCATGGTCTGAAGAGGGCGACCTCTCTTCTCCTGATTTGTGCGATTGGTGTTGGTGGTATAGCGTTTGTATTTACATAAGGCCGAAGAGTGGATGAATGGAACTCATACGATGTGAATCCCTTCTGTTCTCTCTCCCTAGAGTTTAGAGGCCAACTTGCTCGACGTCTTCCTTTGAGTAGAGCTTAGCGTGTAAATTGTTACGAGTACCTGGTCGTCAGGGCTGTAACGTCGATGTGAGCCTTTCGTCGCTCTTGCCCATTTTCGTGGGTTTCTCGTGCGGTGGAGAAATAGTCAGCGAGTCTCAATAGTGAGGATGAGGGTAAACTCGAAGGACTCAATGATCGTCCAACCTCGTATGAAGTCCTAAGGTTTCTGCCAAACGTTAGTTAGGCCGGAGAATATCCGATTCCTTGGCAGAGAGCGATATTTCTTCTTGAGCTGGAACTTTGCGGTTTTGCCGCTCTACCAGATTAGTTGCCGGGTGTTACACCAGAAGTTAGGCCCTGTTTTATTTCTAGACTATGCGTGATTTGCTGCATCACAGAACTGGTAAATTAGGTTCCGCTATCGCTAATAATGTCACGCGGTAATTCAAAATAGAAGCAGACCTCGTGGATTAGAATTCACACGCAAATCTGGGCTATGGCGTGTTATATTTATTTATTATGATCATTTTTCTTTAAAAAATACACATAAAAACAAATTTATTTCCAAACAACATACGTAACATTTTGGAAGAAAGAAGCACGGGCGGAGTTCACAATAACACATTATGTTCTTTTACTCAAGCTCATATTGCACCATTATATTGGGAAGTCAGCAATCTTTATTAACATCCAGGAACTTTTATATATCCTCTAGTATCGTTATTTGTCCAGTTTTTAGGAGGAACTTTCTGACAGTTAATGTCAGCATGACAGATATACAAAGTGGCGCAAAAGTAACGACATAGTTTGAATTGGCTGCTATTCAAATGTCAGTGTGCTTTGACATTTATGATTTAGATATATAGTGAATTAGTTGTTAAAACGCCATGGAGAGATACAAACCTTTAGATCGTGGATTTATTGTTTACTGCATATTGACAAAGTCGTTGTTTTAACGCATGGTGAATTTCGTCATCGTTTTCCCTGCCGTCGTGTTCCATGTGCTCGAACAATCAAGCGTTTGGCTGAGCGTCTCGTACAAACTGGGTCCAATACAGTTGTCGCAAGAAGTGACCGGCCTCGTAGTGCACTTTTGAACGAGAACATCGCTGTTGTTGCCAACGACGTCAGAGAGAATGCACAAGCATTAACTAGACGATGATGCGCGCAATTAGGTATCAGCAGACATGTGCACACAATGTTGCACTGTTCACCAATTGCTGCCTGTCGACTGTCGGACAAGGTTAATTTACTGCCAAACTCTGTTGAACTTGGTTCAAGAAGAGGGTGACTTTGTATCAAAAATCTTAATGAGCGATGAAGCCCATTTCCACTTAAGCGGTTATGTTAACAAACAAAATTTGCGCGTTTACTACAACAAACCACGAACATTGCAAGACTTTAAAGTTAAAATTAAGGAAGAAATCGCCAATTTGGAGTCAGATGTTTTGCGAGCAAAAATTCAAAATGCCGTAAAACGAGCGCAATTATGCATCTACTCGGGAGGTGGCCATTTGAGCGATATATATTTTTTCCAAGTAATGTAACCAATAATACACAAAAAAACTTTTGATAAAAACAGAGCTTTTTTTCATTTATAACAAAATGACAGCCAATTCAAACTATGACATTACTTTTGCGCCACCTTGTATATACATATATGGCAAATAGCTCGTCTAAACGGGTCGCGGTGTCTTTGTTGATGAATACCCATCGTTCATTATTCTGGCGGGGGAGAAAACAACCTCAAAACGCTATTGCATTACCGGTCTTTGTACGAGGCTTGTGAGTTTCAACTTCAAATCCTGATATTTCAAACATTCTGGGAAACGTTTGATATATACTATTACAGCATCCAGATAGACCTTCTGGTGATTTTATGCAGTATTTAATCGGCTCTGTGGTGATATGTAGTTGGGTCATTATGGTATTTTCTCAGCACGTTCACCAGTAGGAATTACTAGAAGGTCGCGTCGTCGTCGCCCAATCTGTAGCGGTAGAGACTTTCGATAGCAGATATCCTTTTGCGATCCATAAGGTAACTTTCTGAGTCGGCCTCCCTCGAATACATCGATTATCTTCCGAAGCTTGGGGTCGGTCCTTTACAAATCTCTGATTTTATGAGGTATTTTGTGGGTACATCGATTGCATCAGCGTAATGTCTTGGGCATTCCTAGGTGGGCGGGAGAGTTCATCGTCGACGACATTAGCTTTACCGGAAGTGTATTCGAACTGCAAGTTATAAGATTGCAATTTTAGTGCCCTACGGACTAGGCCTCCCGGTGGTGATTTCAGTATCATTAGTCAATCTTAGTGGTTGGTGGTCTGTAATAATAATCGTCAAGAAATCGTTGAGATCTCTTTTATGTAGCCTCGGTATTTCCCATACAATCGCGAGAGCTTCTCGTTCTGTGGTGAATTATTTCCTTTTCACACCGGAGAGTAGTCGGCTGGCGAATTCGATAGGTGTCTACCCTGGCATAGCACGACGCCTTTGTTACTGGCGTCAGTTATTAGGGTGAAAGGTAGTGAATAATCGGGGCTATGTTTCGTTTTTAATTCGTTGAAAGCTCACTGTTTAATCTCCGTCCATTTGTAGAGCTTACTTAGATGACGTGCGATTACGCAAAGTTTATCGATGAAGTTCCGGTACAAATTACACATCCGTAGCAATGATTGCGCCTGTGAGGGATTCAATAGTATGCTAATTTGTTGTATTTTATCTACTTTTGAGGGATGCCTTTGGTGGTGAGAATATGTTCCAGTTATTTAATTCGTGAGCATGCTAAGGGACATATATGGAAGGTAAGTCGTATTCTGCTTGTTTGCAACTTCTCCAAGACCAGTGCCAGATAGTTTATAAACGCTGCAAAGATAAAAACGATATCATCCAAGTAGGCGAAAATTGTTACTCCGGAGGACCTCACGACGAAGTGTTTGTTGGTGCCTAACGGGATGAAACGTTGACTATCGGAAATTAAACGCCGTCACCAAAGCAGACGTATATCCGATGCCCCATCATATACAAGCCGCTAAAACCACCAAGTACATGGCCACGATGGATTTAAAAGTCGGTTATTATCAAATCCCCGTCAAAGACAGTAACCGTGATAAAACCAGATAGATTAGTTATGCAATTTGTACCAACTAATGCCCCCGCTTCCTTTTAGCGGCTGACCAAGCTCTGCTGTATTCCTCAATATTGCCGTTTGCTAACCACAGAGCTATCTTACGGAGCAGTACTTCCTTACGGCTAGACGTCAAGCGGAATGACGGAGATGTAATTAGTGGGCTGTCGATAGTCTTGATGTAGTGCCGCATAGCGTTGTGGGAGCTCCTATATCCTGGAACACCTCCTCGTATTTTATAAAATCTGCATAGACTTGTCCGCGCTGACTTATTGGTAAGAGTACTATAGTATGGTATCATTTATTTATTCCAATACGCTTACACAACATTCTAAAATTGAATATAAAATCCATTAATACCAACAAAAATTTCAGTCACATATGAAAAGGGCAGAGTTCAACTCGTACCAACACTTTCTTCCATTAATAACTTGAGATTGTGACGGCTTCTGCGTAGATTGTTGCTAATTCGGCGTTCGAGAGCTTACTTCTGGAATCCATCGATTCCTACGCGATATCGATTTGGTATGCTTCGCTTTCCCATTGGAATATAGATCTGTTGAGACTACCTGAGAAGTCCCGACATGAAATTGTTTTGTTATTGGTCTGAACCATCAGAAATTTTGCGGCCTACAAAATATTTCTAAAGCGTTGCAACGGTCAACGGTCTATTTTCGGAGAATTTGGAAACGTGGCCAACGATTCCCAAAATTCCATGGGCCCGCCCCACATCTGGTAAGCGGACCACCACAGCGTAATCATAGAGTGTACGTTATCATCTCTCCACCCCCCGGGTCAAGTCGAAAAGGTGACAACAATCATCTCAAGAAGAAAGTGCAGAGATCGCGACTTCACTACGCGACAAACACTCATTTGTAAATCTTTTAAACTGTTTTATAGTAAATATATCAGTCAGGTCAATTTCTATTCGTCGAATATTTTTGTTTAATTAGTCCTTCGAACATATACACATTCACTCAACAAGATCTCTATCTCAGGTTTATCAAATCAGCTCCTTTCTGGACTGGGAAGCATATTCTGGTCCATAGGCCTTGCATGGATCGAATGATGATCTCGCCTCCAGAGCATCGAACAGATCTGCGATTTGTAACATGGGTTTCATGAGCTGGTTTAAGTCAATATTGACTGAGTTCAGTGGTCATTAGTCGATTTTCTTTCCTTGGGGTCATAGCCATCTTTATATTCAAAACGGTACGACTGATTAGGAGCTCCGTGATAATGCCACCTTCGGGTTCGGAAGTTAATTACTAGTCTAGCTTTCTTCATGAAGTTGATTCAGTATCTGAGAGGACTATCAGTGTAGGTTTAACTATTTCGATAGCGCAGAAGCTTGTGCTGGATTTTGTGTTGCAGATTGGGTATTTGCTGCGAATTAGACCAGGTTTTCTACAGCCGTAGCATTTAATCAGTTCTCTTCGCTGCTCGTGTTGACGTATTTCTTGTTTGGGTGTGTTCAAGATCAAGAGGTTAATTAGTTCATTTTGATAACAATATTTTTATTGTTTTTATTATAAAACTCTCAAGAAAACATCTGTCTCTTTTCTAGTTCGATTATAATCCAAATTTAGATATTCTTGGAACTTAAAGACCTTCTCTTCTTGGTACATTTCGATATTAAGAATAAAGAAAACACTTTAAGTTTTATATCATTTTAAACTATATTTGTAGTGACTACTACACGGTTTGATTAAGATAAATTATAATAAATCACATTATTATTTCTGCTTGCTACTACACAGTATTCGATATTAAATTTTTAATCAAAAGCAATATTTCAAGTTCTCATTTAAATTACTGCGATTCGAATGCCGTTCAAAGTTTAAAGTGTATCAATAAATGTCCTTCGAATGAAACGTTTTCAGGAGAAACGAATGGGTGGGAAATGCTTTACAAAACAAAGCGAATTAAGGCAAATCTCATTACATTAGCAAAACAAAGCGGAAACGGGTTTCACCCCGGTCGCCGGCATCGACATTTTTCAAAATAAAGAAAAAAAAACGCTTTCCATTTAATTATCGCCCCAATTAATTACGGATCCCTCTGGAAACGATGCGAAAGAAACAAAAGGAATTAGCTCGAAACTTAATAGCGTGGTGTACATTTATTAAATTCTGCCCTCGAAGAGCTGCAATAATTCGTGCATATTTAATTACGGCCGCTGGCTATTTTTGGTCTTTCCCATTGTCGTTCCTTTTCCATTTCATTTTCCTGGCAATTAGCCTCCTCCGCGAGAATAAAAAATTGTATATATGCGCCGGCGGTCACGTAGCCTGATTCCGTTCGTGGTGGTAATTTTCAATAATCACGTAACGCCTAGTTTCTTATCGGACGCTAACATTTTAGTGGTGGTTGTACTTATAGTAATCTATCTAAAAACCACTCCTGCTGAGTTAATAAAAAAACAGATGTAAACATAGAAACGAGCTATCAAACGATGCAGAAAAAAAAATGTAATCCATTTGTACACAGTCCTTTATCTCACATAAAGAACCGCTTATGTGTGTCTTAATTCACTGGTAAATAACGAAGTCGAAAAATAAGCGTCGGCTTATCGGTGTTTGCGCCCGTTCCCATCAACAATAATAAGAGATGTACGATAAGGAGATAATTTTAGAACTGTAAGGACAGATGTTTACATTGTAATAATTTCTTTTTATTTTGCATAATTGGACGATCATTTATAATGACGTCGGCTGCAATCAGTGTAAATAAGCTGATAAGTTGGAATCCATTTATTGGTGGTCATTCGAGGTGTGACAGAAATAAAAACGAATTATTATTATCTAATTATAAAGAAAAGTTTCAATACAGACAATATTCATTATACCACAAAAATATTAATACTAATTTCTGATGCCAAAAATTTCTCAATTTGTTTGTAGTATTAGATAATTTGGTAACTTATGAGTTAGAGAAAGAGTTAATTTCTATATATAGGTCTTGTCAATATTAAAAGTTTTGCAGTACATGTAGTTTTTAAGTTATAGTGTAAAAACTGTAACTGTTTTTATTTTTGTTTACATGCAGTCCATTTATTTAAAACCATTTTATACATTTTGGAAAGCCTTGAACCCATTTTGACAGTGTTGGGTGTTATCGATTCCTTTAATAATTAGATTTGTTTAATCCGCTTAATTAATAATTAAGAATAACAGAAAAACGTTTAACTTTTTTATACTACTTTTTATTTTTATACAACACTTTGTGACTAGTTTCGAATTACATGGTAATCATTATCAAACTAAGTGATAAAAATAAAAAGTAGTATAAAAAAAGTTAAACCTTTTTCTGTTATTCATTAAAAATGTACTACGAAGTGAACTCCTCTAAAATTCAAGAAATAATTAAGAAGTTTGGATTGCTATTAAATAGCAGTGGTCCCAAAATGCGTCCTTGTAGTACACCATTAATAACCTCGAATACTTTTGACTGCATCACTGCAATCATTGGGGCACCTTTGTTCAACGATTTGATACCTGCAAGTGAGGTAAGACCTTAGTCTTTGCGCAGGCAAAAAACGATAAGATAACACGGGCTTAAATGTTTTTAAGAAGATCTAGCTAATATAACAACATAAACTTACGCTTGACTGGGTGCATTAACCTTTTACATTGTAAGAGTAAACATTCAATGAAACAAAACATCATCAAAATCTCACAAATCACAGTAATACATGCTTAGAAGATTTACAGAGGTAATTCATTTAAAAAGATATCTCTTAAATGAAAGAGAAACAAATAATCTAATCGCAAGATGTTAGGTTAGGATCCTGCATTCAAAAAACGAAATCAGACCGAGCCATCTATCTAGAGAAATTAATAATAAAATTAAACTTCAACGAACAAAATTTAAAAAGCCACCACTCCTAAAGAAAAATTAACAGTTTGCCTCAAACTATATGGCCTACCAAAAATACATAATCAGACCAATTGTAAGCGTAATAGGTTCAACGACCCACAAACTAGCAAAACACATAGCCTGGACAACCATGGGCAGACAATTAGATTCCTTTGTGAAAAATTCACACCACTTCCTAACAATAGTTAAAAACATCCACCTAAATCCATAAGATATACTCATCAGATTTAACGTAATATCATTATTCACTCAAATACCGATACAAGAAGCTCTCAATATTATCAATCCTAAAACAAACCACCCGCAGAAATCATGGACCTCGTCAAACACTATTTATCAACCACGTATTCCTCTGTCAAAGTTCAAAAATACAAACAGAAGAGACACTAATCTGATCACCACTCTCCCCTATAGTAGGAAACCTGCTCATGGAACACTTTGCGATAGTAACCTTGCTCATGCAAACTAAAACACAAGCTGTGGCTCACATTTCGGACGATACTCTTGTAACATGGCTTCACAGAACAGACAAAATCAGCGATTTCCTAAACCAGCTCAACATAATCCATCCGAGAATCTAATTTACCATAGAAATAGAAAATAAATGAAAACTCCTATTTTTATATATACCGTATAATATACAATATACAAAAGGAAAACACACACAACTAAAGTCTGTCCGTTGAATCTTCCGTCGTACGTCACAAACTATCGCTTCAAAAAAGGACGAAAGTTTTACAGTGCGTTCTTTTTCTAACGCATTTGGTTTATTTTATCAGACTGAATGTTTTGTGTCGTTTCTCGAAGCGATATTTTGTGACGTAGGCCGGAAGATCCAACGGATGGACTATACCTACCTACTCTGTGGTCAAAACACAAATCACGCAGTCGCTAAAATTAACTGATTACACCACTAAAGTACACATTCTTCAAACCGCACTGAAACAAAACAACTTTCAAGAATCTACCATCAATACAAGAATACAAATCCAATGCAAGCATGCAGTACATAAAAAGAACAACAGGCGAAATAGATAATATTCTATGAAAATTCAATATAAGAACAACTTCTAAACCAGACATGTATCAAGAGCCTTTTGCTGTTCCCCAAGGTTCGCATCCCACTTGAAAACCAGGGAGTATACAGCATATTATCGGCTAAACCAATCGAAAAATCAGTACCCGAAGAGAAGAGCATATTTTAACAGTTAGGAAACATGACAAAATGTCTTCCATTTACCAACACATGGCAGCTTCCGAACATAAAATAAATTTCCAAGAAACAAAACTGATCACACCGATTAACAATTACCGTGAATGGATTATTAAAAAAGCAATAGAAATCTAAAAAAGACCAAATGAACAGAAGGAACGACAGCACCAGATTCCCACTAATATAAGAAACCGCTTTAAAGTTTAATCCAATATAAATCAATACCGATACATCTGATAAACCAATCCCAACAAATCACATTGCAATAAATAATTCTATTTCAACAAAATAATCGAAATGAATCAAATGACTCTACTTTTACTTTGCGCAAAGCAAATCGGAGAAATAAATACCGAACCCACCCGTCGTTGCTTCAGTTAATCTACAACTGTCAATCATTTAAAATTGTCAAAACGTCAAGATTACTCGAAAAATATCACACAAGATAACACCCGAAGAATAGAATAATATCCGTAATAATAATATCGATCCAATTGTTAACAGTAATATTTGCATTTAAAATTCTTCCAACTTGAACTTAATCCCGAACGTATGTTGCACAGTAACTAGAGATTAGGATTTTGCACCATACACAAAGTGCTTTCTCTTTACTAGTCGGAATTTTTGCTACTAACACCTTTTAGTACATGCGCATACCAACAAATAGAACTGTTTCAGATGCTCTTTAATTGTACGTATTAATTATGACTTTAAAATTTACGTAATACGTACTATAAAGCGTTAAAACCCCGCTATTCATTTACAAACATTCTTTTTAGGATATAAGTATGGCTTAAATGTAAGCCATTTTTGTTCTCCGGTGATCAAGTGATAAAAACGGCTTCTATATTATGCCGGTGAAACAAGAAGTTGAATATGGTTGATCACTTAGCTTTGTTTTCTCAAGACACTTGCTGGACGTAAACACCTGTTTTGTTAACTTTTACAACCTACTGCAAATATTCTTGGATGGTTGACCAAGGTTGGTAAGGAGTGTTTAACAGCTTCTGAATTGTCTGGCACAGATTTGCTTTCAATATCGCTCATTACATGTCATTTCTAAAGTTGCTAGTCGTCTTGATCTATACGAGACGAAAAGATTAAAATTGCCTGATTTGAACGTTTACATTTACGAACGTAAACAGGATAAACAGGGCAAATATTTTTTGCAGCAATAGTTGCATTACCACCTTTCTGTAACTCAAAAAGCCTACATTTCGAATATGTACCTCTATTTATTCAACTAATTCATAATAAATTGCAAAAAATAATAATTGACGAGTCACTCTATATATAAACAATAAATTAATTGACATTAATGTGCGTAAAATAAAGACGAGAATAATAGGTTTCTCTGGCCGTTTATTATGGATATGTCAGGTTTACATTTAGGTTTTAATTTTTTTAATACATCCATCTTAAAGCCCCTTTTCTGTGAAGTGGATAACCTCCAGTCCATCTCAACCAAAATTTCAGCTATTATTTTCTATCTACTTTCAGGCTATTTGGATTACACAGTAACTTATTGGTTCTTTGGAAGGATTTTTCTTTCTGATTGATAGGGTATCAACATGCGGTTAGGGGGACTTATCAGTAAATGAAGGCATCAAGTGTGGTTCTGTATTATATAGAAACAAAATAGTAAAAACTAAACAAAAAACTAATAATTAGAAAAAACACGAAAATATTTCCTAAAATCTACAACAAATGACTCTTATTAAGCCTACAAGAACAAACCACTTTTGAAACAACTACTTCTCTAGCAAATACTTCGATAGACATTGAATGATAAAAAAGTAATTTGCGTGTTACAAAATAGCAAGGCTATCAAAGCAACACTAGTTTGAACGTATTTCTTTCTGTAAAATGAACTAAAAATAATTGAATGTACGTTAAATAGTTTGTGAGTGACTATATTATGATAAATTTGGAACAAGAAATTAATTTAAGTTGATGTATATATTTTTATTAAAACACATAAGGCAAAATACCTTATGTATTTTCATAGTTTAAGTAAAAAGGAACATTGATTACTTGTGGTTAAAACATAGTGAATTTTTCAATTCATTGTAAGTATGGATTACCACGTAGTAAATATTATTAGTAAATTTTAAAAAAATTATAAAAATACTTTAAACTTTCGTTTGTATAACACGATATTTATTTTTGTATAAACAAAAGTTTAAGGTGTATTTATTTATCATGTATAACGGAAGGAGATACCTTCAAAATAAATAAAATTTAAAAAAAGGCTCGATTCATATTAGTATCGATTTTTTTTCTGTATGAAAGGGGAAAGTATTGTTACAGTATTTTTTTTTAAAAGCTTTTCCAAAGGTAAAATCCACTTTGAAGTCAACAAACAAACAACAACAAATATGGTGATGTCGCCATTGTAGTATTTTCCCTCAGTTGAATTTAATATTTAGTAAAAAAAACCTACTTCCATATTTTGAGAAAGAAATAATTTAAAATTGCTTAAAAATAGTTCAGATTTTACAACAAATTTCTTCAAAAAATATTTTATTACAATCTGAACAATTCTCAAAGAGAAATAGTCGAACTAAACAAAAAAATGGTTATAATTGAAAACTTTCTAAGACAGATTTAAATTCACTTGAAAATAAATAGCATTTTAAAATAAAAAAGTGAACTTTTCTTACAAAACAGATAAATATTTTCTAAGGAAAAATATTTAAATAGTTAAAATTTCAAACAATCTACTTTTTAAAAATCTAGCGTACTCGTGACCTACTTCAATAAATTATATATTACACTAGCATCATATTGACTTACCTCAAGATGAAATTAATTAAGTATCTGAAATTTTTGCTAATAACAATTTAAAAATATTGAACTTCTTCTAAAAAATAAACAACACATTTTTAAAAAAGAAACAACTGAGTAGTAGTAGTATTTTTTATCGAAAACTTTCATTGAGAATGTTATGACAAAACAGTTGAAAACATTAAAACAACATAAAATTTATTTGAACAATAAAAGCCCCACTATCTTTAAATAAATCAAAGAAAAAACTTACTGAAGAAAAACAAATAATTGAAAATTAGTTTAAATTTCATTTCACCTTTCGAAATTTGGTAAAAAATTTATTTCTATAAAAACTTACTTCAATTTTTATTAAAAACCGTAATTGAGAACTTATAATATGTGTGTGTTAACAAGTACGTTTTACACAGGTCAAAATACAAACATAATATATTAGTTCTTAAAAATAAAGTAATGTCTAAACATATATTTACAATTAAGATTATGCATATAATTTAACAAACTTATTAGTATAGGGAAAAAGAAAAATTAATTATAAATATGAATAAGTCTTAAATTACTACTTTCAAAAAAATCATTGCAGTTGTACGGAACAATTTGTATTAATACATTTTTAATCGTTGTTTTGAATACATTTAAAGGCAAGTTTTTCAAAGTTATGCTTAGTTTGTTAAGAAAATTGGGACCATAATAATTTTCACTTGCACGTGACTTGGTAAGCCGTAATTGCGGAATATCTAATTCATTATTATTTCGCAATACATAATCAGTATTATTTCGTGTTTTATATTTATGTATGTTAGACTTAACATAACAAAGACACTGATAAATATATAAAACAGGTAATGTCAGTATTTTAAGTTTGGAGTACGAATTTTTACAGTCATCCTTAAAACCTAAATTATCTATTATCCTTATTGCCTTTCTTTGTAAGGAAAATAGTCTGTGTTGCGATGTTGAATGACCCCAGATTAAGATACCATATGTTAGATGGCAATGACATAGTCGCTAATTATTACTTCTGTGGATACTGATTTAGAAATATTACGTAGACAGTATATTCCCTTTGTCATCTTTTTGACTACTTCATTACCGTGAATGTCCCATTGGAGGGTGGAATCTTAATGGACTCCTAGAAATTTTGTATTATTTACAAAGCTGGAGTTATGCTCTCTGAGTGTGAATAATACTTCAACAGATTTAGAGTTATTTAAAAACAATTTGTTACTGGCAAACCAGTCGAAAGAGATTGAGTTTGATTCACTGTGGAGTTTCAGAACATCTTCCAACTTCTAGGACAAGTTAAAAAGTGTTGTATCGTCTGCAAATTGTATGCTTTTACAATTCATATTTAATGAAAAATCATTAATATATATCAAAAATAATATGGGTCCTAAAATAGAACCTTGTGGTACACCGTTATTTATAGGTAGATATGTTGAATAATTATTACCAATACAAACTTGCTGTTGTCTGTTTTCTAAGTAAGATTTTATTAATTTAATAGCGATACTTATTACTTATACTTATACTTATTACAAAGCAGTTGAAAACGTTTGAAGCAGAAATTTTGAAATGTATTTGCCATAAAGAAGGTTGGGCTTTTCAAAAGGAAAAACTTACCTGACAAAAAATATTATAAATGAAATGAAACATATTTAGTTTGCAGTTCACAAAAAAGTAAATAATTGTTTCGTAAGAGTAAAACTTTTTAAAACACAGTTTAAAATTTCTTTAAAAACAGTTAACATTTTTGGGTATCTGAAATTTTACCAATAATAATTTTAAACAAAACATTTGAAAAACTTAAAATTCACTTCACGTTTATTTAGCGAAGGTTAAATTTAGAAATAAACTCGTCTATGAAAAAAATAAAAGAGTTTAAAGCCGTTTATTTAAATTTATTGTAAACAATTGATGTTTTTGCAAACAAAAAACATTTGAAAACCCAAAAATACAATTTAAAATTTGCATAGAAATAGTTGAAATTACCAACAAATAAGATAAAGATATTTCTCAAAAAATTAGAAATGAAAAATTGAATGAAGCCAATTCAGAAATAGCAGCAAAAAGCTGGCGAAAGAAAAGCGGTTAAAGTTTTTATAAAAACTAATCTGCTTAACTAGTATTTTTTCCAAGGCAATGAAAATTCTATATAATAAATAATTTAAAATTCATCAAAAAATGTATTGCACTATGCTATTAAATTTTTTTACAAATTTTACAAAAAAGGAAAACATTAAGATCTACTTATAAAAAATTAAGAAAAGAAAATAATTAAAGGCCTGAGAATAAAAAACATTACCTGAAATTTTAGCAGAAATCGTATATAAAATCTTTTAAAAACAATTTATTTTAAAAAATCTCATAATTGAAATTTTACAAAACACAAACATTAATTTTTCCAAACCATTTAAATATGAAAATAATAGTTTAATGTTGATTAATAATTTAAGTTATACCAAAAAAATCAAAGAAAACATTTTAATTAAAAAAAAAAGAATTAAAAACCGGCTAAAATTACAAAAAATATCTGATTTAACCTTGAAGTGTTGCTAATAAAAACTGCAGATTCCAGCAATGTTTTATTGAAAATAGTATTATACAAACAAAAAAAAACAAATTGAAAATATATTAAATAGAAGAATAGCTTAAAACGTTGTAAAATAATTTTTAAACCTAACGTAAAATGGTTGATATTTTTTCTAAAAACAATTGTACTTTTATGAGAAAGTCATTTGAAAGAAAAAAGAGTTTACAATTAATAAAAAATGTAAAAATAGAAAAAATTAAAGGCATTTTTCATTTCACGTACAAAGAAACCTCATAGAATTGCGACATAATGCTAAAAGTGTTAATATTATATTAAGAAGTTCGTTTTTTAAATATTAAGAATTTGAATGAGCTGTTAAAAAATGAATTAAACAGTTAACAGTTTTTTGCTAAGAAAGTATGTTTTTTAAAAATGCAGATGTTCAAAGAATCTTAAAAATATTTAGGGATGGTAATATTTAAATATTATTAAAAAAGTATGTTTTTTAAAAAATGCAGATGTTCCAAGATGACTTTCTAGTGAAGAAAAAAAATATTCGAATTTTTTATTTTTTTTCAATATTGAGTGAAGTGTAACACTTGTTTTGTTCCATAATATTTTTATTTTCAGTTGGCTCACACATGTTTTGGTCTTCGCAAACCATTTTCAAAGTTAAAATTTTAAATTAAATGAAAATTTAGTGTTACACTTCACCTAATGTTAATATATGTTTCCATCAAGAGTCTAGCGCAACGTAGCGCAACAAGCATTAATTTTTATTTTTGAAAATTCAGAATTCTTAATTTTCTGAAAGAATATTTATCACATAATTTGACCTATTTTTTTAAAATTGTAAACATAAGAGACTAGTCTGCCTCCAGTATAAAACCCTACAGAAGAGAGAGGTTCGTCATACATTTCAATTAAATAAAAATATATACTTTATTTTAGAGTTTATTATTAAGAAAATAAATTAATAAAATTCAAATATAAAAAAAATAATAGTCACTGTTATTTTAAGTTAATCTTCCATCTTTACCATTAATCTTCTGGATGTACAATCCTTTAAACACCATCAGTAATACCATAAACCTCTCCGTGGATAATGATCGCCATGGGATTATAACATTTCGCAGATCCCGTTAATCCTAGGCTATTAGGAAAATTGACAGTGTGTAATACTTTTTAGTACAGTTTTTTTTTATGGAGACAGCCTCGAGCGGCGCACGTCCATTACGTCCACTCGTTCCTGCCGTGGAGTAACCTCTTCATAGGCCCCCGCGCCCTCCGCCACTGGAAAACGTGTTTCTACACAAACGTGAGGCTTTTTATTATAAATGCTAATCAGGCCGGCCTGAGAGGCGAAGAGCCCCGGGAGCCCTATGGAAATAATTATCAATTAATTACCATTACCCAGAAAAAAAATATATAATAATCATCCCGTAGTTTCACTCTGACCCAAATTTTCAAAGGCGAAAATAATTTATGGTAATGGCCGGTAGCATCTATACCTATTAGCATATGAATATGTATACGTAATACCTGGTGATTAATAATTATTAACTGTTATGTGTAACACGTACTTCCAATAATTACGTACCTTGGCCTTTATTTATAATCCTGAGTGCTGAAGATTATTCGTTGGATGTCCCAATGGAAATATTATATATTAAGAATGGTTATTCAAATGGCCGAGTCGTGTTCTAACATTTCACCTGAAAACATAACGAATGTGTCATTTGCATTTCTAAGTCGTTAAAATGATGAATAGGACGAACTGTTACGTTATTACCTTAAAGGAACATTTATTTTTAAAGTTATATTTATTATAGCGAAATAAATTAATATAATGATATATATCTACATTTTGTAATACCAAAAATTTACCGCTAATATAATAATTACAATTCTTAATCGTTAGAATTAATTAATGTTACAATTAGTACTTTCTTATTCATTGATCTCCTCAAATGAATTGTCACACTGACACAAGCCCATGAAATTATAGAGGTCTTCAAAAATTAGACCAATCTGTGCCAGAAATGGCCAAAATATTGCCTTAGTGGCTACATAAGCATCATCAGCACCTAGCAAGTGTAAGGGGTCGAGTGGAAGAACACGAAAAACTGTGAACTCCGCCTTCAAGATCTATGCTCGAAATTTTAAAGTGATTAATTATATTTATGTATGTATTTTTGTGTTATTTTTTAAATAGATCTTGTAAAGTGAATAAACTAAACTTAACTAAACTAATTTCCTGCTTGATTCTATTAGAATTTTATCGATTCTCTCAAATTTTCTGAAAACACTTTCTAGTGATTAATAAAATTATTCTTTTGTCTTATTTTGCCAAAGTTTACTAAAAATGTTTCTTTAATCATTTTAGAAGATCTTTACATCCTATAACATGTGTGTACACGTGCATAGAATTAAGCACTATTATAAGTATTATATACTATTAAAAAATCGGTGGTGGCAGATAACCTTGCAGTCGACGCTAAAATAAAAAAATAATTTTAGGAATTTCTAGATTTTTTATGGTTTTCAAATGAATCTTATTCGATTCATCTTTAAAATAGGCTTTATTCAAGCATTAAAAATACAAAACGATACTACAGCCGGTATTCGGGAGGAGTATAGTTGGTATAAAATCATGGCTTTGCGTGGAAGATCTTTCGATGAAGAGAACTCCTCCTGTCCTCCTTTTAATTAAAATTTTAAGTACAATTTCATAGTTTTATAGTAGAATTTTCTAATTAACTTTATGGAAAAAAATTGTATCATTGCTATCCGCTTATAGTTCTAGTGTGAATTTGTATTGTTTTTGCTGATAGCATTATCGTAACCAAACTTAGCATTAACACAAATATTGACAAAAATGAGAATCAATAACATTTTTTATGGTTCTAGAATAATCTAGTAATTATACTTACAAATTTTTGGAATTCTTTTTAAGGGTAATAAAATTTTATGGTAATTTCACCTCTACGTTCCTAGAATTTTCCAATCAGCATTAAAGAAAATTGTATTTTGATTACACCTTTTAATTTTTAGTTCTACTGGGCAGAAAATTTAATCAAGACATCTAAAACTTTGCGTTTAAAAATTAACTCTACCGCTTCGTTTAAGGGAATTAAATGACAATTTAATTTGTTACTGGCGTTCAGTTTACCTGACCTGTGCCGCCTCCAGTGCGTGTTTGATCCAGAGAGTACCGCGGTGCTACTTCCTTGCCAGTCCATCACCAGGACGTCTTCTGCGCCCCCCGTTAACAAATTATGCAAAAATTTTCGTAAAAGAATATATATTTTAGAGGCTAAAGGGGCACCCACCCACCCTATATATTCATTTAATGTTTAATACATTTGCTTTAAATTTTTAATTTTGTAACTGACACTTAATCAATCTAATTTTCTGAAAACGACCGGAGGGCTTGTGTTTAAAGTATCCAGTAATTTTAAAGTAAAGCTGGAGTTTAAGTTTAAATATATATGTAGGGAGGAAGGGTGGCCACTATCCCAGTCTCTAGTTATTATATTATAAATGTCTGTTTTGCAAAATGCAATTAAGGTAAGTTAAACAAAAATATGTTGTAATAAGGTTATTACTTCGCCCATAAAAAATATTTTTATTGTAAAAAAGTTGTTTATAATGTTGTGATTGGAAGGTAGGATAGTGGCCACCCACCCACCCTACATATACATTAAACCTTAAACTACAACACTGGATTTAATTTTTGTGATAAGATCAATACAAATGCGTTTTCAGGAAATTAAATTAAGTAAGTGGCAGTAATGAAAGCTAAAATTTAAAACCAGGGTAGTACTTTAAGTCTCACTGTTTTTGTAGGGTGGGTGGGTGTCTAGTATCCTACCCTTCAAT
Source organism: Ontholestes murinus (assembly GCA_963969525.1). Lineage (NCBI taxonomy): Eukaryota > Metazoa > Arthropoda > Insecta > Coleoptera > Staphylinidae > Ontholestes > Ontholestes murinus. The sequence continues at coordinate 18,617,452 of OZ018389.1, forward strand.
CATAACCTCTAGATCACATTTTTTGCAAAATAATCGTTTATGATGTAAAATATGAAGAGTAGAATAGTGGCCACCAACCCACCCTAAATATATATTTAATCTTAAACTACAACACTAGGTTTAAATTCTTAATTTTGTTAATGTCAATTACTCAATTTAATTTCCTAAAAACGACAGCAACGTTTGTGCTAATATTGTCTAGGAATTTAAAAACAAAGTTATAATTTAAGTTTCCACATAGATGAACGGTGGGTGGGTGTCCAGTATCCCATCCTTAAATGTGTTGCAAAAATCGAGATACAGTAAGTGAAACAAAAACAGTTTTATTATAAAAGAATCAATTAAAATGTTGTGATTGGAGTGTAGGATACTAGGCACCCTACGTATACATTGAAATTTAAACTAAAACACTGTTTTAAAATGTTTGCATAAAGTCAACATAAATGATGTGACCGTTTCCAGGAAATTAAGTGAGTGGCAATTATGAAAGCTAACATTTAAAACTAGGGTTCTATCCTATCCTCCAATCATAACATCATAAACAACCTTTTTACAATAAACATGTTGTTTCAATTGTCTTGACCACATTCTTTTGCAATATAATATAAGAACTGGAGGTAGAATAGTGGACTTCCACCCACTCTACGTATTCATTTAATCTTAAACTACAACAATCAGTTTAAATTTTTATTTTTGTTACTGCCAATTACTAATTTCCTAGAAACGACAGCAGCTGATGTCAGAAATTTAAAGTTAAAGTTGTAGTTTAAGTTTCAATATATATGAAGAGTGGGTGGGTGGCCATTATCCTATCCCCCAGTTCTTACAGTAACGACTGTGTTGCAAAAATATAATCGAGATACAGTAAGTTAAACAAAAGTGTGCAATTAATACTTATAGACATTCGTTATAAAAATCCTACCGACTGCGCCAGATATATTAGGATACTGCGAATATCATTCATTATACATCCAGTCAAAATTATTTTTATCTTACGTTGTTAGTACAATTATATATTTATTTATTTTAATATTAGATAAATATTAAATACAATATAATTTTTAAACCCAAAAATAAAATAAAAATAAAAGAATAATTTATAATGTTGAAACTTAAACTACAACACTGGATTTAAATTTTTCGATAAAATCAATACAAACGCTGCGATCGTTTTCAGGAAATTATATTAAACAAGTAGCAGTAATGAAAGCTAAAATTTAAAGCCAGGTAGTAGTTTTAGTTTCACTATTTTTGAAAGGTGGGTAGGTGGCCACTATCCTCTTATCCAATCATAACATCATAAACAACTCCTTTACAATAAAATTGTATTGTTTGAATTGTCTTGAACACATGTTTTGCAAGATAATCGTTTATGATGTAAAATCACCAACCCACCCTAAATATTCACTTAATCTTAAACCAAAACACTTATAGTCCATCCGTTGGATCTTCCTTCCAACGTCACAAAATATCGCTTCGAGAAACGACACAAAAACATTCAGTCTGATAAAGTAAACCAAATTTGTTAGAAAAAGAACGCACTGTAAATCTTTCGTCGTTTTTTGAAGCGATAGTTTATGACGTACGACGGAAGATCCAACGGACAGACTATAGTTTAAATTCTTAGTTTTGTTACTGTCAATCACTCAATTTAATTTCATAGAAACGACAGCAGCGTTTGTGCTGATGTGAGGAAAATCCTCCAGTTCTTAAATCAAAAACGACGGTATTGCAAAAATATAATGGAGATACATTAAATAAAACAAAATAGTTTTATTATAAAATAATCATTTATAATCTTATGATTGCAGGATGGGATAGTGAACACCCACACACCTTACATATACATTGAAACTGAATCTATAACACTGGGTTTAAATTTTTGGATAAGGTCAATATAAATGCTGCGGCCGTATCTAGGAAATTAAATTAAGTGAGTTATGAAAGTTATGAAAGCTAACATTTAAAACAAGGTTTGTAGTTTAAGTTTCAATGTTTATTGAGAGTCACCCACTCTACATAAACATTGAAACTTAAACTACAACCCTAGTTTTAAATGTTAGCTTTCATAACTTTCATAACTCACTTAATTTAATTTCCTAGATACGGCCGCAGCATTTATATTGACCTTATCCAAAAATTTAAACCCAGTGTTATAGTTTCAGTTTCAATGGGTGGCCTCTATACTACATTCGAATCATAACATCATAAACAACCCTTTGACAATAAACATGTTGTTTCAATTTTCAAGATAATCGTTTATTTTGCAAAAACTGGAGGTAGAATAGTGGACACCCACCCACGAATTCTTTTGATCTTAATAAATAATACTTGGTTTAAATTTTTATTGTTGTTACTGTCAATTACACAATTTAATTTCCTAAAATCGAGAGCAACATTTGTACTGATGTTGTCTAGGAATTTAAACCCAGTATTGTAGTTTGAGTTTCAATGTATATGTAGGGTGGGTGGGTTTTCCACCATCCTACCCTCCAGTTCTTATATCATATATAATCGAGATATAGTATGTGAGACAAAAGCAGATAAATTATAAAATAATGAATTATAATATTGTGATTTAAGGGTGGGATACCCACTATCCGATCCAATGTAAAAAACACCACTAAATAAATTAAATTTATGATTATTGCATAAAAGACTAGCGAAACGTAACATCCTACAAATTGCACTACCTCGTTCTTATTGGTAAATTAATCAAGAAATTAAATTAATTAATTAAAGGACAATAAATATAAATATTAATTAATTTGAATAAAAAACAAATTTTAATCATCATTCTACAACTTTTAAGTGGTTGTAAATTTGAAATTTGAGCGATAGTATTATTATCACGCTCTGTGATATGAATTTTATACGCTACCAGTCTAATAAATTTATTCTGTACTCTATCAAGCTGTCCTTGAGCACCCAAATAAAATAGTGACCAAACTGGTGACGCATATCCTAAAATAGACTAGTGTTACATACAAAAGTCTTATAGTATTTGTCGAAAAAGGTTCTGAAAATCTTCTGATAAATCCTAATGTCCTTAAAGCTTTGCATGTCATATTATTAACATGGTGTTTAAACGAAAGTTTTACATTAAATGTTACTCCCAAATCTTTCATGAATGCTTACCATATAAAGAGTATTCATTAGATATAAAGGAATTATTCATGTAATATGACATAACCACACATTTGTCTATATTAAAATATAAATCATTAATTTTACACTATCGATATATACCACATAGGTCCATCTGGATCTTATCACAACTCATACTTTGAACTGGGATAAATAACTTCATGATCACATTTACATGACTTAATGTAAATGTGATCTCTGAGTTACACCTGAAGGGACATGGATTGCTTTAGATAAATGATCAGCTATTTTAACATATTGTTTACGTCCAATCAAAAAACTATATCCAATCAATAATGGAAGGACCAAATCCCATAGATTTTAATTTTGCAATCAGAACTTCGTTAATTCTATCAAATGCTTTCTCAAAATCTGTATATATAGTATCCACTTGAAAATCTTTCTCCATTGCATCCAATACATGAGTTTTAAAAGAAAGAAGATTCGCTACAGTGGACCTGCCCGAATAGAAACCAAGTTGTTCATCTAAAATTATATTTTTGCAACACCAACTCAATTGCCGAGTAATTAATAGGTCGAAGATCTTTGGGATGGCCGACTGAATAGAAACTCCCCTATAACATTTTATATTATCCCGCCTACCTGATTTAAAAATAGGTGTGATAAAACTATTTTTTCATAAATCGGGAAATATCCCCTTTTGCAAAGATGAATTAAAGAGCAAATATATAGGTTTAGATAATGTACATAACCATTGATTTACTAAATATGGAGGTATAACATCTGGACCATAGGAACATTAATCGGTGCAATTATTAATTTTATCAAAAATATTTACTAAAGATATATGAAATTTGTTAAAATGAATCTTGTCTGAATTTGTAAATGAGTAAGAATAATTAGTATGTTTATATATCGATGAAAAATAAGTATCAAATAAGTTTACAGTATTTTAAACATAGATTTAGGGTTTTTCTACTATCACTTACATCTAAAAATCTAATTCTTTGTTCAACTTTAGTAATATAATTACTATATAGTTGATTATTGAGTACTTTACACTTAGCACACAAATCGACAAATGCATCATAAAAATCTCATTCATTCCATTTAGAATGCATTCCATGTTTATCTTTTGTTAATTTAATTAATTTAGAATTAAACTATTTGGGCAATTTGCTAGATATAATACGATTCATTGGAATATATAAATACATTGCATTATACAAAATGTCATAAAACGAATCAACAGATAAGTTGACATCTACGCCCAAATAAACATATTCCCAATAAAAACTAGCTAAACAATCATTGAAAACAGTGTAGTTGTCCTTTAAAAATTTATATGTATAATCACAATAATCTATAGTGTCCTTATATTCTATATTTAAAGTTACATCTATTGGATTATGGTGGATACTACCCTCACTTAAAGGATCAACTGAATTATTAACACTACAATCACAATTACTAAACATTAAATCTAACAAAACACCTCTAGAATTAACAATATCATTGCGAGGATGTAAGTGGTGGAATTTAAAGCATTTACCAATTGTCTATGCAGTATTATTATTATTGTTCTCATGCAATACATTTGAATGACCAAGGTGCAGATGGTAAATTGTAATCCCCACAGATTAAGAGTATATAATGGAACATAAACTACAACACTGGTACAAATTTTTGGATAAGATCAATACAAATGCTTCGGTGGTTTCCAGGAAATTAAATTAAGTGAAAGGCAGTTATAAAAACTAAAACTTAAAGCCATGGTTGTAGATTAAATTTCAATATTTATGTGGGGTGGGTGGGTGTTCACTGGCCTACCCTCCAATCAACACCATCATCAACTTACACATAGAAATATTGTTGTTTCAGTTTTATATAAATAAAACTATATAAGCACTTTCAAATATATATTGTAAAACGCTACAATTGTTTCGCCACACTGTGGCTTCTTCTTTCTTTTTTTCTTCGCCTGAAGAAGCCACAATGTGGAGAAATAATTGTAGCAATTTACAATATATATTTGCAAGTGCTTAAATAGTTTCATTTAAATAAAAGTAACATTTATCAGCCTCATCAATCAATTATTGTTGTTTCAATTTTCCTGATCATATTTTCAATAAAATAAAAAATAAAAATCTGGAAAGTAGGATAGTAGTCACCTCGCCCATTCTAGATATTTATTTAATATTAAAACTATAGCACTTAATTTTAATTTTTAGTATTGTTACTGTCTATCACTCAATTTAATTTCCTAAAAACGACAGCTCCTTTTATGTTGATATTGAATTTAAACCCAGAGTAGTAGTTCAAGTTTCAGTATATACAGGGTGTTTCTGTGACTCGGGGAATAAAATTAACCACATATACTAGAGTGAAAATGATGATGATTCGTAAAAAAATTATTATAAATTTAAATTACCAAGATACAGGCCATCAAAATAAAGAAATTTTAACACATTTTTCTAAATATTGTCAATGCCGTTCATGGTAGAGTGCTGCAATTTGGTACAGCCTAAACTAACATCAAGTAAATTCTGTAGACAATTTGTCAAATCGATTGGACCGCATACAGGGTGCTCCTAAAATTTGTTTGCTGAGAACTTTTTTGTTTGCTCATAAATTTACATTTATTTTTCCACATATTAATAGAAAATTTATTTTAGAAACTTTTATCACTCTTTGAAAATTTTGATAACAGTGGCCGTCTCTGATTTCAATCGCAACATATAAAAAAACGAAAAATTCTCGGAAAAATCTGGGTCGGCGATGATAATTGAAAAACGAATTGAGCTGTCAACTTGCATATGTCGTTTTAAAAAAGAGTTCATTTTTTTTTAAATAAAAAAAAATATTTATTTTTTTAATTAAAAAAAAATACTAACGAAAATGGTGGGCACCTTCCCACCCTCCAGTGCGTATATTTATAAACGCCTGTTTTGTAATAACTAATCGAAAACATTTTTATTTAGAAATAGTCGTTTATAATGTTGTGATTAGAGGGTAGAATAGTGGCCACCCAACCACCCTACATAAACATTGAAACTTAAACTACAACCCTGCCTATAAAATCCTGGATAGCAATAACATAAACTATATCATATGCTGTCATTTTTAATACATTTAATAAGTGATTAAGAGTTAGAAAATTAAAATTTTTAAGTTTGTGTTGTTGTTTAAATATCAATATATATATAGGGTTGGTGGGTGACCACTATTTTATTCTCCAATCAGAATATTATTAACGAAATGTTGTTGTTTCAATTGTCTTGATCAGACTTTTTACAAATTAATCGTTTATTATGTAAAACTTGGAGGGTACAATAGTGAACACACACCCATCCTACAAATTCATTTAATCTTCAACTACAACACTAAGTTTAAATTTTAATTTTTGTTACTGTCAATCACTCAATTCAATTTCCATGTTTAAACCCAGAGTTGTAGTTTAAGTTCCAATATACCTAGTCTTGAACTGTCCTCTCGGTAATAGGAATTTAACATAAAATAAAATCACACTTGTGCCATTTTCTGCTCCCCTAATTGTTTTAGAACAAAAACATAGGAGACCAAAATTATTTAGAATTAAAAATACTACAGAAATTGACAATCTTTCAACTTTAAAACCTTTTTAAGGAACGAAAATAAAGAATTAAAATTTTACGAAAATCACGTTGTCTATAATTTAGCGCAAAAGTTACACTTATGCAAACAACTCTTGAAATTATCTTAGGCTGATTTCAAGTCTAAGAACACTGCATAAACACATCCTTTCTTCCATCAAGGGGGGACCCTCATCTAAAACCCCCTTGAGTTTCTGGTAATAAGTCACTATTCTTAAAGACTGTTTTCACCACTGCTTCACCCAGTGCCGTTAATTCTCTGTAGTTGTCTACATCAGCAATGATGATGGTATTTTAGTTTCCTTTTTCCACATGTAATACTGTAGCTCTTTAAATATTGACTTCCCTCTTTTTCCAATCTCCTTTCACGCCTCAGCTTTTAGTTCGTCCATGTATGTTGCTTGTTTTATTTCACCAGAAGCTTTTTCCACCTCTTCCTCAGTGAAATCTTCAAACACTTAGCTTACAATTCCGTATCCTTATCCACACGAAAGTTCACTATTCACTCTACATTTTGTCGATTCTTTTATAACACTCCTATTCGTCTCTTACTTATCATTTTTTAGAATATTCCACATTTCTACGTCACTTCTACACATTCTTAATTCTTCACTAGTTCTTTCCAGATCCTGTATGCAAACATCTTTATTGCAGGCAATTTAATATAGTAAAGCAACATTATAACGAAACAATTGAAAACAAGAACATTTCTGCTGAATGGCTATCGGCCTGGGGTCTTTCAACCTGCCAGATCCTGTATTTTTGAACATAAATTATTATACTTTTTTCTAGCTGGTGTCACGTGCTTCTTTGCATTTATTATGTAAATATTAGAATATTTTTGTTAGCATGTTGGATAAATAAATAATACCTAATACCACTTTCTTCCAAAATAATTTTGTGATTCAGAAAATCTTGATGTAATTGCAAAAGCATTCAGAATTTGGTTAAAACCTATGAACAAACTGTAGAAAACTAAAACTTTTTCTTCAACTCTTTGGAAATCCTCAATAGATTCTAAATGTTGCTCAATTCCAAATTCGAAGAAAATTAATTGAAACTACAATTATTTCAAACCTTTAAAACAGACATAGTTTTTAAAACACTTTCCCTCTAAACCGCAATGATTTTCCTACCAAGGATTATTCCATAACATTTATAGTTGAAACAGAAATAAACAAAAAAATCTCAAATAAATTTTTACTCTTAATTAAATGGAGGGACGAGTTGTTCAAATGTTTTCCTCGTACAAATTAATATGCAACTAATTCTAATCACAAAATTCTAAACGTTTCTAAATACTAATAGTGCATAAAACTTCAATCGTTGCTGACAATTCTAGAATTCAAAATATATACCATTTCGAATTTTCAAATCTTTTGTTTTAATTTTAAAATCTATTAAAGAATTTAGAAACATAAGGAAATTTTAATTATTTAATTGCATTAATGAAGATTTCAAAAGAGTATATATTTTAAAAAAATTAAAAAACTACAATTGTTACGAATAATTCTAGAATAAACAATTGTAAACCTTTAGAACAGACAAATTTTTTAAACATATTCTCTCTAAACCAATAAAGTGTCGAGTCTTTCAAAGTCTTTCCTCCTAAAGATTATTCTATAATAACTATAATCGTAGAAAACAGCAATGCATTTTTTAAGATCTATGCAATAGACTCAAAAATATATTTCTACTTTTTACGTAGACGTTTTAAAACTACAATTAAAAAAATTTAAAATATCTTTGAATCAATTTTGGAAACCTCTTATAGAATGAAAACCCCTCAATATATATAAAATTCTAAATATTGTACAGAGAACAATAATTAATATTTACATGATTTTTATTTTGTTTAATTACTGACAAAATCTTTACATTATTTACAATATTCTTATGTGAAGAATTTATTTTTAACGTTAATTCTGGCGTTTTTAATAATTCATATCTTTTATACTTAGATATGAATTATTAAAAACGTAAGAATTAATGTTAAAAAATAAATTCTTCACATGAGAATATTGTAAATAATGTAAAGATTTTGTCAGTATATTATTTTTCCCTTTTGAATAAAATTTATATTTGTTGCAAAGGCACAAATAAACAAATAACTCACGGTTACGTAATTAGAAATGTAAATTTAAACGAGTGGGAACTCGATAGGTTTGTTTGCTTGTTGAAAATTCCAATTATCATAATTATAAAGGCCAGATTTCATTAATTTCTAAAATCGATAAATCATAAAAAAGAGTGTCTTGTTATTTAGCACAAACATCTTTAATTACCGGCAGGCAACTTTTAAGGTAAATAAAAAGCAATAAAAAACAAACTGATAACTTATTCCACCGTTTATTTCCATAGATAAGACCGATTTTATTATTAAACCTTTTAATATTTACCGGGCTTATCTCCAAGCAAATTTACACAACAATACATCACCCAATCTAATTTTGGATTCATATTCCTTTACCCCCAATTTACGGAACTAATGAAGCCGCAGATACGCGCCTAAATTTAGTAAGGCCAACATCAAATAGACATTAATCACCCACGAAAAAATTTAATAAATCGAGGCGAGTTGATGGGATTTAAGAAGAAAACATTTCACTACCGACTTTTCCATTCGATACGGACCGCTATAAATAGTTCAAAAATACTCAAAACATGCGAAACCAGATGATTTATGGCATTCTTGCTGCTCTCTGAATAACGGCTTTCCATTTCGTTGGAAGTACATCCGATTGTTGTTTTATATTTATAAAGTCCGTACAGATTGTTGGGATTGCTGTGAATTGTTTGGGCGGATAAATAAATACCGAAATTGTTTGTTATTCAGTGCCTTATCAGCGGAATTTGTTAATTGCTTTATTTTTAGTAGGTAATTGCATAATTTTATATGCACGTGTATTATAGTATGAGGTATTATCATATGTTTATTATCACCAAGAATTGTATTTATTTATTGCTATCACTAATTACTAGACATATTTGTACAGAGCGCCACAGAAATTTTTACTTTATAGAAACCAATGATCCAAATGCACTTTTACACAAATGTTAATTGGAAAATTCTTATAATCTAGAAGAGATTATACTACAAAATTCTAAAACCCTAGAAGAGAATTCCAAAAATTTATATGTTTTGGCCCTCCAATCATAACATAAACGACTCTTTTACAAGAAAAAGATTTTAGTTTTACTTATCACGATTACATTTTTGCAAAACAGTCGTTTTTATATAAAAACTGGAGGGTAGGGTGTTGACCACCAATCCATACTACACATACATTGAAAATTATATTAAAATTCTGGGTTTAAATTTTTAAATAATTTCACTGTATTTTGAAAATAATAATCTCAACAGATTTTAATATTTCAAATCTTTTGGACCAAGAATAGGTTTAAAAGATTGAAGCCACTGTGTGATGAAAGATGTTGCAGTGTTCAACAATAAACCTTCTCAACTGTGTTGTTTTATTTTAATGTGTTATGGAGTTTTATTATGTATTCAATATGATTTAAAGTTATTCTTATGAGCACGAAATAGAGTTATAATTGAAAATGATATTAATTTAATTTAATAAAGATAATTAGTTTCTATTGTACACCCTCATTCAACAACAGCGTAAACACGTATCGTTTCGAGTTCCTTGTGCATGGGAAAAACTGATTGTCAATTGTGATATGAAAATTGCTGCCCTTGTAGAAAATCTATGCGGATAAATGTAATTAACAAAAACATAATAACGATTATTTATTCGTTTTTCCTAAGCTAGTAATGAGCGCCCACAATAATTGCAGCCTTTATGACCGAGGCTTAATGATTCGCTTATTTTTTTCTGCAATAATATAGATAATTTTATAATTGCTTCAATATGCAGATTTCCTATCTTTTCATCAGTTACCTTTGCTCCAGCGTGAAAGTCGAATTCACGGTTATTTTAGCGGCTTGTCGGACTTTTAAATAATCGCGACGTGACCCTGAATTTATAAATAATTTAGTACTTGAAAATTACTTTCGTTCGAATAAAATTATTTATGAAGATTATTTATTAATTATTTTATCATGATGTATTTAGAATAGATAAATTACTTTTCAATAACCTTTATCATTACACATCTTCAAAGTATATGAAGCATCATACAATTTAAAGATGTGTAATTATAAAGTGATAAAATATTTAAAAAAACTTCTGGGAATGCAGAAATCGAAGAGCATTAAATAAAGAATGCAATTTAAGGCACGATCATTATATGAGAGAAGATATGTAAATAACTAAACAACTACGGATTGAAATGCAGTAGTGATGGTACTTAAAAGATCAAGAAATTAAAGGGTTTGAATGTAGACATCCATGAATTTAAAATATACTATTAGGGATTAAAAGAGAAATAAAAACAAATAAAAGCAAAAACGTGAAAAAAATATGTTTTTAATATTAAGTATTTGAAGAGGTTAGTAATAAGGATTAAAAAAGGAAAATATTGAATTGACGAGGTTGTTACTTGGTGAAATTTGACATTAAATCTGTGAAACTGTAAACCAAGTACTTTATTTACCTTATATATAAAATGAAAAGCTTCATATACCAAAAAAGAAGAAATTGGAAGAAAAACAGTAAACATGGTGCAGTGTAGAAGTAAGATAGGTAATAAGCCTGTGAAATATAGTTTAGTTCCTTTGAAGGAGTAAAAAAGTGGTATCATTTTGACCGTACGTAAAGAAGATAAGAAGGATAGTAATTTCTCTAAAGGTTTTAATCAAAATTAATACTGTATACTATATCTAAAATGGTCAGGGTGGTGATGAAATAAAAGTTAGAGTCCGAGGTTGAGAAATTAGTTTACCACAAAGGTTCAGAGAAAGATAGTTTATAGCACAGTAGATAACCAAATGGATAATGGAATGGGATTTAGTGTGAAAAGTAAAGTTATTATTCATATACTTGAAAGCATCGTATGATTTGATACATTGGAAGAGGTTATTTGAGAGTCTTTAGGGGAAACGTGTATCAGAAGAGGTTAAAGATTGGATACATAAAGTGTAAAGATAACATGATGCCAAATGAGCCAGTGTGCAATAAGAAGGTTCACAATGAGTTCGAAAATATTTAAATTGCCTTGTATTTAGTTTTCTGAGAAGTTTTTTGTCCAATTCTTAAAGTATTACAATAATAATAATAATAATAGTTATTGTTAATAACCTACTAATATGTCAACACGAAAACCAAAATATCGTCTCCGTTACATCATTGAATAAATCAGTGAAGATTTAGAAATAATTAAAATTGTAAACTGATGACTAAAGCGAGAAGAAGTGGCGAAGGTGCAGAAGTAAAAAGTGATTCCGAAAATCGGCGTCTACTGAAAACGGCAGCGAGGAAGAAAATTAAGGTTAGATGATAATACCGATAAAAAATATAAACAAACGTAACCTCCGCCGGGGTTAACGGCTGTGGCGAAAACAGGCAACCCAAAATACGAAGATTGTGCAAGTGGTGAAACTATCGAAAAGTATCATAGAGTTAGAATACATAGAGTTGTTATATATTCGTCTAAGAAACAAAATAAACAAAACATCGCAATACAACAAAGGCCGAACTCAAGAGAAGGAATAAAGATCCAGAGATAGAGAGGAACATGATATAAACGAACGCAATACTATATTTAATATGAGCAAAAAGATACTAAGGTCACCTGAGCAAAGAAAAAAATTAGAACAGGAAGAAAGAAAAGCCAACCAAAAGAAAACTGCAAACGAGAATAACAAATCAGAAGAAAATAAAGAAACGATGGAAGAATTGAAAAGAACGATCAAGATTTAATGCGGGAAGTGAAGAAAACCAATGAAAAGCTTAAAAAGACCGACGAAGAGATAAAGAAAAACAGTGAAGAACTAAAATAACTAAAATACGAAATACAAACAATAAGAAGAGAAGCAAATGAGAAAGAAGAAAAATGGGAAGATGAAAAACAACTGATGATGACAAAATACAAGGATTAGAGGAACGAGTGGAAAATGCAGAAAAAGAAAAGAAGAGGAATAATACATAACAAAAAGGCTAAACAATAAAGGAGAAAATGTGAGAAAAGAGATAGAAGAGTTCCTAACAAAAGAACTAAAGGTAGAAATAAAAATAAAAAGTATGGTACTAGCAGAAGTAGAATCGTGGGAAATGAAGCAACAAATCTAAGCTAAGCTAAGAGTAATATAAAGCATACTAAAATTTACATAGAAAATGACTTAACTCTGGAGAAAAGAACAGTGCAAAGAGAAATCAGAAGCATAGCGAAGGAAATGGAGTAAGAATGGGCTACAGAAAAATAAAAATTAATGGAATAGAGTACAGATGGAACAAAGGGAACAAATTGAAAGATCTTCCCCATAATAATATAGAATGTTTTGAAGTATGGTTGATAGTAAGAAAGGTTGTTAAGTTTTAGTAAAATGGTAGGACCTAGGTAAAGACTGACTAGTACGAGAATGATGTAAAAGTAAAAGTAAATCATGGCGACTTTTATACAAAATGTAACAAGTGCTTTAAACCAGTTGTTAGTGTTGGATAGTGAAATCACTGTCACAAGCCTTTCCATCCGCCTTGCTTGGATATTCACGAACAGAAGTGCCGAAAGATCCGTTTGAAACTAAGCAACACAAGTGAGGATGTATCACAAGATGAGGGATTCCAACACACCCCAGAGAGTTCTGAAACAGTGAGTACCCTTAGTCATGACAATAATATTTTGTGTTAGTTAGTTAAATGGAAGAAAAGGCATTACTTTAAAAAAAATTGCCTACTTAAGGAAAAGATAGCAGACCTACAAACAAAATTAAAAACCCAAACAAAATCCTGCAAATGTGCTGGAGATGTTAGTTCGGCTATTAATTTAATGATGTCACTTACAGCCGTACTAATAGTCGCGAATTAATTCTCGAACTGAAAAATCCTGAATTATTTGTCGTATTTATTAGTCGGGTATTTACGGGTAGTTTCGGCGACTTCGAAGAATTATCCTCGATGCGGGAACTTTTTAGTGACATTTAATTATTACTGGTTTTACGTTAGCACTATACGGGAACTTTTTAGTGACATTTAATTATTACTGGTTTTACGTTGGCAGAATCGTCATGTTCTGTCAGTTGAAGAGCGCCATTTATTAAATTACGAATATAGTAAGTACAATTAATACTTATTTTTAATGGAAATGGTACATAATAATGGTAATTCATTTTACAGAAATGGATAAAGGTAAAATTATAATAACAATATATTAACTATAATGAATTATAAAAATATCTGTTGACAAGTAAGAAATTGACAGGTCGCGAATAATCTCGAAATAATCTTGCGTCGCGCAGAATTATTGAATTGACGTTTATCTTTAAAAATAATCCGAGGTAAAGGAATAATCCTTATACTCGAATTAATTCGCGACTATTAGTACGGCTGTAAGTGACTCCAATATTCCGAAGAACTCTACAGCAAAAGATATTGATAAGAAATCTGCAATCCTTAAGGAAAATGTTGATGCTTTTGAAAAAATACAGAACAAGAAAATGAATAAAACAAAAAGCTACCAACACTCGAAATGAAGCTCAGCCACTCGTAGAACCGACTATTGGAAATAACGGGTGTCCAACAATTATTACATGTGCCAAATAAATGAACTGACATTTTAATTGTCAAACATAACTTAAATGTGCATTAAAAATGTCAGTTCATTTATTTGCAACATGTAAGAATCGACCTACGTTTTTTTATTCCAACGCCACCCGGGACTGCAATAATTGTTGGACACCCGTTAGTATCAACGTACCTAATGTTCATAACCATATCGATACGAACGATAACATCAATCTCGAATATAGAAAGTGGAAAACCATCAATAGGAAAAGGGAGAAGCAATCAAGCCAAGGAATTGTGTAGGTGTGTAGTTTTCCACCGTGCCATGTAAAGCATTAATCTGTAACCGTTAACAACACAATAAGATATAAATAATCGGCAATCGTCCCCTTCACTAGGAGACGAAGTAAAATATCAAGGGGGTCACATTTGATACTAGATTATACTTCAACTTCCACCTAGAGAGCATCAGTAAAAAGACAATGAGAGGACTTTTTGCGACCAGGAAGATGGTAGGACGCACATCGGGACTCGTTTGGGGCGAAAAGATCCAAACCAAAGGCGCAGTAGTAAAACTTGAAAGAGTGCAAAGACAGGCGTGTCTGCTGATAACTGGGGAAATGAGAACAACGCCCACGGCAGCCATGGAACACATAATATCGCTACCACCAACATCTGTTTGTTATGATGGAAGCTAGACAGGCAGCCTATAGGATGCACCTAAATAATAATAATACTTCTTCTGGACACACATGGACACACTTTAAATGTGGGGTCATCAAGACCAGTAACATTTAAAGTACTACAAGAAGAAGAGAATATAAAAATGAGGTCCGATTTCACTAAAATCGTACACCCATCCCGCAGATTCAAACCAATTATACCACAGCGGAGTGAATGGACAAATGGAACATGCTCGGGAATGAGTATAGGAACCATCTGGTACACAGACGGGGCCAAAAATACTAAAGGAACCGGGGCTGGTATTTATGGAGGGTTCAACAGGAGCAAACAATTCGCGATTGGTCTGGGGAAATACGCCTCCATTTTCCAGGGCGAAATAGCCGCCATTGACTGGTGTGCTCATCACATAATGGAGTTGGGACTTAACAAAGGGCAAGTTACCATTATGACGGATAGCCAGACAGCCATAAAAGCGCTACCTTCGCCGATAGTGAAGTCCAGGCTGGTGATGACCTGCATAAACAGACTAAATGCACTGGCGTCTACAAGAAAAACACATCTAGTATGGATACCCAAGGAGCAAAGAATTATTGTACACTTGGGGGGCGACTTGCTAGCCAAACAAGGGGCAACGAGTGAATTCGTAGGACCTGAACCCGCTTTCAGTATATCCCATGAAACCGCAAAGAAAATAATCCGACGCAAACTAGCTGAAGAGCTCAAAAAGGCAAGGCTAAATCAAATCGGACTATACTCTTCCTTGATGGTCCGGTACCTGACAATATGCTAAAGCTGTCAAGACTGAGTAGACTGAAACTAAGAAAAATCACAGGACTAGTCACTGGGTACACATGAAATGGACATTGAGAAAAGCCCTCTATGTCGTAGGTGTTTGAAAGAAGAGGAAACTCCCCAACACCTACTGTGAACTTTTGAAGCATACAAAGGAAATTCGGGAAGCCTATGCTTCCCGTAGAACAGCTAAAGAGTATCCTCTGGCAGAAGCTCCTGGATTTCATAGAAGACAAAGTAGTACACAGGGAGTAAAACATCCAGAGGCGCATAAAAGGACCACGGAGACCGCAGTGCAGGGAAGCCAAGCGACACAACCTCATGAGAAGTAATAAAAACAGAGCTACTTTAAACAGATTGAGACAATTTCTATGCGATGCGACTTTTTGCTTCAAACTTAGATATCTATTTGTAAAATGTTACATATACTCTGTGTTATGGTTGTGATACTTGGACAGAGAAAAACTGCCTACCTATGCCACATAATGCGCAGTAATAAATACGACTTTCTCAAACTGACAACGGAAGGACAAATTGAGTGAAAACGTGGCAGCGGATGGAAAAAGCACTCATGGTTCAAAAATATACGTGATTAAACAGGCTTGGATGCTCATTCCCTGGTCCAGGCCGCAAACGACCGTGAGGATTTTGCTAAGATAGTTTCTAATCTTTATTAGAAGGAGATGGCACTTTAAGAAGAAGAAAGAACGAAACTGATCATTTGAAGCAAGTATATAAGGTAGCTAAGAAAGTAGATCTCTACGAAAGTGTCCAAAATGTGTATTATTGAAGTTAAAACGTAAATTATTTTTAAACAATTCATGAAATTTTGGATACTTAAATACGTACTTCCACTGAAACTATTCTTGTTCCATCATGTTAAGGAAGCTATTAATGTTAGCATGGCATATAAATATACTTCTCTTATCTGCCGATAAATAGGAAATAGGCCTTTTAAATATTTATATACCTAATAGTTTTTTTGGGATGCTTCTATTAGTGGTTTTAGAGGTCTCTTTCTAGATCAGAACTTTTCTGATAATACAGTTTTAAGTTTTAAAATGATTTTTTTCTTGAATTATGGATTTTACTTTCAATATTTTATTATACTGGGTGTTTTTAAATGAATATCGGGGTTGTAGAGTACAGTTGCTTCTCCAAAAAAGTCCCGCTTAGATATGGCACAAACATTTAGAGGATTCTCTTTGCAGTTATTATTTTAAGTTTTACGTCACTTAAAATTTACGGTATTTATATTTATATGCTGTGGTTTAAAACATTTAAATGTGTTTCTTTTCTTTAATTTCTGTAGGTAATTATTTGACGTGAACGCAATTTTCTAAGTAATTAGTATTCATTTATTTAAATTAGTTTTCGCTTTTTGTACTTCGATATTTCATTCTATATCAAAGTTTCTTCAAAAAGACTACAGTTATTCTAATACTTAAATGATTCATAATTTCAATAGTATTTTGGAAATCTAGATTGAGATGGACAGAAAGAGATCCTTTCTGACGGAATGATGAAGGATAGTAGGCGATAACACCAGAATGATATTAGTACTGACGAAACTCACGTTGCCGAGGATGTTCTGGAGGAGCTTCTCGTGGGCTCTGTTACATTTCAGGTGTATGGTTTTCCCATCATGGTGTTCTTGGCCATGCTACGAAGCGACATGCGGAATTGCTGCATTTGTTTTAAATTACTATTGTAAACACTCCCAATAAAATACTTCGGATAATCTTCAAGTTGCACAAGTTTCAAAACATAGTTTCTTTTCCAAGTGGCCTTCTTCTCATTATATATCTTGATGTATGCAGGGATTCTAAATAAAATTTGAAAATAAGGCCAGATTCACAGGTGTATTATCTTTATCCAATTAGTTAATTTTAAATAGAGTTAATGAATAGTAATTTTTAGTTGTGTTCCTTTTCTAAAATAAAAACAATCATAGTTTTTGAGGATCCGATTGCTTTTACTCGCGATACAATAAACTGTTCTTCCTTGCAATTCGGTTTGACTTGTATATCTACATTTGGTCAAAGAAGCTCAAAATTGAATTTTTAATAATGTGATAAGGTTTCAATTGACGTAAACAATATTTATTAGTTTTTTAATACAAATCTTTAAGTATTTCTTTAAATTACTTCAAAGAGGATTGTTTAAATTGTTTATTAAATTTGAAGCTTATTTCTACATTACACTAAACGAAAAACAGTATTTTTTAACCCATTTGCACACTGTTAAAGAAATTAACGAGAAAAATTAATTGGAAGATTTAATTTAAAATTCATATTATAAAAAAGTAATAACTGAAAAATATACTTTAATTATTTTTTTATTATTAGCATAACTACGAGGATTTTTCTAAGTAAGGACCGTTTTGGTTTATAAGTAAATACAACTAACGTCTTTTTAAAATGTCTATTTCTGTAAAAACCTACATTCTTTAGTTATTGTTCGACGTAATCTCCATTTTTCCGAACGAAAAATGAGCTTGACGAATTGGTCGTCAACATAGATCTCGACGGTGAGTACATTTAGTCAAACGTTAACCACGATTTAATGTTATCATCTGTTTACGTCCATTTATTTGTGTAAACAGCCTTTAAAGAGGAGATAGTTGATTGGGTCTATAGATGGTTGGTCTAGACACTACATAACAATAGCATTTGAACTTCTCCAGCAATACTTACGTTTTGAAAGCAATTTCTTGGCGAACTCGACTCGTCGACTATTCTGTAGTACATGTTAATTAAGCTCCTTCTATGTTTTATCGTTTCTACTCGAGACTCTGCAAGTAATATGCCTTTTTTTTACTTTGCATGGGAGCTTAGCATAAGGCAGGAGCACATTTTAAAATGACGATCGGGCGGCGGGCACTATTTATTTTTTCAAGGTAAATTTAGAGTTGTATAATAATGCACTAAAAATATTTTATTTTGTATGCTGTTCTTTTCAAGAGTCGAATATTCCACAAGTTCTTCTCTGATACCTTTTAGTACAATGTCAATCTGAAGATCCAAATTTTTTAGCTGAAATCCTTTTGTCCTTACTTAAATAAGCTTTGCAATAAGAAAGGTGACCATTGGTTCGATGATATTACACGACAAACTTCTTCTGCAGGTGTGATATCCACAAAACTAGCTTTAAACTAGTTTATAGATCTTATCATTTCAGCTAAATGTTTGCCTTCTTCCTGCAGCTCCAAGTTTAAATAATTTAATTTTTCCATTATGCCTGTGATGAAGCCCAAATTCAAAGTCAGCAACGGTCGGATACTTCAGCATTTTTTTTTTGATATTTAGATAATTCACCATTTCTTCAATTAAATTTACAAATCTTGCAAGAACTTTGCCTTTACTGAGTGAACGTACTTCATTTAGAACAATGAGATTACTATTTAATAAGGCCTTAAAAAGCGGTTTTGTAAACGTGCTACTCGAATAGAGTTGACAATATTTGGTATTATTTTTATGACTATGATTAATTTTCTGCAATTGAAAAAATTGCAATACAATTTTCTACAGATGTGCTGAGTTTATCCCCCATCAAATTTTTGTAGGAATTTCTCAAATATTAGTATCAATTTTATAGTCAGCAATGGTTTTTCCAAATTTCGGTTTATAGGGTTTTCTTCTCCAAATTGCAAATGTTCATCTATTTTACTAGAAGTTTTCAGGAAGGTTTTTATTTTTGAAGACTAGAATTTCGAAGCCTTCCTAGAAATTCTCTCCTAAATTAAAAAAAAAAAAAATCAGCATTCTAGAACATTTATGAATAAAATTTTCCAGCATTATTATTTTACAAATTTCCAGAAATTGCACTCGAAATTTCTAAACCAGTTTCTAGGATTGTAGATTTTTTTTAAGAACTAATTTTCTAAATTCCAAAGTTGACCTTCAAGGATTTTAGAATGTATAAATAATTTATGCTACAGGTGTGCCATTTTGAATTTTTTAGGAATTCCTTTTCCAAATTTTTCACCTATTTTACTAGAGAAATTTTGGAAGTTTTTTGGTGAATTTATTCCCTAAATTCCAAAATATTTTTCAAGATTGTTAAACATTTATAGAATTTATTCTACAGATGTACTAACTTTGTCCTTGTTTACAATCGGTGTGTTTAGAAATATTTCTTTTAAATTGCAAACATTGTCATCAATAATTAACAATAGTACACATTTTTGGAATTTCATTAGCTATTCTTTATTTTCTAAAGATTTTACTTCCAAATTCCTAGAAAAATTTCGAGGTTTGTGGAATTTTTAAGGAATTAAAAAATTATAAAATTAATTTTTAAAAATTATCTTCGAGGATTTTAGAATGTATAAAGAATTTATGCTACCGGTGTGCCACTTTGATCACAATTTTATCAAAGTTTTCTAGCCTTCTTCAAATTGCAAGATTTTTCCATATATTTTTTTATTTTTCAGGAAGTGACAAAAATTTCTTTATAGAATTTCTCTACTAAATTTCTAGAAAATTTTTAAGGACTTTTAAACATTAATAGAATTTGTTCTACAGATTCTAACTTGACCCTCCGTTACAATCGAAATTTTCTCGGAATTTCTCTTTAAAATTGCAAACATTGTCATCAATTTCTTATTAGCATGAGAATTAATAATAAACTATAGTTTTTTTCTAAATTTTTAGAATCTCAATGGCTCTTCTTACCTATTAGAGATTTTTTTTTAAATTTGGAAACTTTTCTCTGGTTTGCGGAATTTTCCAGCGCTATTATTATTTACAATTCCAAAAATTGCTCCTTTACATTTCTGGATAATTTTCTAGGGGTGTAGAATTTTTTAAGAATTAATTTTCTAATTTTTAAAAGTTATTTTCAAGAATTTAAAGATTTGCAAGATTTTCCCATCTATTTTAGGCTTTTAGGAAGTTTTTTGATGACTAGAACTCCTCTTTTTAAATTTCTAAAATATTTTTCAGGAGTCTTACAATTTTCTTGAAATTTCTTTTCCAAATTATAATTTTCTAGAAGCTTTTAGGATTGTTTTGATGACTAGAATTTCTCTTCTAAATTTCAGTATTTATTTAAGTATTCTTCAGGAGTCTTACAATCAAAGTTTTCTAGGAATTTTTTCTCCAAATTGCAAGATTTTTCCATTTACTTTACTAGAAGCTTTTAGGAAGTATTTTTTTGATAACTAGAATTTGTAAGCCTTTCTAGAACTGCTCTTCTAAATTTCTAAAACAGTTTTCTAGGAATTTCTTCTCCAAATTACAAGATTTTTGTTCCTAGATAATGATTTAAAAATCGAAATTAGTCGGAATAAATCGTAATTGTGAAACCAATCAAGTGCCTTTCTATAAACAACCCTTAATACAAGATTTTTTAAATCTATTTTATTAAAAGTTTTCTGGAAGGTATTTTTTGATGACGAGAATTTTCAAACCTTTCTAGAATTTCTCTCCTAAATTGAATATTAATGGAATTTATTGTACAAATGTTTATGTTCATTATTCTTTAGCTTACAATCCAAAATTAAAAAAATACATATCAATATCTTCACAAAAATTATAGGAAACGTACAAACATTTTGGCTGGACAAAGCTTGGCGGAGTTCGTGCAGCAGCGACGATCTTTCACTCTAACTCTTGTTTCACCACGATGCTGAGGGAGCAAATATCCTTTTGAACATCTGGATTCTTCTAGAAAATGCTTTAATTTTCTATTTTGTCCCATTTTTAGGGGAGACTTTTGGCTGTTAATGTCAGCATGACAGATATATATATGTAAATGTACTAACCTTATCATTCTTTACAATTAAAGGTTTCTTATTTAAATTTAAACATTGTCATTACTTTCTTAATCGCATGGGAATAATCAACATGACTTTTTCCAGATTTTCATAATCTCAATAGATCTTCTTTTTTTTTTGGTGATTTCTCTTCCAAATTTTTGGAACTTTTTTCTGATTTATCGAATTAGTATTATTACGTTCTATAGTAGTAGTAGTAGTAGTGTTAGGCTATCGACCACGTGGTCCTTCCGCCATGTGTCATTTGTATATTTGTGTGTGTGTAAATGAGCTTGTTACTTTAAAGGATCGCCCCCGTCACTTTAAAGCACCATTAATTGGATCCCAATGGTGAATGGTACCGGTCACCCATCCGACTACTGACCCGAATCAACGTTGCTGCACGCAGTTCGGCGCCGTAACCGATGCGCCACCACCGGCGTGTTTACTTTCTATATTTTCAGAAATTGCTCCTAAAATTCCTTGAAAATTTTCGAGAGTTGTAGAAATTTTTAAGAATAAGTTTTTTAATTTCCAAAAATTTTCTTCGGGGGCTTTAGAATGTATAAAGAATTTATTCGACATGTCTATTAACGAACATGTCATTTTGACCTTAATTTAATCAAAGTTTTTTAAAAAGTTCTTTTCCAAATGACAATATTTTTCCACCATTTGACATTTGAGTCAACAGCTCTATCATCTGGTTCATTATGGCATAGTAGTGATAATTATTGTTCTTATTTATTTTAAAAAAGATGTAGAATCCACCAACAATTAGTAATTAAAGTTGACATGTATATGTAGGGTGGGTGGGTGGCCTCTATCCCACCCTCCAATTAGTAAATCATAAGCGAGAGATTTAATTAAACATAAGAAAATGGTAATGCGGCCATCATAGTAATTTCCTTACATTTTTCTCGAAAATTGAGTTTTATGCAAAAAAGCTATTCATAAAAATTTGTTCAATTTTGGCTTCTTTACAATTACTTGTTATATAAATTTTAAGTTTTTTGCAAATGCAAAAAATCACTCATATAAGTTTTAATAAATTGAGACTTTATAGTTGATATTCCTTTATATTCTTGAGCAAAATTTTATTCAACAAAGCTAACTGTTGATAAGTAGAGGTTTTCGGATTGAATTCTATTTGCATTTGAAGTTAGGTCCATTCAATGGGGTTATAAATTTACCTCTGTCGTATAACCCATATCTGTGTGCACCCCAATTTGCACTTTATTTCCAGTCTAGTGTCCAGTATCGATTTCGGCTCGATTTCACATGAAACGTTATTTACTCAGCAATACGGAAATGCACCGGCGATCGATTCACTTTAAAGACATGCAATTTTAAAAACAATTTACCACGGTAATAGATAATGTCAGAATCCAATTTAAGAATGGGCAACGTAATGAGTCAATTACATACAATTACATTTGCATACGTATTTGCGGCCAATTGAAAATTTATATACGTGTATAGTTTATGGTTAGTCGAATCGTTGATGTGTACAAGCAGTGATTCTTAATTGGAGTGCTTGCTTGGGTAATTGGATCAGCTGTTGGTTGGCTTATGTTTCTATATGAATGAAAATGTACGGTTTGTATGTGTTTGTTCGGGAAAGGCAAAAGGCACAGGGAACAGCATGTGGATATTATAAATAGAAAACTTGTTCCTAGGCAGAGCGAGAGAGAATCTCCAGGGGTAAAATCATCGATTCTGCGTAGTATATAATGTACAATGTTACCCGGTGTAGTTAGTCGAGCCGGCAATTTTCCGCCTAGCAACAGTGCGCTTCTGTATTTCATCATACATTTCTATATATACTCCCTCCTGTGTATCCACATAGATCGAGTGTTAGAGTGGAAGGACTCGTTATTGAGATCTCGTAAACTGTAATGGGGATGAAGTGAAGGCTCATAATCATAGAAGCGTCTACACTTTAAGAAATAGAGTTAGGGTATAGATAGAGAACAGAGACTCGTTAACTTTAATAGAGATGGAAGGATTTATTATATATTTTCCTGAAAGAAAATTTAATCCAATTCAATTAGAACTTGCCTTGTTTTACTTGAGTACATACTCTAAATACCATTCGTTTAATGAAATAATATATATTAACTAAAATATTTTATTATTTTAAAATTTATTGAAGGCTTAAAATTTAGGATCTGTACTAGCAATTGTAAAAATTAAGCATCATTAGTACGAATTTGTTGACAGATATCTTTTCCATTTGTAATTTAATTAATATCTGTAAATTAATAACAAATTAAAACTTTATAAATATTGTTTTAAAATGTTTAATTCTGGATGCGTTTACATTGTGGTACATCTTAAATATAAGGAAGAAGGAGAAACGATTACTTTGTTTTACCACTTTATTTATGGTAAAGTAATCGTGTCTCTTTTTTCATAATATTGGTTTTATTATATTCATTTCATTAATGAACGTTTGTAGCTATCAATTACGATTTTAGCGATAACATTTAGTAAATCTCTATTCAAAGCGAATTGCCAATATCAGAAAACGATACACACACCATTCGCCTTTGATGATTGAGGGTAGTTCCGAGTATTGTTTTGTTTGCAGTTTCGAACTTGGACATACTCTACGTCCAAGTTAGTTTCGAATCTAATTAAACTACCAGAAATTCCGCAGATCCTCCGTATTTATAGCCATTTCGTATTAGTGTTATCACGGCGTCAACTATTCTTGAGCAATTTAGATGTAATGTTTTAGATCCGAAAAGTTGGTATTGATGAACATGCAAATTAAATATTGTTATATACAGGGTGGAAAAGCCAAATGGAATAAATTTATTAATCCGGTTAGTGTACATATTTATAGAAAATCCCGTAATTTAAATTATAAATTGACAATGCATAAAGAGGAATTTCGTGTGTTAATTAAATGTTGCATCCATATTTTTGGATGCGTATAGAATTGTGTTCGTCGACTATTGAGAAAGGCAAAGCTATCAATAGTGAATATTACATGACATTATTAGATCAATTGAGTACATAAATCAAGGAAAAGCGGTCCAACAAGCAATAGAAAATAGTATTGTTTAACCAGAAAAACAATGGTGATATTGGATGAATTACGCTTTGAATTGCTTCCCCACATACCGCACTCTTTAGATTTGATACCCAGCGACTACTAGCTTTTTGCAGATATGAAAAAGATGCTTCAGGGAAAGAAATTTGGCTTAAATGAATAAGTGATTGCCAAAACTCAGGCTTATTTTGAGCGCAAAGACAAATCGGGTTATATAAAGGGCATCGAAAAGTTAGAGGAGCGTTGAAATGTATGAATCATTCTCGAAGAAGAATATGTTGATCAATAAAGTAGAATTTCTCTAAACAAGTTTTTATGCGTTAGACCGGACACTTACTGAGTAATGTGTTATTTTAAAGTCCTTTAGGTGGTTGTGTGGTTGTAGAAAATTAACTAATAATTTAAGAATACGAAAATATTTCCTAAATCTACTACAATGAGTTTTATTAAGATTAAGGCTGTTTTATATTCTTGTTTTTTATTATTGTTCGGCATTCTACAGTTTCATGATATCTGCAGAAGACTTTCCTTCCTCTGATTTTAATTTTTGAATATGCCTCCTACATGTCAAGAAAAATTTCTTGACTTGGTGGCGGAGACTATCTTCTTTTATTAATTGTTTTCTTACAGCTATTGTGAATGAAATTAAATATGTTATGGTATGATCACAGATGAAATAAAGTGACTGAGATGAATGAAATAGAAAAAGAAAATGATATACCGACCACATGCACACAATACACATATTAAATCAACATGACATTATTTCGTATATGTTCTTTGCATTTAATTTTAAACATCTTTGTATCATCTATGTTTTTCAGACTTTCTGGCAGCTTGTTATATTAGATAATATCTTCTATCAATATTCCTTTCTTGAGTATATTGGTTTCATTATGGATAACATATATATCGCTTTTTCGTATCGTCATATGTTTATGTATATCTTTTTTTTTTTCCAGTTTGATGTTATATTTACTTGTACCTGTTATTATTCGATGAGTGAATTTGGTTCTTTCAAATGAAATTTTTTGTCTAATACTTAATTCTGGTATTAAATGATATAATATGTTCGTTGGTATTTTTATGTCCAATTTATTTATTAGTTTAATCTACTTATTTTGTTGCCTTTGTATGGTATTTATGTTTTATTAATTTAATTAATTTTTAAAGAGTGTAACATATTATAGATACATTTTTTAGTGCTTTCAGGTAGATATACTCTTGATCTATAGAGGGCCCCTGTAGCAGCACATGTTTTTTGTTTTGGTTTGTCAATGTGTCTGTCCCATTTTAAATTATCTGTAATTGTTAGACCTAAATATACAGTTTCACTTGTTTTTTTTGATAATTTTATTATTGATTTTTAATTGAATTGGTTTTTATTTTTTTGCGACAATACCATATAGTTGGTTTTGGTTTCGTTTATAGTAATGCTTTATTTGGAAAACCAAGTTGATAGCTTTTTGAAGGTCTGAGTTAATTCTAGTTTCCAACTCGAGCAATTTTTTTCTGCTGTATATGATACAGGTATCATCTGCGTATATTTATAGCACATATGTCCAAATCGAAAATATCGTTGATATATGTTATGAATAGAGTAGGAGGTAAGACTCCTTCTTGGGGTAGAACGTATTCTGTAACAAGCTCATCACTGTATGCGTTATTGACTCTAGTGTGTTGCTTTCTGTTTGTTAAGTAGCTGCTAATTAAGCTGCCTGCTTTACCTCTTATACCTAGTTTTTGAAGTTTATTTATTAGTTTCTTTAAATATTGTATCAAATTCTTTCTTCATGACCACTAATACTAATATAACAAAGTTGTGATTATCCAATTCTTGTTAAATATGACACACAACATCCATACAAGCAGTAGTACCAGATTGTTTTTGATACGCATATTGTCATTTATTTATTATATTGTTTTTACAGATATGTTTCTGTAATCTAGCAAGAATTATTCGATCCAATATTTTTGCAAAGCAAGAGGAAAGAGCTATAGGTCTATAATTTTCATCGCCCTTTTTAATATAGGCAAAATGATGACCTCCTTTCAAATATTTTGAAATGTCGAAGTGGAGATTGCTTTTCGTTTGCAAGTTTTGTTGCTATAGGTATGATCTCTTCTTCTAATTTTAATTTCATCAAATTCATTCTTAATACTTCTGATGTTTAGCAAAAAATATGTTTCTGAATCCATTTTATCTCATTTAGTTTTAGTTTGTTATTATAGAGGCAACTGAATAACTGCATTATATTAATTTTTTAAGTCATCTTGATTTTTTATTTGGATTACTTTTGTTTTTTCCCCTTTTCGTACAAATATATACAATAATCTTCATTTGGACAATACAAAATACATAATAACAATAAATATGAGCACAATACAAATAGATGGTGTTAGTCTGTCTAGGCTATAGACCTGAGGTCTTTCAGCCCTTCGTATAAATATTTTGCCATGTTTTTACCCAAACATATTTATACTCTTCCTTCTTTAAACGTGTTGCATCGTAAAATAATTTGCTTAAGTAGCTTGTAAGATGTTCGTTGAAGTAAATGACATTATTATTGCCGTTTAAATTACATTCCTTTACTTTTATTGATTTATTTAATAGTTTTCTTTTTTCTACAAAATAAAGCTAAATTCAAAACGATCGCGTTTTTCATTATAAGTTCATAATGTCTTCCTTATTTATTTTATAACTGATTCCGTCCTCAACTTTATTCACTATATCTCCCACATCTTCCTTCTCTTGTTTTGGAATGCCGTTTAAGTCTATGAATTTTCCTGCTCCAATTCTCCACAAGACCTTTTTTTCAATCCTTTTAACATATCCTTCAGTTCTTCATTTTGTTTAAAATTTTCATCAAACTTATCAGACATATATTGCGCGCTGCTCTTTATTTTTTATCCCTTAGTTTCCGGACTTAATTAACATTTTCTTTTGATAAGTGAATTTTATCTGTATTACATTTTTATGCTATTTGCCGTCTACGTCTATTTCACAACTGTCTATCTTTTCCGTTTCATCTTTCTTCTAAATTTTGTCTTTATGTATTTATTTATGTTCGTGAAGATTTACCAAAATTTTAATGAATTAAATTCTCACTTAACCTGGGGTGGAACATTTTTATGTTGATTAGAAGATGCTTAATTAAATTTTTAATCAATAGCAAATTTTCGATTTCTATATTATCGCATGAAATTATAATTTTTGGAAAAAATCGATATTTCAATATTACTATCCGTCTTGAATCTGTTGTTTCATTTGATATATGCCTGTAGTTCGTGTGAAGACAAAGTTTTATCACTTGTCTGTCTAATATTTAATTGGTTTCGAAATTAAATCTTAATTTTTGCCAATTTTTTTTATCCAGTGTTATCAATATAGATATAGATTTAACTGTCTTATAAAAGTGAAAAAAGTGTTAATATTTTACGAAAATAACTGTTAACTATATGCATACGTCATGATTGTTAATAACAATACAGTGGTACCTCGATATACGAGTGCCCTAATATACGAGTGTTTTGAGATACGAGCCACTGAGTGAGCGATATTTTGCTTTGAGATGAGAGCAAGATTTGATATACGAGGAATCGCACACTACACCTCTGCAGCCACCCCAGACTAGACCTCAGCCTGTGTGCTAGTTTCCCTCGTTTTCGAAGCTCCGGACCTCTCTCCATGATGGAGAAACTACTGATGGTGTGGGTGACAGAGAAGCAGCTTCAAGGAGGAACCTTAACACAAAGCATCATATGTGAGCCCTTAAGTTACATAAGATTTAAAAAAAAAACTGCAAGTTATGTGGAAGGTAAATCCGAAGGCGTGGGTCACCAGGAAATTCTTGGATAAACCTGGTGCTGGCACTTCGGCTAAAAAATATCTACAGGAAAATAACCTACCCATGCAAGTCTTTCTCGTCCTCGACAATGCCCCTGCTCACCCACCAAATATCGAAGATGATTTACTCGATGAGTTCAAGATTATAAAGGTTCTCTACCTACCACCCAACACCACTCCTATCCTGCAGCCCATGGATCAGCAGGTGTTGTACACCAAGCACATTTTTCGGCGCTGCTTTGAGGTGATGGAGAACACAAATCTTAGTCTTCGAGAGTTCTGGAAGAACCACTTTAACATCGTGATATGCCTAAGAATTATTGATCAGGCCTGGCTTCGTGTGTGAAGAAGCTGTGGCCTGAGGCTGAAGCTGAAAGGGCATTCGAAGGATTGGAACCCGAAGTGTCAGTGGTAGAGGAGATTGTTTCTCTGGGAAAATCCATGGATCTGGAGGTGGGTGTGAGAGATGTGAACGAACTCGCCGAGGAACAGTCTCAAGAGCTGACAACCGAGGAGTTACACGATCTTCATTCGCAGCAGCATGCGGTTGTTCAACGAAAAATTAGTTTTGAAGAGGAGCCAGAGATGGAGGAGGTTATTTCTACAAGAGATATAAAGGAGATCTTCCGTAAACACTTTTTCTTTTACATATTATGTTTTTATAGAATACCTATTTGATATTTATAAATAAATGTTTCTTCTAGTAAATACATTTTTCTTATTCAAAGACACTTAATAAAAACAACTCAGGTGGTTTTTTGAGAGTTGGAACGGATTAATGCCATTCCAATAAATTCCAATTGGTAAAATTGCTTTGAGATACGAGCAATTTGACATACGAGCAAGGTTACAGTACGAATTAAACTCGTATGTCGAGGTACCAGTGTATAAAACAATTCGATGAATTAAGTCTTTGTGTCGGTATCCACCTGTTATCTGTTACGTAATCTGTCGGTTTTGCCATCTTTTTGTTATATATTTTGTTTGTTTTTTGCCTGTATATCGTTTGTTGGTAATCTAACTTTTATGTGTCTACTGTTCTCTATCACACCTATTTGTCGTATCTATGATCATGTCTGTTTTCTGTCAATTGATTAGTTTCGCAATTTAACCTCAAATCTTATAGTTTGATAATGATCATTGTTTGATCGAAACTGCAGTCACTATTTAATAAACATTGTGATATTAATAAAGTAAAAGTATTTCTTATTTTTTCATTTAATTTAAATGTATCCCAAAGTAAGTGCCTATAACCTCAATCAGTTAATCTCCTTGGTCGTTTTGATTTTGTTCTGGTGTTCGGTGAGATTGCACGAGTCTTCCTTCTCCTTAGGTCAATTGGCTTGCACTTTTTACCCTTGAAAATCTTGTGAAGATTCTCCTTTTGCTTTTGCTCAATAACAATGAACACGCGAGCGATGGCTTTACGAACAACACGAATTTTCGACAGTTTTGATAGCGTTTCTTTGGTCACTTTAGCCATCCTGAAATTTGTTAATACATCATCAATATCTCATTTGTCTTGTATGTTTGTAAAGACTTATTAAATAGTATTATACTATTCTAGTCCAAATATACAAAAAATGCAATCTTTATTTGTTTGTATCTGTTAACTGTCTGTCTAATTTTACGTGTTATATTTTTTTGCCAAATTCTGTGTCATCTGATTGTCGTTGTTAGTAATCTGACTTGTGTATGTCAGGACAACATTTGGACGTCTTTTTAACGCCTGTTACATGTCTGTAATCTGCCTATTGTCTTTTATATCTCATCTCGTTGTCGTCCTTGTGTTATCTGTCCACCTTACGTTAATTGTTTACTATCTATCTGACTAATATTTGATTGGATTTAGTTTACACTTTTTTAAATTACAGATAAAAACGTTGACCAACCAATGGCAGATGACAAATTATTTGGAAAAACACAAATTTCGATTGTCAACTGTTTTTTTTTTCTATATTGTTTTGAATGAACGAATTCAGCAAAAGTTTTTCACAAATTAAAGTAAGAACACATATTGATTGACATATTACAGATGATAAGTGAGAAATGGTAGATGAAAGATGACAAATGTGGAATGACAAACTACTAATAACAATTAAAATATCAAATAACAAATGGCAGGTTACGAATTGTAAAAATGACAGATAAAAAACGCAAATGATAAGTAACCAACGATAGATGACAAATTATATGGAAAAACTATTTTTTTATAAATTTTTAAGTAATTTAATTAATAAATAATTTTAAAAAAAACATAATTACAAATGGCAGAATACAAATTTTAAAAATGTCAGATAATATGGGAAAACTCTTGTTTATGAATTTCTGAGTATATACGAAGGAACGAAAAAAAACAAAACATTCTAACTTTAATTGTTGTGTGAAACTACATGAAATGACATATACCAAAAGGCTGGTGACACATGACAAATGACAGAATCTTTGTTTACTACGCATATTGTAAATATTTCTAAGAAGGCTTTACAAACTTGGGGTTATATATGGCAGATAGTTAAGCATTTTAGTGTTGAGTATTTGAAGATATTATATTGTTACTTAGTCAGAAGTTACCTAGATTACTCGTTGACTGTATTCATCTACCAATATTAACCATCTAGAAACAATACATAAGAAATTTTTACGTAGCATTGAATATAAAAAAGGATTGCAACATGTTCCTGGTCAATATTGAACTAATGGGTTTTCCAATAAGAGGTTTCATTTTGATATTTATAAAAACGAGTATATTTTAGGAGAAATCAATGGATATTTATTTCATTGTAAAGAAGAAGGTATGCCATTAACGATGGAAAACGATATCAGCCAAATAGCCGCCACGACTACGGTTGCAGCACCATATCCATTTCATGAAATTTCCTTGACCAATTTGCACATTTGCGGCTGTTTCGAATTCTATTTTTAAAGTTTTGAATCGATTATGGAGCATCAAAGAAAAAAGTCTAAAGGTGTTAAGTCACAAGATCTCGGGGGGCCAATTGTGATCATCTTTTTGCAAAATAACAAGGCCAGGAAACTTTTCTTGCAAAATTGCGATTGTTTTGTTGCTTGTGTGGCACGTGACGCCGTCTTGTTGAAAATAAACGTCATCCACATCAATACTTCCAATTCCAACCATAAAAAAATATTAATCATAGCTCGATAGCGCAATCCATTAACCGTAACAGTTGCACCAGCCTTATTTTCGAATAAGTAAAGTCCAATCACACCGCCAGTCCAAAAACCGTACCAAACAGTGACACGTTGAGGATGGAGAGGCTTTTCAATAAGCATTCTTGGATTTTCTGAGCCCCAAATGCAGCAATTTTGCTTATTCACGTAGCCTCCGAGGTGAAAATGGACCTCATCACTGAAGATGATTTTTCGATGAAAATCATTCTTGTCTTAACTGAACTTTAAAAGCCTTCAAACCTAAGTCTTTATGCAAAATACGGTTGTAATGTCGTTTTTGGAATGTCTAATTCCAAAGATTGACGAGGAATCGACAAACTTGGGTTTTGGTTAACAGTATTGGCTACAGCAGCAATATTCTCAGTTGTTCTTGAGCAATGCACACGGTTTCGATTCTTTACATCACTAAGTTTTCCCAATTTCTGTAGTGAATTTTAACAATTTCAATCCGTTGTTAAAGCGTGTATAGTTGCATTTTTACTAATGGCGTAGTTTCTACTTGTCAAATTAAAAGATGACAGCTGCTTTCAAAATGAAACCTCTCATTGGAAAACGCTTTATAAGGGATAGTCTCAACTTTACAACGTTAAAAAAACCCAGAATAAATTGACCTATGTGTTTTGCACCGACTACTGAACGGAACATTGGATTTACTAATTTTTTTTGGAGCAATTATTCCTTTACATTCCACAGAGGCAAACCCGTTTAACCAAGATTTTTCACCAAGAAACATTTCGGAGAGCTGGGGATAGCTATAATTCTTTATCTTGCCTGATGAAAATCATTGGAACAACTAGTGGTTTAATTTGTTTGATGAAGCAAATTTTTAAATCGAATAAATTATATTTTACTAATCTTGTTTTTACAGAACATATTTTAGATGTTTTTTTTAGTTTTACAATTTATTAGTTACTTTATACTTTACATTTTTTTTGTAAAAGGTTATGTGCCGTTAATAAAGATACTATACTATATCATTTTTTGTTGCCTATTTGTTGTTTGTCTGTCCTCTCGTCTTTATCTTTTTCTCGTCAGTTTACTGTCCTTTTGTATGTTATCTGATCATTTTTAATACAGTATTTCGGTGGCTAATTTAACATCGCTTGTATTTTAAGTGTAAATGTTACTTTTTAACCCATTTACAAATCGTGTTCTATCTAGAGTGACCTTCAAAAAGCATTACATGTTTTAAATTATTAGTTTTCTTTAACCATTAAAGTAATTAAGTAACTTTGTTTACATATTAATTTAACATGCCTAAGACTAAATAAATTAATAAAAGTTAGCAATATGTTAATCATTCTAAAACAATGAATTATATTGTACATAGAAGATCATTATAATTACTACAATTATAACACCTCAATGCTGTTAATATGTCACCAGTTTGCCATAAATCCGTACACCATTTTAATTTAACGCATTTGCATAAATAATCGCGTTGGCTGTTACACCCTATATACACAGAGCCGAACAAAGAGCTCACCGGGATCGTGCTCTTCTCCGACTCGCTCTCTCTTATTGTCTCTCTCTCTCTTATTATCTCTTTCTCCACTCGTTTCTCTTCGCTCCTTCCACCTTTGTATTGTTGTTGCGGTCAGGGTCACCAATAAAAGTATTAAACCAAACTGCTCAATTACAATTCACGAACAACGAACAACGGATGCACGGATTAATCTTGTGGAATCATTCCCCGTTTTTTTCTTCCTTTGTTCGCAAAACATCGGTGTCTTATTACTCCTGCAAATAATGGGCCTTTTCCGAATAAATGGCAACGATTTGGCACGATCTTTTTTCATTATTTGCCAAACAATAATTATATCAAATTACCAAGGAAATATCGATTTCTCTTTGTCAATGGTACAAAAAAAAGTAGACTAATATTTAAGATCTATTATTATTATGTAACTCGTTCGTATTCTTAAGATTTTATTGTTATATTTATACTTCAGATAATTTACCGTAAAGTTGTAAACGTAAATAAAGTAATTATAAAAAATCATCTGCATACAGTGGATCATGGATCAATAAATATCCCACTGGGATTTAACCTTCATATTATTATGTTGTCAAAATCGTTACTAATCTGCCTGATGAAGCTAAGATGTAGTGTCTATATAATAAAGCAAAACTTTTTAAACCTATCATAACTATCGATACGATAAAACCATAAAGGCACCATCTATTGTATCAGAGAGTTAAGTATCTATTAAGTAAATCTGAATTCCCTGTCTCCAACTGCACTACGCTGATGAGATCCAAAAAGATCGAAACCGGTCCGTGGCTGTTGTTGTCGGGGAACAACATGCAAATGTACTAACTAAAGTATCTAACTCAAATAAATAAAATTTACTGCTTTATTACTTAAAATAGTTATTGGCTTAACTTAAATTTGTCTTGGTAACCTTCAATAACCTTCAATTGCTACTGAGTATATATTTCCGGCGAAATATTTTACTTAAATATTTTCGATTGTATGATTGAGAATTAAGAAGTAATTCCAGCAGTATTAGTAAAATAAATACTAATTGACTTAAGTCTTGAACTCAAATGAATTAAAATCGTCACTGAAGTATCTAAAATGATCCTTGTATTATCTTAAATGTCTATGGATAACCTTCAAAAACCTTGAATGGCCTTGAACTATCAAATAACTTTAAATTATAGTTTCAGAACATGTCGATTAGAAGATTTTAAATTACCTCAAGTGATTCTTAAATGATTAAACTAAATTGGCCATTATATAACCTTGAACTATTGTTAGATGACATTAAATAGTCCTGAATGACCATAATTAATAATGTGAAAAATTTTGTTACCTTGAATTATATTGTTAACAAATAGGGACATATTATTGTACTCCGATTTAGTCGATACATTAATTTGAAATTGTTTGTATTTATTTAGATAACTGTTATTGAGTGACCTAGTACTTAAAATAAACTCTAACAGTATTAGTAAAGAAATATAAATTGTCTCAAATATGTAATTTCAATTACTTAAATTGCCTTTGTATTACATATAATCTTTCTTGATCAAATTGGATGACCTTGAATGATCGTCGAATGACTTTAAATACATGTTAAAAACTTCTATTGATTGTTAGGTAAGTTTATATAATGGAAGCTCGAATATACAAATAAAACATACGGTTTAGGGTTTTACTATATAATGTTGAACACTGCGACATGTTTAGCGACACAGTGGAAGATCTGCCTGATTAAATAGTAAAACCCTAAAACGTGCCTTACTTGTATTTTCAATGAAGTATCCGTCTCATCCATTTAATTTCTGATGACTTGTATGGTCGTTTTAACAATTTGAATGACATTGTTGGCAAATAGAGGAAATTTATTGTACAAAATCTGCGTCGAGAATAAAACACCGCAATACTAAAAAGTTGAAAACGTCAAAAACCACACATAAATAAGCCAATATGGTATACTATTAGATAGTTTATTATAGTAGGTCAGTAATACGCTATGTTACTCCAAAGCTATTGGAGATATGTGAGGAGTAAGTTAACTTAATCAATTGTAAATTCAATTTTCTGACGATAAAAATTATTCAATTCAGTTATGTAACTCTTAGATGGAACAAAATGTCTAAATTGTTAGAAGTTTCAACTTTAATAACGATTAGTAAGGATCGAATCACGTGACAGTTATCTGGTTAAATAAATATTGAACACAATTACTTGTTTGAATTTATTGAAATTTGCTCGAAATTATTGATGAGTTAACAAGCGCTTTATTGCGGTAAAGCAGGTGGATTATTTGTTAATACAAACAGTATACAAAAGAAATAATTTAATTATTTCATTTACAAATTCAAAACATTTGCTACACTTAAGGGAAAATTGCATCGAATGAGTTAATATATTATAATATATAATCTAACTTCAATAGTTTTATAATAGAATATCATTTTCAAAAAATCTCTGAACCATAGACAAAAACACTGATTTGTTAATGCATTCTGAAATTTGAGAAGTTTGAAGAAGTTATTAGTCCGAAAATATAAATTAAGACAGTGTATTACCTGAAGTGATTGTCCGATTACTTCAAATATTCTTGGATAACCTTCAATGATCGTTGCTGAACTTTCAATGATCTTTAATGATCATTAGATGAACGTAAATGGCACTGAACGACTGCTGGATGACCTTGAATGATAATCGGGTAACATTAATGAATCTTAAAGTTTAAAGATTGAATTATTGTTGCCACATTATTATTGTTACAATTATCACTGTTGACAGTTCACTATGAATGTCAGTGGTTATCCACCCAACTAGGGAATTATAGTCCAAGTCTCAGACAATAGATGGCACCTTAATGATAATATCTTTAATCTGTAGATTAAATTCGATAATCTAGAATAATAATATATAATTATTTTGTATT
Organism: Ontholestes murinus; assembly: GCA_963969525.1. Taxonomy (NCBI): domain Eukaryota; kingdom Metazoa; phylum Arthropoda; class Insecta; order Coleoptera; family Staphylinidae; genus Ontholestes; species Ontholestes murinus. Next base: position 18,653,554 of record OZ018389.1, read on the forward strand.
AACTTTGAGTAACCTTAAATAATCATGAATGACCATTGGATAGCCTTTAATGATTGTTATATGTCTTAACGTAAAATTGCCGTTAGATGATCATAAATCATTGTTAATTGATTTTGAAAAACAATGAACGATTATAATTGAATAGTGCTGAATGGCCTTGAATATTATTGTTAAAAAATAGTGATAAAGTTTTCCATTTAAATCCTTAATTTATGTAGCTTTAGAAATGAAATAAATACTCTTTGACAAACTTCATGGTTATAGATAACCTTTAGATGTTCTTAAATTAATGTTGGATACAACAAATGAATAATAATAATAATATTGCTATTGACCGCTGATTAGAAGATATCTCAAGTCTGCACACTTCACTTCACAAAAATTGTAAAAATATTTACTTCTAATAATAAAAATGTTTTCTCTTTGATAATTAGTTAATTTTCGATAATCTTGTTAAACTACTTGATTACCTTAAATAATAATTCTTCATCTTCTTCGGAATATTCGCTACCATCCTGGATATGATTACTTTGTCGCGGCTGCTCTGAATAGTTCGGTTGTAGTTTTTAAGAACCATGTTCTTAAGTGTTTAAGCCATTATATATTATTATTATTCTTCCTGGTGCTCTTTTAACACTTTACTTTTTCTTGGAGAACAGATTTTAGAAGGCGGTATTTGGTCTCTTTTCTCATAATGTGTTCAAGGTATTCTAGTTTTCTTCTCCTGATAGTTTTCATTACTCCTAAGTCCTTCTTCATTCGTTCCATCACTGCATTTATGGTCACTCTGTCTACCCAAGAGATCCTTCTGCATAGCAACTTATCGAAAACCTCGAGTAGATAATAAAATGCCTTAAATAAACATGAATGGTAGTTTTATGATCTTGAATGATATTGAAATGTAATTTCAGCTATTTTAGTGTATTAATATATTTTTATGAATATCTAACATCTTATAAAAAATGTTATAATACTGAATCAAAGTAAGAACATTTTGTTGACTAGTGAAAAGAAGTTATTTGAAATAAATCTGTAATTTAATGAATTGTAATTAAGTATTGGATCTTTTATGTTATCTAAGCTATGGTAAGTCTATTTCACTTTTTATAAAATACCATATTGTTAAATCGACGTAAACAACATATTTCTAACAAGTACAGCGAAATGAATTGCATTATGTCTGCAATTTAAATAATTTTGATTGCTTTAGACAACCTAGAATGATAATTAAAAGATCTTGGTTGACCTTGAATGAATACTGGATGACTTTATATAACCTTGAATGACCACTGAATAACGTTAACTTATTACTAATTAATTATATAACTAAAAAATAACCTAAAAAATGTGTGCTATAAAATAACGAATAATAAACTGTCAAAACGATTAAAATTAATTTTATGCTTTTAATAAATTAACATAAACATCGTAACCATCATCTTTATTATTTAACATAAACTTAAAATTTTCTAAATCTATTCAAAATTGATTTTGGCTGCTGAAAATTTTATTCATCCATAATAGATATTTTTGATGACATTTTTACTCATTTTGTTCTTTCTGCTTATAATATTTATGAAAAATAATTACATTAAAGAAACACGTACAAAAAATTAAAAAACAAGAATTACTGGCTGAGTTCACCAGTTTGCAATACTCTTCTTCAAACCCACATCTATTCATAGTCAAAACATTGTCAAAACATGTTTGTAGCCTTTATTGGATTTTTGACATTAGCCAAGTAGGATCATTATATCTAATGATTATAATAGCAGTATCATCAATAAATCATAAATTATTAAAACCTTTAATCATGTTCTGCATTACGTTTTCGAATGTGACTATGATATATGTATTGAATAACACTGGTGGCAACACATATACCATACTTGTCTTATGAGGTATTCTAATACAACAACGGCTATTTTTTTAAAGTATACATTTTTTAATAATTGTAGGTCATTCATTAGAGTCTAGCTAGAAATCGCTAACAAGGAATTGTATTTTACTCTATCCACATTATTTTCATAGTCAATGAAGCAAATGCAATCATCCATCTATTTATGTCTGCAATTCTGTAGTAGTAGCAATGACTAAATAGAGATGCTCTTGTAACCTTCCCCTCTCTAAAGAAAAACTTAGCATTGTATAGGTTTATTTGCTATTTTAAGCAGTATTTTAAAATCTTTTGATAAGAATATGAAGACCTACTTCAACTATTTTTTGCTCTATATTTTCAACAAGAACTTTTTTATTTTTGAAAACAAAAAACAACGAAGAATTTAGAAGAAAACTATTTTTTATTTTATTAGAAAGACACATGTGTGGGGTTTGCTAGCCTCCATCGGGCGCCTCCCCAGGTAGCGGATAGGGCAAGCCCAGCAGATATGGCGGGTATCGAGGAAACAAAATACCCGAGGACCAAAACTAGCAGCTTTGACCTGGCCTTTCAAACTTAATTTGAGGAAGGGCAGGTTAAAGGCGGTAGTAGCCGAACTTAGCATGACGAGAAGGGGCTGAGATCAGACAATTAAGTTTGCTACTGTAGCAGTATAAATAACCTTTACACTGCGATGAGGAAGGCAGGAGAGAAAGCACCTCATTACATTGCCTAGTAAAACCATATAGATAAAGATGAACAATAATAGAATTAGCAGCCGGCGCCAAACAAAAATAGGACGACGGAGACCAGGTCTCCTGTGAAAACTATGCGACTGGCTAACCGAGCAAACAAATTAAAAAGAATAGCAACGTGAAATGTCAGAACTCTGTACGAACCTGTAAGGCTTAGAAATGCAGTAATGGAAGTGAAGAAACTGAAATTAGATATTAAGGGAATATACGAAACTAGATGGCCAGAGGCAGAATATACCAGTTGGACGGAGCTATGATATATTGTTCGGGTAATACGGATGGCGATAACATCATAATAATAGTAAACCAATTTATAAACAAGTGTGTTAAGAACTTCATACAATACTCGAATAGATGCATGACGGCTGATAAGACAGACGAAGAAATAGAAGAGTTCTACAATCAGATTAACCATGTAATGAAGTCCTTGGAAACGAAAAACATTATATTTACAACGCGAAAAAATGACAAGGACTATTCGACGAAAAGACAGGCTACTTCAATGCTGCCAAGAACAAAATATGACCATTAATAACATATTGTTCCAACACCCAGCAAGACGACTATATATTTGGAAATCCCCAAAATACCCGAGACAATATATAATAAGAAGCCAGATAGATTACATCATAATAAACAAACGATTCCGGAATATAATTTAAAAAAAAACGTGAAAACATATCCCGGGGTAAATATCAACTCCGATCATAACCCGGTAGCTGCTACCATCCGATTATCTCTGTAAATCCCACAAGTAAAACAAGCAGCAATAAAGGTAGACCTAGACAAATTCAACGATCAAATTTACTGCATAAATATAAGCTAACAATCTAAACGCCATGATAGAATATGTAATACCAACTAACATTACATCTGTAGAGGAACCATGGCAACAATTCAGGGATACCATGGAGGATAATGCTGGTGCCAACGACAAGGCAAGCAAAAATGGAAGATAGCATCATACAATTAACGGAGGAACAAAGAAAACATAAGAACCATTCGAGGGAACACAAAATGCTGAATATATGAACGAGAAATGAAATCAGAATAGCAAAAGAGACATGGCTCTACGAAAAATGTTGCCACGCAAAATATGCCACTTTCAACCTTCACATAGGAATCAAAGCTATGAATAAAAAAACTATACGGAAACTAATAGATACTGACAACAAACTAATGGTACAACATAAAGACCAAATAATAACGTGGAATGAATATGCAGAGAAACTGTTTTTAGATGACAGGCCATCCAACTCAGAAAGAAAAGATAGGCCCTTAGAAAAACCAACAATTCTAAAGGAAAGAACTCCAAAAGACAATCAAAGACACGAAAAGCAGGAAGGCTGCAGGATCAGGCGAACTCAATGCAGAATTATTTAACGCAATAAACGAAGAAACCTTAAAGTGGATGCTTCAGATATATAATAAAATCTATAGTACAGTTTAAATTCTTAAAAACTGGCTAAAATCCACATTTATAACCCTCCTAATGAAAGCAAATGCTAAAAGATGTAGTAAGTACCGACTGATTATCCTCATGAACCATGCGTTAAAAATATTTCTGAGAATTGTACACACCCGCATCTGGAAAAAGATTGACCAATATATCGGAGTACGCAATTTGGCTTCAGGAATGGATTCAGTACAAGAGAGGCGCTGTAAATGGAGCAGCAATAAATAACATCCGCTACGCAGAAGATTATGTGATCGTAGCCAACACGATCTAAGACTTGTAACACCTCATAGACCAAGTGCATTGAGCTAGCCTGAATACGAGCTTAATGTGAACATCACAAAAACCAAATATATGAGCAAGAACTACTATATTTAGTGCAAAGTTGGACATTAAAGTAGCATCAAGGAATAAACATGAAGCTTCCAAAATGTGGATGTACAGGAGGATGCTCAAAGTCCCATGGATTGATAAAGAAACGAACAACGAAGTACTTACACCAATGGGCAAAGAAAGAGAATTGCTCACAATGGTAAAACGCTGAAAGGCTGGATATTTCGGGCACATCTTCTGAAATTATTAGCTCTGAGAATTTATTTTATATTTGTTTATTTTCCCCTTTAATTTCCTCAACTTTTTAAAGTGGTCGTAGTTGTGTTCCATTTTTTCAATCTCAGAACGTTTAACATATAAAAATTGTATGGATATTTTGCATATAATAGAGGATAATAAAACGGAGGGTCAAGTGAATGGTTCCATAATTCAATCATTTATAATAATAACACAACGAAAAAGATACGAATTGTTAGATCGGACAAAATAGACGGTCAGTTGATGTCACCATTACAAGGTCAGAAAAAATATTTTAGCAATAAACTCATTCTTTCTTTCACCACGATATAAAATTATTATTATATAAGATTAAACCTCAGTTTTGTGATTTTATATTCTTAATAGAAATGAATATAAAACAAGAAATGTTTGTGAATTATTGCAGTGCGGTTAAATTATATAATTAAAGTATTCCTGTAAAACTTTTACATTTCTGTGCGAAGAGAATTTGTTTAATTGCTAACTGTTACATAATATAATTCTCATAATATAGCTCTGATTGACCATCGGTCGATGGATAATGCATAAGAAGAGAAGCAACATAATAATTGTTATGTCGTATTATGGTAATAGTATCTTCAACAAAGATGTTTATATCTCTCTATAAGAATATATTGAATGAGGCTCATAGAAGTTAGTAATTATTATTTTGTTAATCAAAATTGAAATGTAACATGAGTTTGAGTTTGAAGAAGAAACAAATAAAATAAATTATTATTCGGTTATATATTATTAATATTTATTAATCAGAAAAATACAGGACGAAGAAACAGAATAATTATTATAATTATATATTGTAATACAATTGAAAATAAAGATGTTTTCTTTTTCTCTAGATTTAGTAATTCCTCTTGTAATTATTATTAAATGACATTCAATACTTTCTATAATTATTATGTTATTTATTTATTTATTATATATTTTCAACCAACGGAATAAATATTCCAAATAACAGATTGTTATATTCCTAAAGCATGCACAAAATCAAACACAAATAATTTATATGGATTTTAAGTTATTAAATACTTATGGTTTATATATAATTATTCATTTTATATAACTTTTAATAATAAAATATATTTAAGTTTTTTTGCAAGGGCGTGGAAAAATAACTAATAACTTAAATAATTTTTTGTACAGCCTTTTTTTAGTTAATTTCTATATATATTCTTAGTACTAAAATATACCTATATTCTGAATTATTACCACATTGTAAACTGTATTTATAACTTAATTCTTGTTTGTTTTAGTTATTAATTAGAGAATACCGCGGGAAACAGTAACGCTACTAATAAATTTTTATGAGCATGACGCAACACCGAAGAAAATTAGGATGTTAGCCTTGACTATGACCTACCTATTTGTTTTGCCATTATGCTAATTACACGATATTAAAATGTATGGAAAAAAATGTTTTCGTATACGAAACTGCGATACTAAAAAAAAAATAAACGACCATTGTCACGCTTCATTGGGAGGCATTTGCAATCAAGGACCGATTGTTGTTTGAAAATTTTATTCAACAACAATAAACACTTATTTATTATTTTTTTCATGCGTGACATCGCCTGCTTTAATTTCGGAAAGGAATTGAAATCGAGAAATTTACACATAAAGGAAATTACCATCGTTATACAATTCAAGGATTATATGATAAATACGTGTGATTATCTAGGCCAGCGCTTATCAAACTGTGGTTGGCGTCGTTTCAGAGGATAGTTAAATCTGATAACAAGAGAAATACTATTTCTTAAAAATTCAAAATACAAAAAAAATAATATTTTGAACACATTGCACTGCAACTAATCACAATTTAGAGAATATAATTCTTGTAAAATGTTTAATTGTGGAAACGTTAACTTTGTAAATCTTGAATATAATGAAGGAGACAGGATTACCTTTTTTACCACTTTATTTAAACTTACAAGGGACTATAGTTTCGACTAACAGCTTGTCATTGTCAAACATAAAGTGCTTTGAAATTACGAAATCTAACATATTTATACAAAGCAGTTAAATAGGGACATGTACATTACTTGACATTAAAGATTTTAATTGGTCCTAGTAAATCCATCTTACGTCCTTTATCCGTTAAGTGGGTTAACGAAAGCATATCTTTTTCAAAATGGTGATTTTTTTTCCAGTAAATATTTCTGCAAAGGTTGAATTATTCTTTTTATGATCAAATTCACCTTTCATGCTCGTTTGATCCAATTTAGAATTCACGATCAGATTGGCCGACAAGTTAGTCTATAAATACCAGATTTATTTATTATGTTAACTACAATGTTTATGGATAACTTAACAAAACAAATACTTAATTTTCTAAAATAATTGTGTCACATTTTTACTTAATTATGGTTATTTTTATTTTATCAAACATGCTTTTATATAATAAATAATTAATAAAGACGTATAATATAATAATAAAATGTATGTTGGATTGCATACATAAGATTTATGTAATTATATGAATGAAGCAAGACAATCTTCAATTTTTAGATAAAATTAATACGAGATGTCATCAAAAGATAAGAAACTATAGTTTAATACGAATAATAACATGAGAAAGTGGTTAAAATTAACAATAATTGCCAATAAATCATATGTAGCGACGTGTTTCAGTATCGCAGACCATTATCAAAGTTTAGACTAATTAAAGATAAGAAATTATTATTCACAACTTGCTTCCAAAAATAAAACCCCTAAAAATAAGCTGTGTAGAAGTTCTTAGATAAACTAAAAAAATATCCGGTATTGGAATTAATTCGAAGCGTTTTACGAGAGATGGTGCGGGTATTACAGTATTCTATTTTTACCTTCAGAAACAATTTTATCGTAAACCAGCTGTTATTAAGTGTTATTTTTACGACACATCTTCTACTTTTTAATTATAAGATACACAATTTGTGTCAAATAAAGTGTTTTTTCGGGGAGTTTTACTCCATTACTTTCATATGAATAAAAGTGCTGCGGAAAGTCATCGGATTTTGGAAGAAGTTTATGGGGAACATGATCTAAACAAACGTCTCGAAAGTGGTTTCTACGTTTGAAGAGTGGTGATTTTGATTTGCAAGACAGGGAACGATCTGGACAGCCAAAAAGTTTGAAGATACTGAATTGCAGGAGTTACTAGAAGAAAACACATCTCAAACTTTTGAAGAGTTGTCTTCATCTTTGAGTGTTGATTTATCAACTGTAGGAAAACGCTTTAAAACTTTGGGAATGATCCAAAAGGAAGGCAATTGGGTCCCATACGAATTAAAACCGAGGGAAGTTGAAAGGCGTTTTTTGACATGTGAGTTACTGCTTCAACGAAACAAGAGAAAAAGATTTTTACATCGGATTATTACTAGTGATGAAAAGTGGATACACTAAATGAATATACATACTTTTACTTAGTTAATACTACTATGTTTATTTATTAGTGACTGCAGTTTCGAACCCTCAGTGATCATTATCAAACTTTAAGTTTATAGTATGACAATGATCATAGGGTGATCAAAACTGCAGTCACTAATAAATAAACAATAAGTGAAAGTATATATTTTTATTCAAAAAATGATTAACTTTGCATCGTTGTAGAAACGAGGAGGAATTTCTAAAAATCTCAAAGAGAATTGGTGGAAAATTCTACAACCCTCGAAATTATTGTAGAAATCTGAAAAATATTAGAGGTTCATTGAAAAATTTCTGGAAAACTTAAACAAAATAAGAAATACCGAGGAAAAGTGTATAAATATTCCGATATAAGGAAGCATTCAATCTACAACAATTTTCCAGCATCCTCAAATTTCTAGACACTTTTTCGAGTGTTCTTAAAATTTCTTCTAATTTTCCTCAGAATTTCAAAAATTTTCTTCATGGATTTTAAAATTTTCACCAATTTTGTTCCGGATTTCTAAAATCTTTTTTCAAGTATTCTAGAATTTATCAGCACCACCACCCTCCTTAATGTTGCTAAAGCGGGAGAGTAGCACAAGATATTCTTCGCTGAACAGTTTTCCTCGTTGCTTCATTTGCAGTTGGGATCTTCAGCGACTACTATTAAAAAGAGGTTTTTTTTTAACTGACAGTGTTTAGTTAGGATACCAGTCAGAAATTTTAGGTTTGATCTGAAGATTTGGCAACTTTAACGATTAGGTGTTCGTATTGTGTTTCTGGAATGAGCGCAAAGGTTCTTCTAACTTGCTTTGAATGCTGCTAGAGTCATTTCTTGTATAGTTACTTGGTGATTCTGGGTGAACAACTCTCTGACAATGCTAGAAAGCCATGCTCGACTTCTATAGCTTGGTTTGAAGATGATTACTCCAGTTCAGTTTAGGAGTTAGGATAATCTACAGATACTTTACCTATGAAGTCAGAATTAATGTGGTATTGTGAACACCATCAGCTCCGTCTTAGTTGGATTTACCGGAAGGTCTGTATACCATTTCTCTACTACATTGAGGGTACTCAGCATTAGTTTACTGAGTACATCTTCATAGGAAAGGAGATAGTACTCCTCCTTGTGGACAGCCACAGGTCTTGCTTTAAAGACTTCGTTTCCATGTGATATTTGGACTGTCCTTTTGCTTAGAATCTATTAAGAAAAAGGACGGTTAAAATATCTGTAGGAAACCAAGTCCTTCTAAGCAATTTCTCTTCAATATTTTTATAAATTTTACAAGACTTTTTAACTATTTTTTGTTTTATATTATCCATTTTTAGCAAGTTTTCTTTCAGATTCATATATTTTTAAAGATTCTCTACTATTCCTTACTTTATCTTGTCAAAATTATTAATATTATCTAATGAGGAAAATATTTTTAAAGGTTTTTCTTTATTTTTCGAGACTTTTTTCTAGGTTGCTACACATTTCTTGAATAATTATGTATCTTCTTTCTTATAGTGCTATCTTGAATCTCTGCTGTAACACACTCTTCTTGGCCGATCGTATACAAATTTTGTTCTTTTAAATACACTTATAAAACAGCAACTTATAAATCAAATATCAAAAATTAAAGAAATATGCTGAAAACTTGTGGAACAGGAAGTAAATTTGCTGGAAAATTTTCTAAAAGCTGGTAGAGAATGTCTCAGAAAAATCTGTAAACCTGGAAAAATCATCAAAAAATCCTGAAAATACGAAGAAGTTGCTTAAAAAAATTATAATTCTTATACTATTATTAGATTATTATATAGCTTAAAAGTACAAATTTTCAAAAATGAAATAATAAATGCTTAACTTTTGATGAAATTCTAAATTTTTTTTTGAAAATTCTCTAACTCTTGAAGCAAATTTTAGAAATATGAAAAATATTGGTGATTTTCGATGAGAAATTTCTGGAAAACTTTTAAAAAATAAGAAATCCTCAGAAAAATTATGTATAAAATATAAAGTTGATAGAAATCTAGAAGTCTTTAGAACAATTTTTGGAAAATTATGATAATATAAAACGAAACGAAGTGCAAATTCTAGAAACTGGAGGAAAAGTGCTATACTCTTAAATGAAGTAAATTTGCTTCGAAATTAAAGAATTCTATAATAATAATAAAAATAATTACTTATTTATGGCATACACCTTTTACAAAATGTAATAATAGTAAAACATAAAACAAATTAAATTCCTAAATTTTAGAAGAGAATGTCTTGGAAAAATCCAGACACATGAAAAAAAAAGAAATTGCGTGAAAAATCTCGTAATTTGAAAGGGAAAATCTTATACTGATTCCATGAAATAAAGCAAGAAATCATCAAAAATTCTTCTTCAGATTTCTAGAGAAAAATTATTCGAAAATTTTACTAAGCTGAAGCTCATTCTCAAAAATGAAATAAAAAATTCTGAACTCTCGGAGAAATTCTAAAAGTCTCGAATAAAATTGGAGAGTTTTCGATAAGATGTTTTTTTCGGAACTTGATAAAAGACAAAATAAAAAATCTTTAGAAAAACTGTTTAAAATAATTTTATAAAGAGAAGCCAACATATTAAGCTCGAAGGTAAATATTGTATTATATTGTATTATATTATATTTATTTCTTTTCCAAAAACAATTCTTCTTTAGATTGCTAAAGAAGAATGTTTTAGAAAAATGTAAAAACCTAGAAAAAATTATTAAGAAGAAATTCCTTGAAAATTGTCATAATTTGGTAAAATGATTTTTCTATGAATTATTGGATGATATTAAACAAAGAAATTACTGAAAATTCTTAAAAATACAAGGAAATGTTGCTTAAAAATACTGAACTCTTAAAGAAATTAAAAAAATCTAGAATAAAATTGCTAGAAAATTCTATTTTTATTAAATACTCAAAAAACTTAATTTGTAGATGCATTAGCTTATTAGTTTGATATTAAAGTCGTCAAAACTATAATTAGAGGCCAAAGTCGTATCCGAGAAATAAAATACATATACTTCAGAAAAAATTAAACCAGGAAATTGTCAAAATTGTTATGTTCACAAAAATTTAAGAAAAATGCTGCAAGGTAGTAGGAGGAACCAGGAAAAAAATGTGTAGGAAAATTATTGAATAGCCGAAAAAAAAGTGTATGATTTAAAAAAGATCTAGTAACATAAAAGACAATTAAAAAGTAATTGCTAGAAAACTTCTTTTGAATATCACATGAAGATCTTAAAAGTGGTATTGTTTTTTAGGTTTATGACCCTATGAAATTTTATACATAGTGATAAAAAGGGATACATATTAAAGCTTTAGTAAAACACTTTACTAACTTATTTCTACAAATTTAGTGAAAAAAAATACTTTTAATTTCCTAATACCTGTTCTATTATTTACTAATAATATGTTAAAAATTAAAAGTAAAATCAAGAAATGTAATAAGTGACATATTTTTATAGGGAAATTTTACTGGTGGAAAAAGTCCTCGAATACACAGTCCCTCTCTTTAGCATTCTTTCGTTATTTATGTAATAGCCAATAAGATATATGTTTTCTTTTTTTCTGGTTCACCAATCAATAATAAACTCCGCCTTTGTTTCGTTTCAGATATATGAAGGTATACGTGAACTTATCTTTAAATTACCTTTATTCGTCCGCATTCAACGGGCATGCAATATTTACGTATGTATCCGAAACGCGAAACTTCAAACGGGTGATCTGTTTTCACTCTATCAACCCTCATTCCATTTCCGTTTTCCACCCTAACGCAAATATGGAAAATATTCGATCTATATACAGCAGCAGCAGCACACTGTACATTATTCCTTATTTCCTATACTTCAAATTCACCGCCACAAATGCATGTACACACGTAGTTAATAGTCCCTACAGAAACAACTGCCTCTATTTCTAAATAATAACCAAAATTGAATAAACTATAATTAATAATAATTGAATATTTATAAAACCAGTCTGTATATTTTTTCTGGCGATAATTACATAACGTTCATTGATTAATAATAATATTAAATTGTATTCATCCATTGATATATGGCCTCATCTTCAGAAGGCTATTGTTAAAATTCCTTTATACGCCTTAATAAATTATTATTTTTTTACATTTCGTATGTAATAAATCGCCGGATTAATTTGCGCTAACCTTTAAATAATCCGATTGAAAGTATAGCATTCAGGAGATTATTGTTTCGAAATTGTTACGCACATTTGCCCAACCAATAGTTGCGTTAATTTCAAATTTCGGCATTATAAATCAATTAAAGGATATTCGTGATATCTAGCAGGTTGTTCAAGGCGGGGCCGGTTAATTTCCCACGAGAAATGTTCTTTTTTTATATACCTTTAGGTGTTGCAACAATAACGAAAACACAATTTTCTACAAATCCGTATTGATATCTTCATTTATTCTGATTAGAGCATGATTGATTGATCGATCTAAACGCACGACTCTCTGATCTTGAAATATGTTAATGACCTGCAGCTATAAATAATGAATAATGATTCACGTGGACGCAAAAAATGTAATAAGCAAAAAGTTATGCATGAGAGTGATTGGCTATTAAATTACTCTATTATTGGTGGACTAGTGAGTAAGTGACTTATCACGAAGTTTAATTATGTTTAAGATTTCACTGCGCATGGTAATAGTAAAATAATTTATAGTTGAGTGGGATTATTACACTAGTCAATACGTCTAATATAATATTTTTTTGTTTTATCTGAGTTAAATCCTTAAGCATGTGTACATTCTAAAATTTAAATCTTTGGTGTTTTATTGAGGGGAATTTGACATTTAGTAATAAGCTTCTAAAAGTATTTCTAACCTTGAATTCTGACTCTTCCATCACCTCATCTATTCCAATGCTGGGAATAATAATTTGCATAATTTTCTTAGCTGTTTAAATAAAAAAAAGTTTTTAGCAGTTTATTGTCTTTTACAAAAATCTGTAACCTTAGTATGGTTTAAAACGTTTTTTGTGATTTCTTTTCATATTCGCCTCTAATTCTTCTCCAAATTACTTTTTACACTCATTACTGAACTCGACTCTTATTCCATTTCACGTTGTTATAATGTTTATAATTTTTTTGACATGGTCTTCTAGATAAAATATTTCTGTCTTTATGTGTACCAAAATGAAAAATTTCTTTGAATTATGGAAGCGATTTGAGAGTGGTATGATCAAAAGTATCAAGAGAAGTAGTTAACTTGTTTCAAAACTAGGTTACAAGATAGATGATAAGCTAGTACACTCATAGAAGAAAAATGAGTAATCAACTCAACAAACTACAAAAATGCCGAAGGGAAGGAAAATAAGAAGAATGTGCACTAATTTTATATTTGGGCATGTATTAAATGAAGGGCAATAATGGTAAACCCGTTAGAAAACTAAACAAAAATTATTAAGGAAAAAAATTATATGGGAAAAATTTTCTTAGAGCTGTCCAAATCATTGATGATAAAAGTCAAATGCATAACATTCAATACTGTAGCTACTTAGCAAAGGTACACAACTCAGTTAAACACAGGGATAGGTTATGTTGACAGACGAAAAGCTATAGGACAAACAATGCTTGGCAAGACAAGGTAAACATAAAAATCCCCTAAATAAGGATTTCTCTCCTTGTTTATTTTTTCCAAGTGCATTATTAAACTTATTCAATCAGTATAGATTTTATGGAAAATAGAGGCATTACAGTTAACAATTACAAAGAATATGTTTATTTATAGATGTATCACTAGATACAGCAGGACATATACTAGAGCAAATAAAGGTGAAGTAGCATATCAGAAAGTGCCACCTACATCTATACACAAATTTATTTTCTAAACACACCAAAGAAAATATTACAGATAATACATATTGACCGAAATATATCGAAATATTGTTCATTGACTATTTTAAACTCTATAGTCGGTTCGCTATGAATACTTCCGTAAGGTATTCTCGTGAGGAGGAAGAAGGCACTATGCTACGTTATGCCTCCATGAAAACAAAGATATTCCCCTCGATTCATTCGACTGATAAGTCCTAGTAACTATAGAAATTGAGCATAACATTACGATGCACAAGCTTTTATCGAATTTCCATTCACAGCAAAAGTAAAGAACAAGGTAGATTATAATAATCAAGATATCATAGAGAAGAGCTTGTCATTTTGGCACGCACCTGTAGTTACGGTTAATAAGAAAAACAGACAAACCAGACTATTTTTAGAAAGCTCAACGCAAATACGATTTCGGTCATTTATCCAATTCTCCCAGTTATGACATCGGTAAACCAGAAGATTTCCATTTTTGATCTACAAATCTAATATTAATAGATATATCGTTTTGAGTGTTTTAAATTTAAAAAAATCGTACGACTAAACAAATATGCTTTAGTAATTGATGGAATTGAGCTTTTCAAAATTTTTACCTCAATTTGAATTTCCATTAAAGTAATCTATCACGTAGTATCGGTCGCCACCATCATCTTTATTGTATCAGTTTGAACGTCTTCGCTAGGGTAATAACAGAATTAAAAAATATAACCTTCGTATTAACAGAGAAAAGATCACGTTTTTGGTCACCTAGTCATAAAAATGAATTCCTGCTAAGCTCAGAAAAACTGTACTTTATTTATTAAGGCTCAGCAACTGCAAGCAGCTGTATACATTCTTCCAAATGTTCTTGCGATGTAGACAATTTTTACCACAGATTGTGTATATCTCAAATCTTAACAATCATTGTATCAAGAAGGATATATTTTGGGTTGTACACCTTATCATTAAAGATTGAAGACCTGCACACTTAGGAAGCCAAGAAAATTTTACACTTTACATTCTAACCTAAAGAATAACCATGGTTATAAAAAATTATATTATGTACAAGTGTAATATTACTTTCAAACTTTGTTAATATACGAATTTAAAGCCAACACCTCTTTTTATATCCCACCTCTACAAACTTATTTGAAAGGTCTAAGCTAACATGGGAATGACCTCCAACTTTTAGTACTGTACTTTTCGTGTATTATATAAAAAAAAATTAAGTTATCATTACGTGCGTATTTCTAATACCAAATCATTTATATCCTTATCAACTAATTGCCGATTTTATCAGAAAATTTCATTATTCCAAAATATCTCAGCCATTCTGAGATTTTTTTTTTGTTGGATAGGTAGGTGCGATTTGGCATTTCATATTAATATCAAAGACAAGGTTAAAAGCCATTCATGTATGAGAAATAATGTCATCTAAGTGATTTTCGTTTTTTTTTTTCACATACTCCATTGTTCATGCTTCATTCCAACTTGGTGGTCGGAATCGCTTGAATTTCTCAGGTGATCAAGGATTCGCAGTTTCTCAATAAATACGCAGGCCTTTAGGTACCCCCACAGAAAAAAATCGGAGGGCGTAAGATCAGGCGATCGACGTGGACTTGCTTCCATAGCTGACCTAACTCGAGTCACATTTTCTTTTTCCACCTCAAGGTACTACAGGCTTCAACGATCCTCTAGTACGAAGGTTTTGCACCTACTTCGAGATGGTATTTCGCGTAGGAATATGACCGTGTCCTTCCAACATTGAATTGTATTCGAAGTCTGCGTTGTGTAGTAACAACAGAATGCCCAGTTACGATGTAAGTGTCATAAAGACTAAACCAAACAAAATGGAAAGGTCGGATGGTCACATATCAACCATTCCGAAAACGTTCGGCCCTACCTGCGCTGAGTTATACGCGTTCCAAAAACATCATACTTCCCTGCCAGACCCTGTATATTACCTCTTTCAACATTTATCCCACTGATGATTTTACAATTTTGAGGTAATTTTACTTCCCAATTCTGGTGGGCAAAATGACTTGTTGGTGATTCTGAAAGAACTTTAAACTGTCCACTTGTTAAATTTAGTGCAACGCTCTAAACAATAAATGTCACCGTAATAATATATCTTACTTTATGGACACCTAGAGTTATAAAACTTCAGAGTAAAACTCAATTTCCCTGTTACTCACCCACAACCAGTACACTCAACTGCAAATTCTTCATCATCAGAGGATTCTACCACGAAAAATGTCGGTACTTCTGTTACGACTAATAAAATCCGAGCATTAAACATCCTCCTCTATTTGTGCTACGCAAAATTAAACAGCATTATCAAAGCGTTTAATCAGTTTGGAAATAATTATTCTCAAATCAAAGTCGACCACACCACCGATTTCGAAAAGTCAGCCCTTCCCTACAAACCTGGCTTACCATACGTACGATCTCGAATAAAAAATGAGCCTTTAAGTCATATTCAGGGGCATTCTTCGGTATTTTAGTGTAGAATAGCGTACATGTTAAATCAAATATATCGGTGATTTTCCATCAGAAATTGAAGCAAAGAAGAAAGTTTTCCAGGTCAAAAGCATCTCTGAGCCAGACTTCTTACAACGGAGTGCACCTTTATTGATTATACTTCTGCCAAAATGCCCCAATTAACCGACTAATCACTCTTCAAACTATGGAAACTCTAATATCTTTGAGTATTTGCAGTGCAAAAAAACTAGCACCGAGTCGTTCCTTTCTAGAAGGTAAATGTATGCCAGCCTCGAAACAGTCGCTCTCCAGCCTTGACGTGCCCTTCCCTGGGCTGAAATGTTCCAAAATATTCTCATTGTCATCACTCTGACGACAGTCAGAAACGCCGTTTTTAGCTTATGCCAAAATAGTTCTTAGATTTTCATGATTTTGACCTTAGCACGACTATGCCTTGGCAATTCCATAGATTTACTTGTTTTTGGAATGCGAATAGCCTTCTTGATCCAATCTGTAAGTTAGAACATTTAGTGCACGAGAGCACTATATGTTAGAAGAAAGGGAGACGGAGTCGTGCGTGCCTTTTAAAATATGACAAAAAAAGAGTGTTCAAGAACCAAGTACCAGTAGAAAACTGGAACGTTCTAGTAGCGAAGATGAATTTTATGAGTCTGAAAAATAAAATTAGAAAAATGTAGTAAATGAAGATAAAACTGATAATTACGATAGTTCTGATAGTGACTTACTTCTTAAAAAAAACGAGTTTTGCCTATTACAGATAGTGATACTGGTGATGAACTCAACCAGAACGAAAATATAAAAATAAAGCGAATGGGAAAATGTTACTGAACGAAATGATATTTTTCAACAAATAAAAAAATACAGTATCTCCAAAAGTTACAGGGCCACAAATTTCTCCTAATATTGTTGAGCCTCTTGATATTCAAGTTGTACTTTAGAGATGAATTAGTTGATAATATAATAAAATAAACTAATAATTATACAAATATTGGTGAAAGAGGAAGGGGAAAGAAAGGGGAAAGAGATTGACAAAACGATCAATTTGGAATAATTGGCAAAATGTAGGAAAGGAAAAAAATTGGGCTTTTCTTCCTGTAATTTTTAATATGGACACAATGCCGTTAGAAAATAAATTTGAATATTGACCAACAAGCAATATAAGCAGAATTCCATTCTATTCGGATACATTTAAAAAGGGTTGTTTCAATCAAATATTTTGGATGCTGCACTTGAAGAAAATTCATATCCGGGCGGAAATTCTGAATACAAAGAGCTAGTCATTTTTGGGAATAAATAGATTCCAAGTTTTCACAGCACTTTATACCAGAACAATGTATTTCGGTAGATGAAGCAGTAGTTCAGTTGAAGAGCAAAATTGGTTTCATCCCATAAAACCAAATAAAAGGGGTATTAGAATATATATTTCAGCCTAAACAAAATGTTGATATGTGTATCATATCGTACTTTGGTTCTATAACAACGGAAAATCTTCCAAATCCAGAACATCCAATAACTACCAGAGTACCATTATATTTATGTTAAAAAGTATTAGAAAAAATTTCATCTACTGAAGGGTATCATATGTTCACAGATAGGTATTATCTTTGGCTAACGAATTACTAAAACTGAAATGCCATCTTACGGGCATGATAAAACCAAACCGAAGAGCTCTGAGAAAATGTAACAAGTTGGTCTTAGCATGGAAAGACAAAAGGTTTATAACATTGCTGAGTATTTGGGATACAGCAAAAATACCCAAGTAAATAGGAAAATACGTCGTGGTGAAACAGTATCGATTGACAAGCCAGACATTGCAACAAACTACAGGAGGAGTTTACCCCGCAGACCATTAGGCAGTTATTGTTTTCTAAGAAAATCTTTAAAATGGTGCAGAAAGATTTTCTTCTGGGGATTGGAAATTTGCTACACCAATTCATACATGATATACCGACAACAAAGATAATAAAATTTAGAATAACATTGATAGAACAATTAAGGGGTGACGTTAGAACACAGAACACAGGTTGGACGGAAAATTTCATGTTAAAAATGAAAAAATAAGATGGCTCGGTTAAAAAAACCGGGAGGAAGGTGACAAACACGTAATTATTGCGATATTTGTACTAAAAGGCCTGGTTTTCACATAGGGGGTTGTTGGGAGAAGTACCTCGCAAAAAATATAAGTAATTATATAAGAATACATTATTAATCTATAAAAAATAAATTTATAAATGTGTACAAATCTATGCATTACATACACGCATCTATTCGTTTATTTCAACTTCCATAATTTGTCTGATATTTTCACTTCAGTACCCTTTTGTACGGTTCATATACTACATATATTTACTGTAAGTTTCCATAAAATCCAATGAAGCGATATTAATTACGCACCTTTTCTCGCACTGGAAATGAAGCACTTAATTTCTTAATCATCCGTCTATTTACTGGTCATAGTTTTAGAAAAATGCACTCTTTCGTTAAAGGTTAACAGCTCAAGCACAGCATCGGAGCGGCTGGATCATACAGTCCTACGTTCTCTCGATTGAACTCAAATCACAGTTCTGACGTTCTTGACATGGTCATCCTCTTTAATTTCAACTCGGGCTACAGCTGCTGGTCCATTGATGGATCGCAACCTTGTCATTCTGATTTTTGTGATCGGTATTAAGAGTCTGGAGAGAGAAGTCAAGACCACTAACTAGCACAAATGCAGATAGAGGGTTGAGAATTTTATCTTATCTTTTCAGTTAGCAGATCTTGAAGAAGTCACCGACCAACTATTCTAAGTTATGTTTGAAGCTCTCAATTAGTCCAAGATCGGTGAAATTACCTCTAAAGTTAATTCTCTTAAAAATAGAAAGATCGCTCGCTACAGGTGGCAGAGCACTTAATATACGTTCTTCCGCGCAAAATTTCATAACCTAAAGCCAAAGATGAACTGCAGAATATTTGCTGGAAACGTCGCTTAAAGTTTTCGAATAAATACCTAAACACTGTTTGGAAGTTGCTCAAGCGATAATACCACGACAATCTAGCAATTAAAGGTACGAATGGTCTTGTATATACCGAAATCGACCTTGGCAGGCATCCTCAAGGCAGGTAAAGCGCATGTTTTACAATCGATCTACTGTCCTGACGGTATATCCATGCACTATCAAGCTAGGCAAAATTAAATTTGCGGGGCTTTTCGATTATGCGATACTGCCAAAGTTTTTCTCTAGATTTCAAAATCCAAAGGATATGGCAGAATGGCCTCATTTATATAATGATTTTGCACGGCAGAAAAAAGTTTTATGGTTAATAACACATTTTCTTGCGACCGTAAAATATGTGGAAACATTACATAGGATTCTGCTCTGTCTATAATACTGTATAACAATACAACATTTGCGAAATTTCGGTAATGATCATCTAATACGCTTACGACACGTCTCTTCTTTGCACAGTGCATCTTAAAGCAGTTTTCGATACCCATGAGAAGTAGGCAAATAAATGGCAACTTGAGGTCAAAGCTGATAAGAGTGTTACCATGAATTTCACTAAAAATGAATCTTCGATTTTCGCAAATACTCTTTCAGAGGGAAAGCAATTACGATTAATAAGATTAAATATCTCGGTAAATTTTTGACTAGCATCAAATGAAAACGATCGCAAATTAAATAAAATGGTGATGTGGCCATCATAATACTTTCCCTATATTTTTCTCGAAAACTATGAGGTCATTCTTAAGTATTTGCTCAATTTTGAATTATTTATATTTATTTGTTACATACATTTCACTTAGCTCCTATAGTTTATTTATAGCAATAAGCAAAAAATATATATATATATATATATATATATATATATATATATATATTAACTTTAATTACTGATCGCCTCGCGGTTTGCCATACGAAATTTGAACAAAAGAAAATATTTGACAAAGAGAATGGTTGCGACCGTTACTACGTGGTTATCCATACTTTCAATAATTTGTCGTTAAAACATATTGAATTTTTCAATTCAATGAAAGAAGGAATTATTAGAAATTTTTTTAATTTTGAAAAAAGTCTATATTTCTAAACGAATGTTTTAAAAATTTTAGAGCTTCCTATAAAATCTTCACATTTTAGATAGCGGGTTGAATTAAAAAAACTTGAAACCTACAGATGGAATTTGTGGAAATTCCTTGAATTCTTGAAAAAGTGAGTCTAGATTTTAGAAAAAAAAAATTCTAAAAATCTAGGGCCTCAAAAATAGAGAAATTACTGAAATTTTCCTGAACCCTTAAAAAAAAAATCTAGATTTCTATAAACAAATTTCCTAAAAAGTTCTAGAGCCTCCAATAAAATGTTCGTAATTTAGAAGATAAGAAGATAACCTTGAAATCTGGAGGAAAAATTTCTGAAAATATTCTGTCTAGATTTCTAAATGAAATTCAGTGTTAGGTGTTCTAATTAAAACACAAACTTTCAAAGAGTATGCTTTTATTTTCCGCAACAATTGTTTCGCCACACTTCTTCAGGCGAAGAAGCCACAGTGTGGCGAAACAATTGTTGCGGAAAATAAAAGCATACTCTTTGAAAGTTTGTGTTTTAATTAGAACACCTAACATTGAATTCAAAATGGACTTTCAACAATTAAAAGCCAATACAATCAAATTCTAAATGAAAATTTTCTAAAAATTCTAGAGCCTCCTAGAAATTTAAAAGACCAGTTGAAAAAATATCTTCAAAATTCCTTAAACATTCTCGAAAATAAGAAAACATTTCTAAAAAAATCTAGACCACCCAAGAAAAATTCCACAATTTAGAACTTTCTAAATAAGAGTATGGCCTCTAGTTGAAACAAAATGTTGTATTCAAGAGAAGTAATTACTGAAATTTACCTGAATTCTCGAAAAGAGGACGAATTAAATAACATTTAGAGCCTGAAAAAATCTTCGAAATTTATAAGAAAAGTTGAAAAAAATATTAATTTTGGGAAGAAGTTATTAGCCATTTTCTAAGCTCTAAACTTTTAGAAAAAAAATCTAGAAAATCCTAATGCCTCAAAGAAAATCTTTGCAATTAAAAAGACGACTTCAAAAAAACTCTTGAACTCTACAGAATAAATTGTTAGAAATTTCCTGAACCCTCGAGAAAATAATCTAGATTTCTAGAAGAATATTCTAAAAATTCTAGAGCCTCAATGAAAATCTTTGGGATTTAGAAGACACGTTGAAAAAAATCTTGAAATGTGGAGAAGAAATTACCACAAATTTCCTGAACTCTCAAAAAAAGTCTAGATTTTTAGAAACGAAGTTTCTAAAAAAGTCTTCATTTAAATGGAAATTTTCTAAATTCTACAAAAAAATCTACATTTCTAGATTTTTTTTTAATTCTAAAAACTTTGCAATTTATAAGACAGCTTAAAAAAACTTGATATCTGGAGGAGAAATGACTGAAAAGAGTCTAGATTGCTGGAACAGATTTTCTAGAAAGAGCCTCCAAATCTGAATAAAAGTTAGTGGAAATTTCTGAACTCTCGAAAAAAGTCTAAAGTTCTAAAAAAAAAATAATTAAATTTTTAAGCCCTGAAGGAAATCTTTGCAATTTATAAGACAATATTAAAATCTGGAAGAGAAATTATTGGAAACAGCCACAAACAAAATTCTATAAATATTGAAACGAACTTTCTAAAAAACTCCCGAATAAGACCTTTGCTAATAATTCTGGAAATATGAAGAAGAAATTACTGTAAACTTTTAGCATCCTCCAAAAAAGTCCTACAAATCTACAAGGAAAACTTGCGAAAAACTCTAGAATCCACGATCCCAATTCTTTGGAAAGGAAGATGCAAAAGTAAAATTGTAAAGTTATACAAAATCTTAAAGAACTTTCTGAAAATTCTATAAATCTCGAATAAAATCTTTTGGAAATATCTATTTATTTATTAGATAAGAAAGAGCCATTACTGTACACTTCTAGAATCCTTAAAAAAGTTTTATAAATCTAAAATGAAATCTTGTGAAAAATTCATCTGAGAAAATTATAGAAAATTAGAAAAAACTTTTCTAATAGAAAAACTTGAACAAAATATTGTATAAAAACCACGAAGAAATTTCTATAAATAAATATAAATAATGACTTTCTGAAATATTTTGAAACTCTTGAATAAAACTTTTAAACTTGTAAAAATTTCAAGAATGTTCGAGGAAAATTTAAATTTTTTTTTGAAAAATTCTAAAGTAAAATTTTTTTCTCACAAATTAAGAATTTTACGAAAAAGATGTCTTAATAAAATTTCTTCAGTTTCTCATTCCCTTTAACCTTTGTTTGAAAAGTTATGTAATATTTTTCAAATTTGGAAAAATATCGAGAAAAATCAATAAAACGCTTCGAGTAAACATCCACTTTCGGTTTATGAATGTTTGTCAAAAGCTTTTCAGTTCCAGTTTTTAACGATAAAACCTGAAGTTTAACGTTTCATCTCAATCGGATCATTGATTTTTGAGATACAGCGCCCACAGACATTTTCCTGCACGAAAACAATACTTCCCCTATATATACTATATAGGGAAAGTAAAAAGTCTAGAGCTGAGTTAATATAAGATCCAATTTATCTGTGAGAAATAAAGTGAAGTTTTTTACGATGATGATCAGACTCTAGCTGACTTACGCAGCAACTATTTGGGGTTTTTGTAGACCTTCACAAATATCAGAACTCCAGCCTAGGCAAAATGTCGCTCTTTGATATTTACTGAATGCTTTGCCAGATATGCGTATATACGCGAATTTTTCGAGACACTAAAATATGTAAAACAGCAAAATAGATTAAAGACCTATTTTCGGAATAAAATTACCGAAATACTATGTTTTTTTTTTCGGTGGGGGGCGTCTTCTTTACAGATCCAGATGCACTGCAGCTTATTGTACTTCCTCATATTGCCTTACTTACGCAACTATTCCAAACACAATGCCCTGTCTAACTTGTGCAGGTCCTTCAGGTGTTGCGCATGGAAATCGTTTGGTACCATCTGTCTGTTACCAAATGTGAGCTGTCTTTTGTTTTTCAGCGCATTACAACTGGTTCAGGTCACATAAATGGTATGGAGGCTCCCTGTTTTGCTAATTTGTCAGCTTTTTCATTTCCTTCGATACCGGAGTACCTTACAGAAAGCAGCCGAGCTTGCCCTTTTGTGTTGCAGGTTCGCCTGGATTACCCTCACTGCGGTTACCTGTTGTGATTTTCCGGAAGGTGCGCCTTCATCTGCTTTCCTTTCAAGAGTTGTAAATCACCAAGATTGTTCCTTCCTTCTCTTTCTTTTGGCTTAGAAGGTTACAATCCTCCACTTGTAGTTCAGGATTCTGGACTCCGATCAGGGCCTTGGCTGTCTCCGCCTCTAGTTGGTCTCTTAGCCAGACCATCAGTTTGGGCCTTCTGGGGAGGTCCCTGTACTCGACAAGTGTCAGGTTCGCCCCTTCTCAGATGTTCCTAAGGCTCGCCACCATCGCGGCTAGTCATTCCTTAGTGTGGTTGTTCGGGCAGTTTATCCTTAGGACTCCTGCGGAAAACCAAGCATCGTCGAACTGTGGTGGATTCGCATTTCCCGAGGGAGTGTTGTATACCGCAGCCATAATTCTTTCCTGGATTATGTCTGATTGGGCCTTAGTAGCATTACATCTAGCGTTTTTGAATCACCGTCATGCTGGTTTCCTTTCACTGTAAGATGCAGGTGCATTTTTCTGGAGGAGGGTGTAGAAGAGTCTGAGCGAGGCCGTATGTTCCCGCTCTCCTTTTCTACTTTTTACCCTTGCTCTCCTGTCGTGCTGGCTTCTGGGTGGCCCAGGTTCTGCCTTTCATTTCTTTCTTCTCAGTTTCTTTTTCTGAGGAGAGAGGTCCTTTGAGTCTACTACGGTTGTTGTGCCTGTATCTGATGGCCCTTCGGTTACCTCCACTGCTTCTGTCACAAGGTCTGTGCTTTCCATCACTCCTTCCATTTCCATTGTAGTTACTGTGTTTTGTTCCCACGAGTATTAGGGATGTGTGGGTCACCATGCCTGGAGCCCTAGTGACATGGAAGGCTATGTACATCGAGGTGTCGCCCGTTTCCTCGAGGTCTGATCTTCTATTCAGCCACGCATCCCGTAGGCCTGGTCCACCTATATTAGGATTTAGCATTTTAATGGGGTTATCCTCTTGATCCGTGCAATGAAGCCTATATCCCCGCTGTCTTCTGACCGTGAGACATTACCACGTCAGTTTGAGTGTCAGCGGTGTTTCGGTGCTCCACACTGTTTAGGTGTGTTACACCGGTGTCGTTCATCTCGGTGCAAGCCCTTAGCCACGATACTACAGCCGGGCCGAGAAGTTATGGTCCACGGTGAGTATCTTTGCATGCTTCCAGTTGAGGTTTTATATTCAACGAGCACGCTTATAGTACTCACTAATCCAATAGTCACTTACGTTCATTCCATATTATTCCTCTATCCGCTTCCTGAGGACGTGCTCGATAGAGGTATCTGTTCCCTACAAGAAATACTACGTTACTACTGGTATCAAACATCGAAGGCGTTGTAATGTACTAATTAGCACCAAATTATCTCATAAACCCTTGAACTTCTGATTAGAAAAGACCCATGGTTCGGGATTAGTTACTTTAGCGTTCTTGTAGAAGTGGATTTAGTCGGTAGGAGTCCAACACTACCCTGTTATGAGATTTACGTCATGGACAATCTTCCACCCCTCTTATTAAAAAAGTTTCCTTGTCTTTAACTTAACATATTAACATTAGTTAATAGGATAGATAATAAAATCTTCAAAATAATTTGCACTTAAATTAAATTTTGTATTCCCTAGGCATCATTATTTACGGTGCACTGCGAATGAATCGTGATATACGTTCGATGCGATGGTTTTTAGATAAATAAAATGCGCATATTCATTACCATTTCTAAACGAAGATTAATGCTCAATGTGTATCGTAAATGGAGAAAAAATGCGAAAATCATCGCGTAAAATATAAACCTCTCACCGAACATACACTCCTGCGTGGAAAAGTGCATAAACACGGCACTCCCATTTAAATTCGAAATTTATACCGTATTGCATCACCTGCTCATTAAACTATCTTGCACGTTTTATTGATATTTCCAATCAATCCATTGCCATGTTTACTGCAGGTAATGTTCGCCTCATTACATTTATATACGTAGAATCGTTTATACAGTCTATCTAAATAGTAAAAGTTTATCTTAGTTCATTAGTGTATTAAGGCAAGTCAACTGCAGTTAAAATTTTTTACACATGTTTTATTTTTAATTTCTTTCAATAATAAAATGCATTGTAATACAAACTAGTATAAGGTAGAGATATTTAGAGAGTTTTAAGATCAAATGCTTATATTGTTGTATCTCATTTGCCTCATTATAGAAGAAGTCACTTGATTCAGATGTCTATGAAGTGTATTCAAAGATTATTCGATCCATTATAGTATATTGTATGAGGTTGTTGAATGGTTCTACCTGTAGAGTATTCTTTCACACTAGTTCCATTTTACATTTTAAGATCTTGTTATGATTGCAGGTTTTTCTCTTGATTTTAATTTTTTGAAACAAAAAAATATTTATGAAAATTAAATATTTATTTTCTAGTGTAGTATTAGTAATAACATTAATAATGAGAAAATTAATTTCTATGGACATTTCTGCAAAGAATATTTAAATTTATTGGTAAATAAAAATGACATAATTGCACTATATTACACCTACAGACCTAATTAATAAACTCAATACAATTCGTCCATCCATTATCGACGATTCAATACAATAAAAATTGATTTCAACACGTAAAATCTATTTACAACGCCAACACTTACGGCCGGATTATTTATTAACACTAAAATCAATATTCAGCGAGTTTCTCCCGGATTGGGCAAACATATTTCATTCGAATACGAATATAATTTTATGTTTATATTATAAAAAAAAAAGTTTTCCCGTGCATAATTTATACGCGGCCGCGGCGGTGAATTATTTATTTAGGCATTTGTATATTCTATGGGCCTAATGGCACGCATTTCTGGACGGTATAACTCACAAATAGAAAGTTCCATTATAAAACGCATTTACATACATTATCTGATCTTCTGGATTAGAACGCTTCTCTGGCGTTTCGTCGAATCATTTTTGGGCCCTTAGTTTATGTTTATTAATGCTATTTTTATAATGCTGTATTCAAATTAGAATCTTATGTTCTATAAATGTAAAACATATCAGAATTGTTTTTATTTAGAATCACTAAATTATAATATAATATTATAGATTAATTTATGGTGATGAATCGAAGTAGGGTAAAAGCATAAGTGTGGAATGGATTTTATATGGAGGTAAAGGAGAAAATGCTATGAAAATTAGCCTAGCACTTTCTAATAATTCTTAATAAATGATGTAGAGAGGGCAGAATAATATGTGGATTAGTGACAAGTCAATTAAAAGTTAGATATGCATTTTAGATAACGGTGACCATCCCTGAATTTTACAAAAACGATGTAGATAATAGGAGGAATAAAGAAGAGTAAGAATTATACTGGATAGAAATGAAGGTTTATTAATTACCTATAACTATTCAGCCATTTATTGTTCCAATTAAAAATAATAAATTATTTAGGCACATTTGAGAAGGAAGAGTAGAGATTATACTAAACAAATTAAAAGCAGAAGCACCAAAGTGATTTTCTCTGGTAAGAAATTAAATATAATGATACTAAACATGAATTGAAGGTATCTAAGATATTACAAAGTTAGTGAATAATTATACCAATTTATAAAGGAGGAGATGAAATAGAAATTGCTACAGAAAAATTAGACATCTAGCAGAAATTTGCTAGAATATTATAGACATCTCAAAAATGCAAAAAAATTAAGGGGAACTAGCCTATTCTAATCTTCCTCTGACCTTGAGGGTAGTAGGGAGGTTCTATAATCGGCTAGATCAAGGTCAGAGGAAGTTCTTGACCTTGATCTTTAGATGACATTGAACTACAGGTTGATTAAGCTAATGGAGTAAATATATAGTAAATACATTGTTTAATGATAATGGAAGATAATATACAAGTATCAAGAAAATTTTAGGAAGGGACGATCCACGGTTAAACAGATAACTGCACTAAACTAGTTGATTGAAAAAGTGTTGGCAGAAAAATGTATCCACTATTTATATATTTGTGTGATTGTATTAGTGAAGTATGTAAAAACATATTGTGCAGGCTTAGATTAGTAGAGCTTGTTACTGAGCGCTTTTATGAGTAGGGATAGCGCAAGGATGTACGTTGAGCCTCTTGATATTTAATTTGTGTTTGGCGAATGTGGAGAAACTGTTGGAGCTTATTCATCAGGAAGTGGAAATGGTGCACGAGATTTTAACGCTGGGATGATTTATTTATATATTATTTATCTTTTAACCTCTTGCCTCTTACGAGTGTCGGACTTATTCTGTATAATATGTCTTAGTTATTTTCTTTTACATTTCCTTTCCACAGTTCTCTATCTTGTGCCATTTTTCGTATTTCTACCCATTGCATTCCTCGCCTTTCCGCTGCTTGATGTACTTGCTCGTTCCAACCCTTCCTTGGTTTTCCTGTTTTATTATTCTTTCCGTTAATCTATTCTAATCTGCATATATGTCCTAACCATCTTTTTTAATACTGATTCTATTGGTTTAATTTTGAGCTGGTCTGTATTTCGTTTTCTGTCTCTTATTGTATTTCCCTCTTTTCTTAGGTCTTAGGTATCTCATATCCATTGCATTGATTTTGCTGCTCTTACTCTCTGTGGTTACTCATGATCCACTATAGCAGTGAAGGTCTTACAGATGTTTTTTATATACTTCTGTTTTTATTGTTTTGCCTATTCTTTCATCTATTTCTGGATGTATCTCCCCTGTTTCCTCTATTATTGATCCCAGTTATTTGAACTACTTAACCAGCTATATTTGTTTTCCATTTAACTCTATTTTTTGATTGCTTCTTTTTGATGATATTACAATTGTTTTTGTTTTGTTTTCATTTATTTCTATTATTAGGTAATTTTAAATTAAAACACTTGTTTAGTTTCATATTGTTATATTCAGTTTTCTGACACGTGTTTCGGTCAATGACGACCATTCTCAAAGGAATTACAAAAATAACTAATTAAAAAAGAAGATGTTACAATGTATATATATTATGGGGTTAATTGTGGGAAAGTCCAGAGATTAAGAGATTCGAACTTGTTAATAGTTCGTTGTGGTTATTTAGGAGATTATCACCATTCATAATTGCTCTCTTAATCTCCAGACCTTCAAGGAGATTTAATTTTCGGCCTTTTTCTGCAAAGCGGATTGGTTTGATGTCGGCTAATTGATGTCCTGTTGTGACGTAATGCTCGGATAATCCTGTTCCCGTGGTTTGTTTTTCTATTGCCTTCTTGTGTTCATTGTACCTGATCTTAAAATTTCTTCCAGTGTGTCCTATATATTTCCCGTCACAATTTTCACATTGTACTTTATAAATGCCGGATTTTTCGAGTGGGTCTATTGTCTCTATTTTGTTGTTGTTAACTAAGTGCTTTTTCAAATTTTCCCTGTTGACTTCTATTACTCGGATATTGTGTTTGGTAAGTTCTTTTGCTATCTTCTGGCTCACATATGGAATGGCTGCGAACTTGTTATCTTATTTGATTCTCCATTGAACAAGAGTTTTTGGACTACTTTTCTTCTTTTCCGTTTCAGAATCCTATTTACCTTGTTTTTCTTGTATCCGTTTTTGGTGGCAATTTGGTAAATTGTATGTAGTTCTAGGTTAAAATTTTCTTCGCTTAGTGGGATGTTGATCAGACGATGAATATATGAATTTAATGCGGAGGATTTGATTTTTCGGATTGTAGTGATGTTGATGGGATAAGTGTGTCTGTGGCATATTTTAGTTTATTTCTTTCTATTGAAATACTCAGGTCTAAAAAGTCGAGTATACCGTCGACTTGTTTTTCTATGGTGAATTGAATTTTTCTATTAATTGAATTTAGAGTTGTTAAAAAAGTATCCAACTGTCTATCTGTGCCATTCCATATGCAGAAAATATCATCAACATATCTGGACCAGAATTACCTTGTTGATGTGTTGTTCTTAAATACTTGGTCTTCGAAATCACTCATGAATATTTCCGCGAAGAGTGGTGAAATAGGCGATCCCATGGGCAGTCCTTCATGCTGGATGTAGAAGGTGTCGTTAAAACGGAAGTAATTTTGGTTGAGGCAAGCATTTATCAAACTGGTAATTTCTGACGTGTTGTAATTCGATGATTGTTCTTGGCACTTTTTATGCAAAATTTCCTTGAGCTCAGGAACTGGAATTGACGTGAAGAGGCTCTTAACATCAAAGGAAACCAGAATTGAGTTGTTGTTGAAATAATTCCCTGCACATCCAAATACGGAATAAAGAAAACCAAAAATTTAGCCGTCCTGAGTCCTGAGCTCAAGGAAATTTTGCATAAAAAGTGCCAAGAAAAATCATCGAATTACAACCTTTTGTTCTGTTATTATATTTCCGTTTTTGTCTTTTATACTTTTGCTCCTCGTTTGTTTAATTGTGCTTTAAAACATCTTTTGGTTTTTTGTGACAGTTTATCTTTAGTTTCATAACGAACTCCATCTTCATTTAGAATTTCACAATTTTATTTGCTAATTCAAATCTTCTGTAGTCTTTCTCTTTCCCTTTTTTATGTAATTCTCTTTTTTGCTTCTACTCTTTTAGCTCTGCTGACCACCACCTCTTTTTCTTCCTCTGTTGGTTTGATATAGCTTTTTGGGCTGCTTTACTTATGATTTCTTTGAACTAATACCATTTATTTTCTTCTCCTTCTATTTCATTTGTTTGACTATGTTTTGCAGCTATTTTTTGCTTATTATAATTTCGACTTTAGATTCTTCAAGTTTTCAGCTCCCGTATTGATTTTCCTTTTTACCAAGTAGTGGTCACTCCCCATTTCAGCTTGTTTTGTTAGTTTAACATTCTTTTGCGTCTATTAAGAACTAGTCTATTATTGATTTCTCTTTGCTTGATTCATCTTCCTAGTGTATTAGTTTATATCTTTGTGTGTGAATTTTGTGTTTACTATAATGGGGTTGTTTGCTACATATATTCTATAATTCTTGTTCCATTTTCGTTTCTGTTCTCCTCTCCATATTTTCCCGTATATCTTTCTTTGTCTTTGTTATTCAGCCTTGCTCTTTCATTAAGGTTTTCTATCACTATTGTGCTTCCTTTTTACAGTCTCTCGTAAAATTTCTCTTTTTTGTGGTTTCCGTTTGGTGCATATGCCACAATTATATTCCATGTAGTTACTTCCACTTTGGTTTCGATACTTATTGTTCTGTTGTTCTCATATTTCTCGTTTAACAAGTTTTTTGTTTTGTCTGGTTTTGCTATAACCTTGCGCTCCTCTCTTGCTTTGATCCACCCCAGCTAGTTAGTCCAACTTCTGTGTTATCATTTATTCAATTAATTTCTCTTATTTTCCTCTAATACTCCTTTCATTCCAAATTCCCATTTTTTATTGTATTTAACTTTTTTCTTGTACCATTTCCTCGCTGAGATGTCTTGGTTTTTCTTGCTTCTCTATTAGTGATTTTGTTATTCGTTTTTTGGAACTACTTCTACTCCATTTGCGTCTTTATTCCATCTTCCTTTCTGTTAATTGTCTTACTCTTACTCTCTTTCTTTTTGACTTTTCTCTAATTTCTTTTTGTGCGAATTCTTCTTGACCTAACATTATTATCTATGTATATCTTAGACAATTTTAGATTCCCTTTGGTTTTCATTATTCGTTGTTTTGTTTCATATGTTCCAGGTTCGACTCGTATTATTTGTTTTTCTTTATGTAATGTGTGTGCTTTTCTTATTTTAGCTTGTATCTTTAGTGTTTCTTTTAAAAAATTCTCAACTTCCTTCTGTTCTTACTTTTACTCTGCTGCTAAGCCTATTATTATGATATTGGTTTTTTATTTGCTTTTTTTCATTTTCCGCTCTGTTTTCCAGGTTATTGATTCTTTTTAACATCTTTTGCTTTTCTATCTCCCTCTTCTTCATTATTAATTTCTTTCTTTAGATTTATTATCTCTTCTTTTAGTTGTTTTGTGTTTTTGTCATTTCCTTCATTAAGTCTTTAAACATTCTCTTTAGTTCCTTCATTTCCACTTCGTTCTATAAAATATGTTGGTTGTGTCGTCAAAAGGATAATATGAAGATGGTAATTACGAAACCGATAGTGGAGATGCAAAAGAAAACTTTAACATAGAATTTTTTACCAATTTCTCTGGTTAGGATTCTACAGTAATATCTTATATATTAACAGTTCTTTAATTTAATAATAATAATATATCAAGATGACATAAGTCACATATTTGTGGTAGTTCCTATAGAGGATATAATATGCCGCATTTGGCCAAAACAAAGATTAAATACTTTGAAATGATCATCAAGAAGCAAGTTCATCAGTGAAGAAAGTGTTGGTACGAGTGGAAGAACGCTATATTGTGAACTCAACCCTTTCCATATTTGACTGAATTTTTTGTTGATATTTATGGATTTTACATACAATTTTTGGAATTTTGTGTAAGCATATTGGAATAAATAAATGATACTAATACTAATACTAAATTTACAGAATAAGGTGCAACCTTTGTGACCTTGCCACGTACTCTGCAATCTGTAACAGATGGAAACTTAATCTCTCCATTGTTACGCACTAGTGGTGGTTGAATATCTCTGAAAATTATCTCGTTTATAATTTTATTATTCTGGCATTTATACTAATTAATGCTCTGCTCGTAAAAGTAATTATAATGCAATTAACCATTTATTACGATCGCATGGTAAAAAAAACAAAGGTAATATACTTACGTAATTCATGTTATGTAATTCTCCATACACCCCATAGTACAATTGCATTTCAGGACGATATAATGGAAAAACGGGACACTTTAATGTTTTATACAACAATTTAAAAGTGTCTAATTTTGCAATTAAAATAAACTACCACGTAATACCATCACCATCATCATCATCAGTATCTTTATTAGATATGTAAAGTCAATCTAGAAACTTATTTAGATTTTAATACTTTTTCAACAAGGTTGCCTGTTAATATTACTAAACTTGTAAACATAAACTAATATTGAGGTTTGAGGCATTTACTTTCTTTATTTACTTTTATTCAGTAAATATAACTTGTATTTTCAATTTGTTAGTAGATAGTCAATTTGCCATCAGAGTGGTCACAGTTAAAAAGGATTAAAGTTGGTGGTACTATTTAAGAAAAATTAACGCAAATATTATATGATATTTTCTAAGCTCTTAATAACTAAAATAAATGAATTATAATGTACAATCTCTACTTATTCATTGAAACTCAGAGGGAAACTTGTGAAGTCTGATGATGAAAAATTACTTCTGATGAATATCATTCAATAATTACAAGTAGCCTATATTGAAATTCATTGAAACTAAGAAATAAATCTACGATTTTGAAAATAAAAATCACCATCGGTAAAGTAGCGTAAAAATGTTTCAATAGAGTAAATCAATATATACAAAAGAAAATATGAACGAGCATTTGAAAATTTCTAAATAATAATAACTGTCAAAAGAACGTAGAAATTGGAGATATATAATATTATTAATTGTTGGAAAAATACTCTAAAAATCAATAGTTGTCGATTGACAAATAAAGAAAATTCATTAAAAGAATTTATAATTGCAAGAAACGTAGGGATTTGTAAAAAAATACATTAAAAAGTTCAAAACCAAGAAAAAACAACTGACAAAAATAGTAACTGATTTTAAATAAAACACTTTGTAACTTTGTTTGTATAACACTATTTATTTTCTGTTTACTATAGTTTCGGCATCTCAACGTGCCATTATCAAAACATGGTATGTTTTGATAAATATAGTAAACAGAAAATAAATAGTGTTATACAAACAAAGTTACAAAGTGTTTTATTTATACTCAAACATGTATAACGAAGTAGAAGCCGCAAAAATTAATAATAGTAACTGATTTCTTGTTTTCAACGTGTTTTTATTTAATTTCAACAATTTTCTAAAAACTAACTTTGGTGATTTTTTAAAAAATAAAAATTTTAGAAATAAGTTATTATTATTCGGCAAATAATTAAAAAGAATTAAGATTTACGAGGGAACATAAAGAAAGGAAGAACTTATGAAAGTTTATGAACATCAATTGATAATTGTCAAATCGTGGATTTCTGAAAAAAGTAAGTTTACAAGAAAAAAGGGCAAATAAAAACAAAATAATTGACAAACAAATCATTCTTTCATTCCTAATTGTTCTTCTTTATTTCTTCGAAATATAAAAAAAAACGTTCTTTTTAACAATAATTATGTCTTTAATGTTCATATAAAATACGTTTTTGTTAGTAATTTTAAAATTTTCGAAATATTTTATTTTTATTATTTCTATAAGATATTGTAAAATTAGTTCGTGTTGAAAACGATTAGCAATTGTCAAAATTGATAGAAATTAATGAAGAAAACATTTGTAAAATTATAAAAACAATACAATTTACAAGTTTTGAATAGAGTTTTAAAGAAAAGGACCAAAAAATCAATTTAATGAAGTATTTCTACTTTTCTTGAATATTGAATAAAGAACATAAATTAAACACAATTTTTACTTTGTTTGTTTAACTGAATAATAATAAATAATTTATGATTAATGATATATATCGAAGTAGAAGCTTCCACCGTAAATTAATGAAAAATGTACATTTAAAAAACCAAACGACAACTGCCAAAAATTATAGAGATTTAAAAAAATATACAGGATGTTCTCTATGGAGATCTTGGAAACTATAATAGATAGAAAAACACTTAAATAGAGAAAGAAGTGTAGATTTACGAGACGAATAAAATTCTACTTTCAAAGTTTTCAAAAAAGTTAAGGGTAACTAGATATTTTGAAAAAAGTAAACAGTGTCAATTTTTTTAAATATATACAGGGTGTCCCTTTAATGTGGGGAAATGGCTGGACCATACATTCCTGAGGTCAAAATATGACGATTTAACGCAACTTATCTATAACCAAAAATTTACGGTTAAGCCGGAATTTGGCTTCAAAGTTTCAAAATTTTTTATTTCTTTTGTTTATAACAATTGAACGCTTTATTTGATTTGAATGAAACTTATTATTAATAAGTAACATAATATCATACATCATTTCAGTTATTGTTGGCATTAGTGATTGACAGGAAGTATAAAAAACAGTAGTACCACCACTTAAAAACTAAAATATTTTTATATTGGTGCATCCAATAAAATCCAAAAAAATCTACTTGAAAGAGCATTAGATTTAAAAACTTTTTTAACTCTTACCAGTTTTTGATATCTTGTACGGTTTTTGCATAAAAAAATAAAATATGAATATAGTATACTCATTAATAAGCAAATAAACTTACTCTATTGAATAAAAATTGAATAATATCAATTAATAAAATAAATCAAAACAACATCTAACACCTTTCAAACAATTTTCTTTGCAAAATCCTAATACAAACAAGATATCTGTTTGTTCCAAATATGAATATTTATGAACTATAATAAAGTTAAAAATTAATTGTTAAAAGACACTAAATAATTATTATTATACATAATTTACATTTTTCAAACAAAGACGGCCACGAAAAACATTTTTTTTCGATTCGATGAAAAACTTGATTTTGTTTTTACTAGATAAAAAATATTTATTTTATTTTTTTGTGGGAAAACCGTAAAAGATATCAAATATTATTAAGAAATAAAAAAGTTTTTAAATTAAATTGTCTTTCAAGTAGTATTTTTTTAGTTTTTATTAGATCCACCAATAAAAAAATATTTTAGTTTTTAAGTGGTGGTACTACTGTTTCTTATACTTCTTGTTAATCAATAATAGTCATAATAACTGAAATGATGTATAATATTATGGTACTTATTAATAATAAATTTCATTCAAATCAAATAAAGCGTGCAATTGTTATAAACAAAAGAAATAAAAAAATTTGAAACTTTGAAGCCAAATTCCGGCTTAATCGTAAATTTTTGGATATAAATAAGTTTCGTTAAATCATCATATTTTGACCCCAGGAATCTATGGTCCAGCCATTTCCCCGCATTAACGGGACACCCTGTATATATATATATATATATATATATATATCGGTTATTATAATATAAATAGATAGAAAAGAACTGTAAATAACAAAGTTTTAGATAATTTTATGCAGATTAATAAAATATATTCAGAACATTTTTAACGTCATTATTTTTCAAGATATGACGCAAACTTACATGTTTTTAAATGGAAACCATAGTAAACTATGACCTCATTCGATAGATTATTTTTTCTCTTTAGTCCAATATCACATATGACATATAGTTATTTCTAAAAATAAGTGAGTTATAGTTATTTTATTATAAATTAAAAAATAAGTAGCCATGAAGTAGATGAAAGTAAAACAATTTCAGTTGTTTATAATAGTAGCAACATTTTATTATATCTGAATATATTTTAATAATCTGCATAAAATTATCTAAAACTTTGTCTTTTACAGTTTTGTTCTATATGTTATAATAACCGAGATGTAATAATTGGAAAAAATGGCTTTTTACTTTTTTCAGAATATCTAGTTACCCTTGACTTTTTTGGAAACTTTGAAAGTGGAATATTATTCGTCTCGTAGATCTACACAACTTTCCCTATTTAACGGTTTTTCTATCACTTATAGTTTCCGAGATCCCCATAGAGAACATCGAAAAAAACTCACCCTGTATAACAATTAAGAACAGATCACCAGTCAAAAAACTTATAAAAGAGACACAAGACCTCTCTGAAAAATTCAAGCTAAGGATTCTGCCACAGGAATCATCTGTAATCCAAAGAAAAAGGACTTCTATCTTCTAAATTTTTTTAATGTTCCGATAATGTGTCTTCCAGATTTTTAGATTTTTTTAGGAATTTTTTCATATTTCTACAAATATATTTTTGTAGATATTTTAATTTTCCAGATTTTTTTTTTAATTCCTACTTTTCCTCGAGAGTTTTAAAATTTTCAGAAAACCCTCTCCAAATTTTTAGAATTTACCTGGAATTTATTTCTAAATTGCTGGAATTATCTTTGATTAAATTCTTCTCCAGACTTTTAAAATTTCCATTAAAATTTTCCAAATTGTAAGAAGTTTTAAAATTTCTAAAATTTTCTAACAATTTTTTTAATATAATTTTGTATTGCTGTTGTTTTTTACTGGAATTTACCAGAAATCTCTCTATTGAATTTCGAGATTTTCTTTAAGGTTCAAAGGAAGTTGGTTTTCAATTTCAATTCTTTTATTTTCACTTGGAATTTACAAAAAATTTTATGAAGATTTTTTATTTCGTTAAGCTTTTTTAGATTTAGAAACTTTTCTTAATTAGTAATTTCTAGAGATTGCTCTTCCAAAAATTTTAGAATATTCCGCACAGATTTTAAAATTTTTGAGCGGTAGGAATTTTATTTTAAATTTTTTTCACAAAATATCGGATAAATTTACATAAATTGTTTTAGAGGAGTTAAAACTTTTTCTTTAAGATAAATAGAACTTTCCAGGATTTATTTTTCCAAATTACTGGGATTTATTTTGAGTTCTAGTATCTTCTAAAAATGAATGAAGAAGACACGATGAATCTGTTTCACCACTAATAAAATAAAATGAAGTAGTAAAACAAAGCCATCGTGTATCCTTCTTAATTATATTCAAGAACCATAAAGTAGACGCCTCCACAATTAAACCTTCTGAAAACATCTGAAAAAAAGTAGTTCCAGACTTTTTTTAATCAAATTTTCATTACCGATTTTTAGAATTTTTAGCATTTCTCTTCTCAATTGAGAGAATGATTCTGTTTTTACACAATCTCCCCTGCAGACTTTTTTTTAAATCAATTTTCCTGTATATAAGGATTTTATACAATTATTTTAGAAGAGTTGTCGAAATTTTCAAAAACTTTCTTTAATGCATAACATTCTCCATCCAATAGAATTTTTGAGAAATGCCTATTTCAATTTGCTAAAATTTTCTTTTGTTACAAATTTCATTTTCAGACTTCCATATATTTAAAGTTTAAACGAATTTTTCTACTAAATTGCTAGTTTCTAAGATGAAATAAAAAGCACTGTAGAATCAAACATTGAATTAACGTATACAGGGTTCGCTACAAAAGTAATGCGTTTTTTTCTGGGAAAAATTTCGTCTTGGTGTTGTGCAATGTAGGATTTAATGAAAGTGCAGAACGATGAAGAGTACACAGGCCATCGCAGAAACAACGAGGGGCGACATTGTGGATAAGGAAGAAAAACGGCAATGATGAAAAGTGGCAATCCAGCAAATAAAGATGCTTCAAAAAGGAAAGGAGAGAGGAGATTTCTACTCATCGGACTAGTGGAGTACGCGGAAAATGTTATAAGTGAGGGAATGTGCATCCTAAATTTAAATGCGCGTCATATAACAAGAATTGCGATAAGTGCAGAAAAAAAGGCCATTTTGGTTATGTGTAGGGTGCATTATGTGGAAATGGAAAACCACCAGGAACAACAATCCATATTTATTGGATAATTGGAGGACAAACAAAAACAACTCAGTTCATGGTTCGTAAAATTAAAATTAGAAAGTAAATTTGAAATGGACTTTAAAATAGATACAGGTGCAATGGCTAATCTAATCCCAAAACATTTATTTGAAAAAAATGCATGTGTACTCTTTGGCGTACGTTTATTCACTGTCAAACTTGAACAAAATATATTTTTAAAACAATCTTGATTAATCTGTAATAAAATAAATTCATTCCCATGACACTTGGTACAAACGTTTAAAAGTTTTTCAAAATGCTCATCACAGCATCAGTACCCTTGTGGAAACGTATTTGTCATGGCTAGAAGCCACCTTAAAACTCCTCGGTGAAAAGTCTTTTAGGAATGTTGTATTGTGATTTATGATATTTTCCACGGTTTCACAGTGGTTTTCTTTTAGCTTTCTCTTCACTTAGAGAAAAAAGTGATGTCGGGGTTTTAAGTGAACTGAGGGACTAATGAAGTGTTGTCCAATGACGGCTGTATAACTAGGGGGGTTGTCATGGTAGAGCCTGACCTCCGTGTCTTTGAGGTCAACCATTACGCGCGCGATCTGGTATTTCAATCTCTTAAACACCTGGTAAAAGGCTTGGTTGACAATTTCTTCCTACGGTACAAAATAAAAATGGACGATTTATTAAAAATATTATTGAAGAAAACAATGGAATAAATAGAAACTAGAAATGGTGGCAAGCTCTACCACTACAGGACCAGTCTCGAGAAATTTGTACAAAACAGACCCTGAAATTCCCTGAAAATATCTTTCCTTTCGTTAGCTTTTGTTCATCCGTAAGTTTTATATTCGTTTATATCAAAGTATTTTTTGTGTTCACATTTTTATATTTACTACTACTATTTAATATTATAAAATTAGGTACCACTGGATAACATCGACAGTTTGCTTATTGCAATTAGATGGTCAATACTCGAATACATTATGCCGTAACACAGTATTTACATAAGTCACAAGAAAAATCCGTCTAGTACAAACATCAAATGTACAAATACAAAATTATACCGGCTGATGGGTGGTTCTTGCTCGCCCACTGTTTACACACATTACATAAGCCCCAGTGTTTGTTCAAGACACGCTCGGTGGTCGCGTAAATTAACACGAATTATGGACGATGAACACCGAACGCCAGATTTTGACATAATTACGGGTGGAAGTGGCCTTTTGTTTTCATTTTCACTATCGGATCTATTCTCCGCACTTATCCTTTATTCTCTATTAATTGTACTTTCATTGTTCGCGGCGGCAATTGTATGTATCGCCTGTTTGCGTGCGCCTTCCTCTGTATACACGTCTAAATGCACGATTTTATCGGAAATTGTTACAAACGAACCTAAAATTTGTTACACCGCTCTGATTTATGCTGGTCTAATTACGAATTGTAATTTCCGGTTACTTGATTGCTCACCCTTTATACTTTCTCCGCGTAATATGCTAAAGCGACGTATTCAATTTAATCTGCAACATTAAATTTAACATGATGAATAATATTATTTACATAATTAAAAATGCCTTTTTAGTTACAGAAAACTTATATAGGGTATACTTCAAAAATCGTGGTTTTCATATATATTTATATACAGGGTGTTAATATAAGAGAATGCCTTAAGCATTCTTAGGATTTAACTATGATGATTTAAAACAATTTCAATTGTTATAAAATGTTAATGAAATTTTTTGGCTAGTTTATAAAATCACCATATTCTAATCACAGGAATCCATGTTTAAACCATTTCTGTATAACTACAATATTTAAAAAATGTTATTTTCTTTGAAAATCGACAAGCTCAAATATGACACGATTATAAGGCTGAATATTCATAATCAATATTAATTCAGTCACATTTACCGTTTGTCTTTCGAGACTTGCTACTGTCGCAATGTCCCGAGATAATTTACGGCCGTTTACAAATGTACAAAACCATGAATAAAATTAACACGCGACTCTCGCACATGTATAATTATGTGGACCTATATTTATGTTAAAATTGTAATCATTAATCGGTCCCCGTTATGCCTATATATACGCACATGCAGATACTTAATGGGGAACGAAATTTCCGGTTTCATTCCGAAATTCACACTCTAGCATGTCATAATGCCGTAAATATGTGACACTGCGTCGGCGATAATCGTGATTTGGTTTGCACCCCTTTTAACGATACAACTCGTAAAACTGTGTTTTACCAGAGGGGCTAGGGCGAAAGCTGCCATGGGAAACATCTGCATCCGCAAGGGTCTTTAGCTGCAGCATATAAATTTTTCATTTTTTTAAATCTTATACTACAATATCGTTGCGGTCTTTAAATTTTAATTAGATTTTTGGTCATATCTTTTAATGTTCCAGATTATAATTGAATCTACCCGAAAGTACTACAATCAATAGCCAAGAAGATAAAAAATTTAACATATTTCAAATATGCGACAGGATGTCAATCATTTTGAAATGAATTATTTGTTTGTGGCCTAATCAATTTAGATGTCAAACACAAAATAACTACTATTTTGAGGATTTTATTATCGAATAATTGTTCTCACTTTTTAAGCTATATTTCTATTAAAACTAAAGATAAAACAAAAATAAAACCTCCAAAATAACTTTAGTAGATAAAGGAATCATTTTAACTTTATTCTGATCATTTTCGTTCAATAATAAAGATACAAACTGCAATTGAAAATTTTACATGGGAATTCCCTATGATGCGAATACCCATGTAAAATATATCTTGAATTTTGGAGGCGTTCACTTCGTAGTACATTTTTAATAAATAACAGAAAAACGTTTAACTTTTTTATACTACTTTTTATTTTTATACAACACTTTGTGACTTAAACTTAGTTTGATAATGATTACTGTGTAATTCGAAACTAGTCACAAAGTGTTGTATAAAAATAAAAAGTAGTATAAAAAAAGTTAAACGTTTTTCTGTTATTTACCCATGTAAAATTTTCAATTGCAGTTTGTATCTTTATTATTGAACGAAAAATGTCTTAGAAACGGGACACACAGTATAAAGATTATGTGTTAATTTCACGAAGCTGATAAACATCATAGCATTCGTGAAGTGACCGTACCTGATTTCGTGTACTTTCAAATAACAGATGTCATAAGTCAAATGATATATATGACAAATGGAAACCGACACAAATTAATTTCAGTTGTTCCTTTTAAAATATTACACATGACAAATCATGTTTTTTTATAGTCCATAGATCACAAATAAGCGTTAAAACAAATTTCAAATGACAGATACCATATTTCAAATGACAAATGATAGATAGAGAGAGAGAGAGAGGTAAACACCTGTATTCGAAAATAGTGTTATATCTGATAAGAGGACAATTACTATGCTTCTTGTTTATAACAAATTTCAAAAAACAGATTCTACAGTTTGTAGTTGACAAAAGACAGTTGATGATAAATTTCAAAATAAATACAAAGCGAGACGAATCAAATGACAAACCACACAAATATATTTCAGTTCATTTTTGACTTTCCCTATATAGAATATATAGAGGAAGTATTGTTTTCGTGCCAGAAAATGTCTGTGGGCGCTGTAGCTCAAAAACGAATTTTAAACGTGAGGTTTTATCATTAAAAATCAGAACTTAGAAGTTTTTGGTAAACATTTATAAACCGAAAGTGGATGTTTACTCGAGGCGTTTTCTTTTCTCGGTATTTTTTTAAATTTAAAAAATATATTATTAATTTTACAACTTTTAATTAAAACCCTTGCTTATGATTTACTGATCGGAGGGTGTGATAGAGGCCACCCACCCACCCTTCATATACATGATAACA
Source organism: Ontholestes murinus (assembly GCA_963969525.1). NCBI lineage: Eukaryota > Metazoa > Arthropoda > Insecta > Coleoptera > Staphylinidae > Ontholestes > Ontholestes murinus. Next base: position 18,695,434 of record OZ018389.1, read on the forward strand.
TTAAATACTAATTGTTAACTATTTTGCTGCTTAAAAAACAATAAAACCTTGTATGTAATAAAAAATATAGCATAATCCAAATTTAAGTTTAAATATAAATGACCTTCTTTAGCCAATCTTATCTCATTTAGATAAGTCTGCCCACCCATCTATAAAATTTTTATTAATTTGCTTACTCAAAAATTTTACCTTTTGAATTTATTTTTATTTAATAGACCAATTACTGGTTCAATTAAATATTTACAGTGAAAAAATTTAATATAATACATAATATGAGTACAAATATAGCCAAAAACATTTTGATAGAAGTTATTATTCTTAGGTAAGTAATTAGTCTACATGCAACTAGACAATTAATTAATTAAGAATTAACCACGTTATACATTGATATTATTGGCGAATTCATATGCAAATTAGTTTTTGCTAAAGTTGTATAAAATGTATTCTTATTTCTACTATTTTGGCGAGGAACCTGAAAATTTAGTTTTGATAATAACACAGAATCATCAATTTTGTTATGAATTAACTTATATATAAATATAATTTGTGCCAATATGCGCCTACTTTGAAGGGAAGGGATGTTGAATTCTTATTCAAATATATGAGATAGATAACCTTAGTGCGGATATACATGATATTTCCTATAGTACAGCGACTTTAAGAATTTTGGTTGATTCCATATTTTGGAGCAGTATTCTAGGCGACTACGAATATAAGCATTATAGAATTTTATTATTGGCTGAATTGACTTAAAAGGTTTAGTATTTCTTAACAAGATACCCAATAATTTATAACTGTTGCGAATTATATGATCAAAATGCTCATTGAATGAAAGTTTCACATCGAAAAGAATATCCAGATCTTTAAAATTGAATACGCGTTCTAGATTTTCATTATCAATATTTTAATTAAATACAACATTGTTACGTTTTCTGCTATAAGACATAATTTTGCATTTACTAATGTTTAATGTAAGCCCATTATTTGTACACCAGTTATGCAAAGAATCGAAAAGGGCTAGGCAGTCATTAAGGCAGTTATTAGGCCTAAGTAGTTTGAGATCATGGGCATATAAGAGACACTCAGAGTTTATGCACTCAGTAACATCGTCGAAAAATATTAAAAATAAGAGAGGACCAAGGATTAAGCCTTGTGGTACACCACTAGTAGACAGATAACCACAAGAACGGAAACCCTTATATTCCACAAAGTTAGTTCGACCTGATAAATAACTCGTTAACAATTTAACCGCACAATCACTTAAACCGAACTTATGCAATTTTTTAATGAGTAAGCTGCACAGTGTCAAAGGCCTTAGATAAATCCGTGTATATAACATCAACCTACCCACGATTATCCAAGGTATCAGAAACAGTTGATGTAAAGTTGCATAAATTAGTTACCGTCGACCTGCCTCTAACAAATCCGTGTTGATTTGAAGATAAGCGCCGTGCTATATTGTTTTAGTCAAAAAGTTTTATAATGAAATTGATTGGAAACCACGAGACGATCAGTAATTCAAATTATTATGTACATGTAGGGTGGGTGGGTCTCGAATCAAAAATGGGTTTGAAGTTTTCCGTATATTTTTGGTACCGTAAGTTATGTGGAATTGTAAGACAGACAAGCATTCAATTATTTTTACTTACCAGCTTGGAATTTCTCGTTAATTTAAGAGTAGTAAACGTAAAAGTTTGATATTCTTGAGTATTCTTTGATCACAATAGCAATTACTTGATCCGTTATTCACTTTTATTATTGCAACAACATCAAACTAGAATTACTATCCTTCATTTACAGCCTCTAAATACTACTTTCATTTTTTTATTTCTTTAGTCTTATTTAATATAATTATACAGGGTGTTTATGTGACTGGGGGAATAAAATTAAGAACATATACTAGAGTGAAAATGATGATTCGTAAAAATAAATTATTATAAAAGTCATCAAATGACTACGATACAGGCCATCAAAGTTAAGAAATTTTAGTACGGCCTAAACTAACATCAAGTAAATTCTTTAGGCAATTTGTCACTTCGATCGAACCGAGGGAACCATACTCTACAGGGTGTTCCTAAAATTTGTTTGTTCACAAGTTTTTTTGTTTACTCGTAAAACTACATATATTCTTCCACATTTGAATAGAAAATTTATTTAAGAAACTTTTATCACTCTTTGAAAATTTTGATAACAGTGATCGTTTCTGAGTTAAAAGCAAAAGTCTCTGATTTCAATCGTAATGAACAATAAACCAAAAATCCTCGGAAAAATCGACCATGACAATTCAAAAACAAATTGAGCTGTCAACTTGCCCATGGTTTTAGTGGTTCGTGTTACTAACCACCCTCAGTATCATTAGGATGTCTCGGAAAAGGGTCTGTAGGATCAGATGCGAGGTACATTCATTGCCAGGATGATGTCCATCCGTCTCTCTTCAAAGCGAAATTAGAAGTCTTCTTCTTATCAGTTTTGCTCAAGGTGCGTAAGGTGACGCATATCAATACTTGGCTGGTAAGTTTTTCTTGTTTCCCTCTTCTCATCTGCTTGAATGTTCCATTGCTCTTTTTTCAAGTTGGTCTCAGGCCCAGTAAAATATGTTAATCATATCTTTTATCTACGATCGTACAGAAAGTAGACGCTTTTTGCATCATTTTTCATTGTAAAAGTGGCTTTTTAAAGCACTAGTGCTTTTTTACGTTTTTATTGCACGGTAATGTCAAACTGTTTTTATTGCACAGAATTGTCAAATTTGACAGATGAATATATTTCGACGAAAAACTTAATGTTTTATTAATATTGATACAAATAACTAATAAACGATAAATAAAATATATAATACAAACCAAATGGCAGATTTAAGAACTCTGAAGATTTCATTTAATGCAAGTCGAAGCGATTACAATAAAGCGAACATTTTTTCCATAAATAATAATGGCGGCCGACATTTGTGCAGCTTGTTTACTGGTTGCTAAGTAACGCTTTCATTAATGCACTGCGGGTAAAATATGTTTTCATTAATTGAATTATTGAAATAACATTAAAATATTACTCATAAGAATATATTCTTTGAAATCCTTTACGATCGAAGATAAAATTTTGTAAGGCACACGTGTAAAAAGTTTCTTTATTGCACTCCTGGCTTTAAAAAAACTCGCTCGTTCCTCGCTCGTGTTTTTAAACGCCAGTTCGTGCAATAAAGCATCACTTTTTACACTTGTACCTTAAATAACTATTAGTTTGTATATGATCTTTGGGATGTGAAAGTCGTCATTTATGATTTGCCTACTGTCGTGTTCGATGTTGATATGCAGATAAGACTGCAGTATAACAGCATGTAGTTGAGTCATGGATTTTGAAATTTGTGATAAATTTTCGAAACCAGCTACAGGCTTGCACAAACGCTAGGAGCTGTTTAATGGTCTTCGGAGCTGAGCGTTGGACTATCACAACGACTTTTCTGTATTGGGCTGCAGTTTAATATGTGACCAAGGAATTTGACCTTCGTTCAACCAAATTTACACTTTTTTCGATTAATTATGATCTGGAACTTTAAGGTGTTGGAATAGGTTTTCTAGGTCTTGAAAGTGTTCTTCTACTGACGTGGAGAGCGCTGTCAAATGGGTAGTCTGGGCGCATTCCGGAGTCTGAAAAGCATTTGTTTAGACCAGTGTAATCCAAAGGGTTTGATGAAATTAGTTTTATTTTCTTATCCTTTTCACACACGATTATCTGGTGATAACATATTTGAAGATTCAAGGTGGAGATGATGAGGACTTCTTGTGCCGAGTGGAAAAGATCATCGATCCATGGTAGCGCATAGGTTATAGCAGTGATTCAGTGGTAATTAACAATAACCGGATTTTTTCTTCTAGTTGCGATACCATGATTATCGAAGCTGACCATTCGCTTTTGTTCTACTACTCTTCGATGATTTCTTCTTCTAGTAGCTGGTGAACTTAGGCTTTTAGTTCCTCTGCCCTTCGTAGAAATGCGGGACAGGGGAGCTGGAATATCGGGAAGTAATCTACTGTGTTAATTTAATATTTTATGGCCGTCGTAGGGGATCCTCTTTTTTCAAACAAGTGCTGATGTTCCCGTAAAATTTGAATTTTGGAAGTCGCTGGTTTTTGGCTTCATCTTCATCTTTGAGGATGATTTCTTCAATGTTGAGAGAGGCGTAGGGTTTATCAGAAAATTAACATTTTACTTCCTCTGTTGGTTGATTTACTAATGCGGTAATTGTTTGAAAAATGTTTGATATTATCAGTCATTTTGACTGATCGGTAAATCAATTACTCTACATGTTAAGTTACTGATTGCTGTTATTACAGCAAAGAGTGGCTTCTTCTATGAACCGCTTCCAAAATCTACTTTCGAATTTTTGTCTTTTCTTCAATAACTACTTTGTTTTACTACAGGATGAATTTAACCGTTTTCTAAATGTTCCTTACCACGGTTTTATAAATAGATGAAGAAAAACCTGCCACTAGAATTCATCAAGTCTCATCCTTGATTTCATTTATAAAACCAACTGTTCTATTTATTTAGCAATCTTTGTAGTAAAGAAAATCCAAACAAACATCTCGTTATATTTTAAGTCTAATCTGTATGGCCCAGATTAGCCAAAATTGAATATTTTTCCAAAATAATAACATAATTCGTTTAAAAATTCTTTACAATTTTCATTGTTGGAATGTTGCCTTCAAATATATTGTTTGAGCTGATTGTTTTCAATTGTTTTATTCATTATTCGGCTCATCGTACAACTAATACTAGAAAATACCCCAAAAAATTCAATAAAGATTATATTTTCCAAAATAAAACTTAACTATATTACTGACATAAATATTTTATCTTCATTCTGTCTTCTTATTAAAAATCTGGAGACTATGATTTAGTTGAGTGTTTTTAGTTCGTAGTTTAGCTACACTTTTCTAGATATTATAGGATTGATTTATAGAAAAGAATTAAAATTAAATATTGCATATAATCAACAACCTTTTTGTTAATGTAATCATATGTTCATGTACATCCGAGAAGCGTTGATAATTTGTGATATGTTGTTATTATATATGAGGTAGTTAAGAATGCACAGAGAGGGAAAAGCGTGAATTTGTATATCAACATAAGCCTGATGACAATGTTGTGTCATAACCAAAAATAATGCAAATTTCTGAATATATGGTACGACTTCATACCAACAGCTCATAAGATATGCGGCTTTAGCCTAGAGAAAAATAGGCAACTTGCAATATTTCACTTGATATTATAGTTTTCAGATTTCGCATTAGTTTGAGCACAGTTTTCTGCTTAAATCATAGCCGTCTGTGTACATTAAGCGATTATCTATATATAAGCTTACAAAAATAGCAGAATCCCTTCATGTCCATTTCATGATTGTAAAAATAAAGTAGATCGATTGGTGTGAAGTTTAAACTAATTACTTAGGAACCAGAGGCTTTTGCACTTTCGATTTCTTATGCAACTAGGTTATCATATTTAATTGTAGTGTCAAATAAATATCCCCTTTTAGGGCAAATAGGCCACATTTGGCAAATAATTTGATGAATAATCATCAAGAAAGTCTTAATGGAGCAACTAACACCAGAAGAACAGAGGGTGAGAATGGAAGAACACATATTTTGTGAATTCAAGCCTTTCCATATACGATGAAAATTTCTGTAGATTACTATTATTATTATGTATAAAATTAGAATCTTGTTGTAAGCATGTTGGATAAAATAAATAATACCTAACACCTAATAATTATTAATTAGCGTAGTACCGCTTGCATATAAAATAATTTCTACACTCTAAGCCGATTATGCTTTTATTATGTATTAAAAATAATAAGTATCTCAAAATAGAACCCTGTGGCACCCCATGTTCTACTGGAAGGACATCATTAATATTATTATTAGATATTACGATTCAATTCTCCCCGAAATGTATGAATTTACACACACACACATATAATTATCAGCTTAAAGTATTCACCCTCTACGTTTAAACTGTATTATTTTATAATATATAGGTGCTGTTTATTATCTGAGCGTTGTACTATAATATACTGTTCAGTTGTAATATTAATGATTATGTAACAACATAAATTAGTGATTTCTGTATTTATAAAAACACAAATTTCTATTTGCTAAGTGTATTATAATTATTTAGACGTTCTCATAGTCGTTTATAATTCTCGTTCTACTAGAAAGAAATTTCTAGAACCTTCGGCGTCCCTGGACTTTACAATCTATTTACACGTGAAAAATACAACTTGGCACACATGCCTTTTGAAATTGATTCAATGTCATGTTTTTAATTTGTTTATATAACGAAACTTTCTCGATCATTCACCTTTGAGATAATTAGTCAGTGTTTATAACTCCTACAATGCTGTGATGCCGATTACGTAATTGCTATCATTTTACATTTGAAATTGCCGGTAAGTATTTTATAATATGGACTCCAGGCAGATAAATATATACATTTCAAAATATATGTAAGAAAAACTTGAATTATTCTGTAATTAAATGTATATATATATATATATATATATATATATATATATATATATATATATGTATATATATAAATAAAAAGGAACACATTTATTTTACTACTAGATACATAAAATTGTTAATGTAGTATTTAAAGGAAAATAATGTTTTGCCATTTTATGATTACATATACATACATGTAATAATAAAATAATAAATTTTATTTTATTAATCCCATATAAACGTTTTTATTCAGGTAATAATAATATAAAGGGAAATAAATTAATTTCTTTTTACTTATGTATATTTATATAAACACATTATAAATTTGATTTTTTATATATTCATAATTTCTACCTGATTCTTTGTTATATAATTTTTTCCAGCATATTTTATAATTATATTAAAAATTATTTGATGATATATTGTCCATGTAATTTTCATCTCCTGAGGAATAATAGAGTGTATTTTTTTCAAAACGGATATTTTCATTAGAGAAAGAATGCCATTTACAAAATCATTGATTTTTTATGTCGAAAACTTTTCCCGCACGAACAAAACAAATGAAAACTATTCGGAAAAATTTACGGCGCAGAAAGAGGAGGAAAGTTGCCCGCAGGGCGGTTTAATTAAAGCCGGAGCGCCGGGGGGCAGAAGGAAAAAATGCTGCCATAAAAAAAGCGCAACCCCCGAAAACGATCCCACTGCCTTATCATTATTACAATAACTATAACATAGGAGATTTGACGATGAAAACTGAGCCGCAATAAAATAGCTCTTATCCGGAAAAACGTTACGGTTGCGCTGTCAAATTTATGGAAGCGTCCCGACGCGCCGAAGGAAGAGTCGTCGAGTGCGTTAAGCCTACAAAGGGGGTGCTCGTGTTGGTATTATTGCCGGGGCCATATTACCCGGGATCATTTAGCAATGCGGAAAGAGCAGACAGTTGCAGCCGTAATTTATAACAAATGTTACTAGATAAACAATTAGACTGCAAACAAGACGGTGAATAAAGACGTGAACTAGGACGTCCCTCGTAAAACCCGGGTAGCGGGGGGTGAATTTTATTATTATGGCTTATATAAAGCTGTCAGTAAAATTTTACGATGATTTTCGGGCATGCAGAAATATCGATTATGTTTTAGGCCGGGCATAAATTATGGCTTATGCATATAAAGATTATGGTATCAAAAATAAAGGTTGACGATGCCCCTATGCTGCTGCCACGTTAGTGCCACATTAGCCCATTTACTTTAATAGATTCATAAACTTTATAGCTGTGGCATTCTTTTCGGCGAGAGGAAAGAAAGGGTGTCGAGGTTTGTTCATGGTAAGGGGAGAATGAAAAAAAAACACACACAAGAATTGACGACTCTATTATAAGGGAAAAAGTATCAAATGCCATAAATAAAAGGAAAAGGAAAACTCTTAGATTCACTGCTAATGGAATTTATTATACTGTAATAATAGAAAATCTTGAATAAATATAATAGTTTCTAAAAAATTAAATAATATTAATGCAAATTGCTTAAAATGCTTCAACGTTTTTTCTTTTTTTGCAAATTGTCTTTCTTAAACATCTACACAATAATATAAAATGGGCAAGATTTAATAAGACACTTGGAATATTGTTTAGGAAATGTTTTATGGCGATTGTAAGGATGGAGGCAGATGCAAGAGAATAACAGACCAAAAAATGTATCAATAAATAGGTAGAACAAGTATTGATCTGATTGGTACATTTTTAATAAAATATTTGAGAAACCACTTTAAAAGCTATGTTTTGTCATTATAAAATTGTGTCAAATTTATTAGTAACCAGTTTTTGCTCTAAAGTTTAGTCAAAATATATATATATATATATATATATATATATATATATATATATATATATATATATATATAATACTTCAAGTTAAGGTCTTCTAGTCGATGTTTTTTTATACGAGAACGACAGGTTTTATCAAAATGGTTAAGTGCCAAAGAAAAACAAATGTTTTAATAGGACGAGGAATACCATTACGCTTACTTACAATCGGGAAAACAAAGCAAATAGCCATCGGAGAAGGTAATAGATTTTTGGAGTGGTGCAGAAAAGGAAATAAACACCTCCTTCTGGGCTGTGATGTCAACGCTCACAATATCTACGGACATCAATAATAGAGATAAGGAACTTCTTGAATTCATTACCTCTAACAATTTAGTATTATTAATAGAGGTAACGTACCTTCTTTTGTGAATACAATCACGTAGGAAATGTTGGACACAACTATAGTCGATGCCTTCACAGCAAGCACAATTTAAAACTGGCATGTTGTGAAAGAACTTTCTGTGTCGGACCATCAGCAGATTAGGTTAGACATGGAGGCCTTAAATGAAGACTCAATAAACTATAGAAATGCGATGAAAACTGTTCTATAGAGAGTGCTTATGTGTTGAAATCGACGATGTGTACTTCAACGTGCAGACTACTAAAGAGCTATTCCTAGCTCTGCTCAGAAATAGCATCCTAAGGCGTATGAATACAGTTGTCCGCTAAAGAGATCTCCCTCCAGAGACGTACCCTGGTGGAACAAGGATTTAGGTCGCATCTTGATGCAAAACAGTAAAACTCCCAACAGTGCAAAGAAAACAGGTAGATGGGATGCCTATATACAGGCATTTTCGGAATATATTAAGCAGTTTAAGATATCAAAAAGGAAAACAGGGAGAACTTTCTGTAAGAGATTTACGCCAACAGCCAGAATCCACAAAACCCTATCCAAAGAACACCCCAAGAGCAAGGGAGTAATAGAAACATCTGATAGTAGTTATTCAGAGGGGCTTAAGAAAAGTCTCAGTGTGCTTTTAAAGACGAAAATCGCAGGCTCAACATCTGTAGACTTCCAAGAAGCACTGCTTAATTAGTTGCTTTTGGCTTTTGGGACTGAAATCCAAAATTATGGTAGTGAGAACCATTATTACATTTGGCTCACTAGTATAATAACTGCATAGATAATGTTTCTACTAATATGGACCCTGGAACTTAAAAATCTCTCCTCTTGATTGTGGCGTATCGGATATTGGAATACACGTTCAGATGACAACGTGTCCCCCAAAGGTAATATCTCATGCTCATGTTGTCAGATTGGAGTTTGATTAACAATATTTACACAACAGTTAATAGTAAATTTGAAGAATTTTCTTAATATTATTAGTAGTTATAATAGAAAGTGATTTTCTAAAAAAGTTTACTCTGCCATTACTAAAAATAATAAATCAAGCATTGCCTGGTTTAACGGAAGATTTGCGTGAAATGAAGAAAACTCTTATGCTTCTTAGAGAAGCGAGCACTAAATATCCTCAAATGAGGATAGAATACATAAATTTCATTCATTTTTCATCCTGAAATCAATTCCAATATAGACGCTGATTCATTCAATTCGCACTTCATTAATTTTGCGAATAAACTGTTCCAATGCACTCTAATGCTTATTTTGAATTCATTGAGGTTAGTCGTACCAGAGTACGGGACATAGTCAATAGCTTAAAAAGCAGTAAATGCCAAGATATCTATGGAATGAGTACCTGCAAAGACATAATTGATGTTATTATATCTCCTCTTACTAAGCTGTTAAACTTATGAATTGTCTCTGGAATTTTCCCATATTGTCTCAAGCGAGCTCGAATCTGACCAGTACTCAAGAAAGGAGTTCCAGAAAATGTAAAAAACTATAGGCCAATATCGCTTCAATCTGTTATATCAAAGATGCAAAGGTTATTATACATCAAATGGTTGATTTCTTATACAAAACTAATACACTTTCTAATAACCAGTATGGTTTTCGTCAGGGACAGTCAGTGGTGATTGCAGTTTACCAGATCTATAAAAGCATCGAAAATGGCATTTGGCTTTTTAAATGGATCTTACTAGTTTATTTGATTGTGTGTCCCATGGGCTTCTTTTGCGAATGCTGAATTATTACAATTTTACACCGATTGCCTGTCGCATAATTAATTCATTTATCTGTAACAGGCATCAAATTGTGCGTGTAGGTAACTCTACATCAGAGGAATTGCCATTAAAGCACGGTGTTCCGCAAGGATCAATACTGGGCTCTTTATTGTTCCTACTCTATATTAATGGCTTGGCTTCAAAAGAGTTAAACTGTATCTTCACCTTGTTTGTGGACGACACTACATTATTCCTCAAAGGATCAAGTAACTGCCATCCAATGTGTGAATTCGCATATGCAACAATATATAGCAGAATTGCCTATGACATTCTACTCTAGTATTGTTTCGAGACTCTTAAGAGGCGAGCTATACAAGTATTAAGCTCTGTGGGTTATCAAAGGGATTGCTGTTTTTCCTTCAGAGATCTCTGTATCCTTACACTGCCTTGCTTATAAGTACATATTGACATGTCTAGTATATGCCCATACTAATATAGATAAATACAAGAAGCACCAAGATATTCACGAACATAATACGTGATCTGGACAACTAATCTTACCTGTATTCTGTCGCTTATCCAGATCACGGAATTTAGTAAATTACTATGCACCCCTCCTATATAACTACTTACCCGAAAGAGTAAAAACATTACTTCTAAACATTTTGAAACAAAGAATTAAAACCTATATAATTGATAGGGCATTTTACTCAATTCACGAATTCACTTCTAGCAATCTATCGCATATTTAATTAGGTAATAATTATAGTCTTAGTCTATATTGTATTAATTATTCCACTAAAGATTTTATCTTTGGTTTTTAATTGTATCGATATTTATATTTTAATATGTATTTATTTGTATCTATTGTACTGCCTTGATCTGTATTTATATGTATATTTTTTGTCTTATGTAAACATTTTTGTGTTGGTATTAAAACCACTTACTTACTTACTTATGGTGGGCTAAAACAAGCAATGGCACAAAAGCTGATTCAAATCCTTCAGATGATGGTCTGTCTTGGTATCATAGGGGCTATGAAAAGAATGTATAATGGGTGCGTTAAGACTGGAGTGGCATGGTACACTAGATTGTTTTAGGCATGTAGATATTCTGAACCTGATTAAATTTGATTTCATATCGCGTTTTACGGACTTAGGTATATACATGTCTAAATACAAGGAATCAATATTTCTCTTGGGCAAGGCTTACAGGCTAAAACAATAGCCTTGGAAAGATATGCTTAGATTTGTATGAAAAAAGGGCTACAAAAGAGAGCACACATTGGTCTGATCTCAGAGAGCCAGGCTGCCCTTAAGAACATCAAAACGTACAGCTTCAATTACAAAACTACTTAGAATGGTAAATAAGCTCTTAACCAATTGACGAAGGGTAACAAGATCACTCTAATGTAAGTACCAGGTCACGCAATGTAAGTACCAGACCACAGCCTATATGTGGGCTATCAAAAGCACATAGGAAGGGCGTGGTCGAAGAGAAGGTAAAACGGTGAAAGATATTGCACTGGATAAAAAAAACAATCAAGATAAGACTGGTCACGGGTCTCCTTACAGGAGATTTCTTAGTGAAGTATTTCTAGGAACATACTAGTAGGGTACTAGTATTATAGATTTAACCAGGTCGCAGTGCTATCTATAGCCAAATGATCTCGTCTAATCTAATCTAATCTACTTACTACCCTAAAAATTGAAAAAAATCAGTTTCCAGGTAGAACATTTTAGTCTTATTACAAAACCAGAACGGATGAGAGAAAGTAATCAGTTACTTAAATTTAATAAGACTTCGAAAAAAACCGAGCAAATTTACTGCATAATAAGGAAAGAAATACTCAAGTAATTAAGTGGGCAGAAAAATTTATAAAGTTTTATATGCAAAGAGTTAATCCAGAAGGATTAGAAAAGTTATTTCATCTCGAAAATTTTAAAGGAAATTGTAGAAGGAGAATTGTAAACTAACATGATAAGAAATCGCAAAATATATTTCAAAATTGAAATAGTACTAAACCTATTATTTTGTATTGCACTACTTATACTGATTGATAAAAAGATTCACAATGGATCTTTTAGTAGAATTTTGAATTTAGATTTTCTGTTAAATAATTTTAATTAATTACTCCAGGATTATTTTGCTCGTTGCTATTTATACTATTACTGCATATTCGTCATCATTAATAATTATCTTCACTTATTATTTAGTCTAATTTTATCTTCTTATTGAATGCTTCTATAAATGATATATTATGTCAATGCTCAAGATTTACTGCCATGCATTAGTTTAGTGATTTTTTGTATTTTTTTAATACTTTGAAGTATTTTGGATGTAGCAAAACAAATGTTTCGTCATATTTTAAAATTATCAAATTTCTTCTACTTCATTATATAAACACTAAACTAAAATACTTACTTGCACAAAAGTTACACTAAACTGAAGCACTTACCATCCTTATAATTTTCTTCATTATCTAATTTGTTGTTGCTTTCAAAGGTTTGCCATTGATATTAACACTAAAAATGTGAATAATTGTGGTCCTGATACTGTAACAGCCAATCAGGCGCAATTCTCGTTTCATCGATTCCGATTCGATAATTTTGATGTATGGGTGCCACACGAGTTAACGCAAAAAAACCTCATGGGGCGAATTTCCATCTGCGAATCGCTGCTGAATCGTAACGAAGTTGACCCAGTTCCTGAAGCGGTTGGTAATTGATGATGAAAAGTGGATCACTTACGACAACATCAAAAGAAAATGGTCGTGGTCGAATCCCGGCGAGCCGGCAGATACGGTGGCCAATCTAGGATTGACGGCTAGGAAGGTTTTGCTCTGTGTTTGGTGAGATTGGCAGGGAATTATATACTATGAGCTGCTTTCTTACGGCAACACACTTAACTCGAAACTGTACTGTCAACATTTGGACCTTCTGAAGGAAGCAATCGTCCAGAAGCGGCCAACTTTGACCAATAAGAAAGGAATTGTGTTCCATCAGGTCCCACACATCAATAGTGACTAGCCAGAAGCTTCGGAAACTTGTTTGGGAGGTTCTTATGTTATCTGTTCCTATCCATGGCGAACAAATTTGCAGGTGAAATTTTCAAGAGAGGCTTGTGAAAATCGATTGTTTCATTTTTTGCTAATAAGGACGAGGGCTTCTATGATAGAGGCATAATGAATGGCATAAAGTTATCAAACAAAACGCCGCTAATTTGAACTGAATCAGATCATTTTAACTAACTGGTAATTAACGTTTTTATATACAAATGTTATAAGAGATATCACAAGCGGATAGTAAGCGAGTAAAACCAAAGGCATTTGTGGATTGTTTGTCGAAACTCTAAAATGTTGGATGGCATTTCTAATATTTCTTTCTTCTATTATATATTATTAACGAAGCTCCATTTCTGTCCAAATTTTTAATATTGTAATAGTATTGTATTGTAGTAGATTCTCCAAAATACTTGAGTGTATAATGTATAATTTAATCGTCACGTTCTTAAATGATAATAATATAATTAATTAACTCAAATTTATTCTGGTAAAAACATTTCCCTACTTATAGTGATATACTTAAAGTGTACAAATATTATATAATAGACACAATTATTTATCTTGACAAAAATAACATTTTACTGGTTCCAAGATATATATGGAATAACTACTAACCTACTCAACGAAGCAATCGATATTTTAATTGAGTCCTTGGCGAAATTAATTAATTCATCCATTAAAGCTGGTATATTTTATGATTGCCTTAAAAGTGCCATTGTCATACCTGTTCACAAAATAGGGAACAGATCGGATATTAATTATTTCAGGCCAATTTCACTTTTACCAAACTTATCAAAGATTCTTGAATAGGTGTTGTTTGATCAAATAGTGGTCTACCTAAATAGATACAAAATAATAAATAGATAGATACAAAATAATAAATAATAACCAGTATGGCTTCCAGAGAGGTAGGTCTACGAGGGATGCAATCATTGCATTTGCTGAGGAGATTTATGAGGTTTTTGAAGCTGGCTTGTACTCCGTCGATACCTTTATGGATCTGAGTAAAGCATTCGATTGCATCTCTCATGTTATTCTCTCACGGAAGCTTTACTACTACAACTTCCACTCAAATAGGTGCTACATTTTAATATATTATCTAAACAATCGCATTCTGGGAGTAAAATTTAAAAATACCATATCGTTGGGTACTCTAGTAAAGCTTGGTGTTCCGCAAGGATCTATCTTTAGACCGCTATTGGTTTTCTTGTATATAAACGATCTTCCTAATAAGATACCCAAGTCATCCATTACATTATTTGCTGATGACAGAACCATTAGGAATACTTCTGGCCAAAAAGACATTGCAGTCCTAAAGAACTCATTGGATTGGTTTACTGCTAATAGATTAGGTGTAAATCCAGAGAAATCAACTAGTGTCTTTTTCTCTTTGATACAAAATACAGAAGATAAATGCGTAAAATTCTTTGCTGTTTATATTGACATTAAATTATCTTGGCGAAATCACGAACAGGAGTTGTCTCAGAGAGTTAGTTCCAAATATATTTTCCGTGAAACATGAAGAATGAATTACCCCAGTATGTCATATAAGGTCAGCATACTTTGCATTATGTTAAAGCCTCATGGCCAATAGTATATTAGTTTGGGACCATTCAAGAACAATGCATCGATTATTTGGGCTACAGCGCCGAGCTTTACGAATCGTAGCATCAATTAATTATAGACAAGACAGTCATGCAGCTTTTGTTCATTACCGAATATTAACTCTTCCTAGTTTATATATGTTTAAATGTTTTCTCTACATATACAGGAACAAATATGTCTATACACAACATAATGATGTGCATGCTCATGACACAAGATCTGATCTGACGTTCTCCGTCAGTAATCGACTAACTAAATCACTAAATGGTATCAGATTCTATTGACCAAAATTATTTAATCTATTGAGCAGTATATTGGAATCACTTCCTATTGGAAGATTTTAAAAAATCATAAAGACTACCTAATTAAAAAATGCATTCTATTGCATTGAAGAATGAATGTCATTAAAATTTGCTAATTTTAATTTTATTATAACTTTTTAGATGTTATTTAATGTTTCAACATTTTAATTTGGTTTTGATACGTCTTCTTGTCGAAGGCAATTCTATAAATGATATTATGTCAATGCTCAAGATTTACAGTGATGCATCAGGTTAGTCATTTTGGTATTTATTTTTTATATTTTTTATTTTCATTACTTTGAAGGATTTTGGATGTAGGTAGAAAAACAAATGTTTTGTCATATTTTAAAATTATCAAATTTTTTTACACTAAACTGAAGCACTTAAGACGTATTTTGTAGTATATTACAATTTTTTAGTGGTAAAAATATAATAAATTCTTTAGTTTAGTGTGAATTACCAGGTAACGGTTGTAAACATCCTTATTATTTTCTTCATTGTCTAGTTTGTTGTTGCTTTCAAAGATTTGCAATTGATAATAACACTTCCATCCTAATCCTAGATTTCGATAAAATTATCACAAATTATAGAGTTTAGTTTGTTCAATTGTATTTTATATAGGTTTTTGTATAATATTACCGATATTAATATTAAATTTCGAGTTAACTAATAATTTTCTATGATGTATCTGTACTTTATTGTAAGTTATGCCACAATAAATTATCAACGTGACATAATATGTAAGATTTCATTCTGAAAGCAAATAAGCCATATATGACAAATAAATTGGTGAAAGACCACCAAAGTCTACTGGCAGCAGAGTCATGACAGTAGTATGCAGCAGTGGAAGATCACGTGAACGTCAACTTGAGCCTTTCCATGTGAAGTGAAATTTTTTGGTTACATGTTTACATAGAATTATTTGTAGGTTTCGAAACAGTTTAATTCACATTGGATAAATTAATAAATATCAAATATATTGATTTTTTATGTATCTTCTTTTAGAAGGTTTATATCTTCAAGTTGTATATCTTCATCTTACTTCAAACGCAGCTTTTTAAAACTCGGTGTTCAATCAATCCCATAGCATAAAACCAAATAATTCAATTTAATTCACGAGCGTATAATAAGCGAGTAAAACCAAAGGCATTGAATTGACGTGGCAGATACATCATGAAATTCCATAACACATTGAAATAAAATACTACAGTATTCATCTGCCTGATGAAGCGACTGTGTGGCGAAATGTGTTGCAGTGTTCAACAATAAATGTGAAATCCTTCCAACTGTGTTGTTTTATATCAAAACCAAAGATATTTGTGGATTGTTCGTCGAATCTCTAAATTGTTGGATGGTGTTTCTCATATTTTTTCCTCCTATTATTAACCTAGCCCCATTTTTGGTCAAATTTTTAATATTGCAGTATTCTCCGAAATACTCGAGTGTATAAATTCATAGGTGATACGTGAGGTACATGATTATGAAAAGAATCGGGTATGAGTGATAGTTTTTCCGCTGTCGGTGGTATGTTGTGTCAGAAGTTCTAGGAGAGTCCGATTGGGTGTTTTAACCTTGGTGTGATATTTGGGTTTTGTTGGATACATAGATTCAAGAAGGGGAGTTATATTTGTAAGGTTATACAGCGTTTCATTGTTTATATTATAGAGGGGTTTTGGGGATGTCTGATTTTCGTTATAATGTGCATAGAAGCGCGTTCGGCTATCTGTAGATGTTTCAGAGCAGATTTTGATGCTAAGGTGAATAATATTGATCCGTAATCCATTATTGGCCTGCATATTTATTTGTATATTTTAGTTGAAACTTTTTATTTAGTCCTCTTTTATAAGTGAGGGACCTAAAGTCCTTCGCTCTTATTTTGGCTATTTGCTTAATTTTTCTTGCATACCCTGCAAATTTAAGTTTATTATCTAGGGTAATGTCCATATATTTGACATAGTTTTGCGCAGCTACCTGCTCGTTATGGAGTGTGATAGATGGAGAAGATGGCTTTAGTTTGTGGTGAAAGATTAGTAGTTGCAATTTATAAGGATTAGCATGAAGTCGCCTTGTATTTAGCCAGTCCTCTGTATTGCTAGTTAGCCTTTGCAGTTCCTGCATTGTCTTAAATAAATTGCAGGAATGTGCCACTAGATCATAACAGTGCTTTTAGAAAATAGATTTTCTTTAACAAAAATTTTTAAATGTGTTTTTACAAATCTCTACGAAATTTCAAAATGAAAATTCAGAAGCATTTATTGCATTTTTTAAGTTTTCGATTGTCTTTTGTTTCTAGAAAATTTGAAAAGTTTATTTTTACAAATCTCTACAATTATTTGGTACTATTGTCGATTCTTTTTTAGGAATCTATAAGCAAATTTGCTTTTTTTATAAATTCTTTAAGAAATTTGCAAATAATGTTTTGAAATATTGACTTTTTCTGACTATTTTCGATTTTCTTTTCAGGAATTGTTTGATTTTCTAAATCTCTGAAATTTGCATTTATTTTAGAACATTCAACTTTTGTTACTGTTGTCGATTGTTTTATTTTAAAGTTTCATATAAGTTTTTTTTATAGACCTCCACAAATTCTGCAAAAGTTCTTCAGAAGTTTAAACTCTTTTTTACTATTATCCATTGCCTTTTTTCTAGAATGTTTGTTTCATAAATCATTACAAAATATTTTCAACTATTTTAACTATTGTTGATTGCAAAAAATTCAGACTTGTTAGACTGTTGTCAACTATTTTTTTTTAGAAATATTCATATTTTTTACGCAAATCTCTACGAAATTTACAAAAACTTTAAAATGTTTTTGAATATTATTTCTTTTAGAAATGTTTTATCCAAAATACTTAGGAAAATAAAAGAAACTTTCTCAGAAACTTCAACTGTTTTTAATTATTGTCTATTGTTTCTTTATTTTGGAAATTTTTAAATGTTTTTATTTTTAGAATTTTTTAAATATTTTTCTTGCGATTCTTGACCAGTATCATAACTGTTGTGGTCGTACGTTCTTTTCCAATTTTTTTTGGTCAAAGCATGTCACACCTTCGCGTACATTGACGTCATATTTGTCTCAGCAAATTCGCCATTCTTCTAAATTTTTAAATCGTTGATTTCGTTTGGAATCAAACGCTTTTTTGAAAAAAAAAACTTAAAATCTTTGCAAATTCATACATTCCAACAATTTAATAAAAACGGCTTAAAATTAATTCTTGTTAATAAACGTATACCATTTATTAATAATAATTAATTAAATTATCATCCTTAACCACCCAATGCGACAAAAACTCAAACCATATTATAAACATTATTACAATAATCCAAAATCATGTAAAGTATACCATAAAAATTAACTTAAAATTATTGCCGCAGTAAAAATTTCTTTTATTAAATTATTTATCAACAATTCGTGCATTTGACGCGAGCACCAACATTTATGGATTCGAATCGTATATACATTAAGATCTTTTTCGAGCTCTTTGTTCAAACAGGAAGCAATAAAAAAATTAAGCGAGCCGCCATGGATGAAATTACAAGAAACAATGAAGTTGCGGCTGTTTTACAGCAATTACTCACTTTATGCGTTTTCTCTCGTCAGCCATAAAGTTTCTGCATAAAAAGAACTCGGCACCATAATGACATTATTGTCCGTCTCATTTGATTACAATTAAACTCAAGATGGCAATAAAACCCATTCACATTAATGATTTATGGATCTTAAACCTCAATACTCTTATAACGTACAATGTTAATAATGCAATCATCCCAGCTGTCGCTATATTCAATAGACATTAAGATTTACAGTAAAATTTAATAAGGTTTATATAAAATATACTATTTTTTTTAATTTCCAAGATGTATCACGAAGTTAACGCCTAATAATAATTAATAAAATGTAAAGCTTTAATTGTGAAGGCGTTTACTTTGTGGTGCATTTTAAATATAACGAAGAAGGAGACACGATTACTTTATTTTACCACTTTATTATAAATTATAAGTGACTATAGTTTCGACTACATACAGCTAGACATAAATTGTTTTTATGTTTGATAATGACTAGCTGTTAATCGAAACTATAGTCATGTATTATTTAAAATAAAGTGGTAAAACCTTCTTCGTAAAATTTAAGCTCTTGAGTTAAAACTGTGTTTTTCTACCTTCCTCTTGTTGGAAGATCCTCCATATTTGGTATGTACTCAGGAACAAGTCGCCACTCTTACAATATTTTATTGGTTTACAGACTTACATTTCTTCATTTTCTTTATACTGTGTGTTCCACGTGAGCTCATTAATTTACATTAAAAACAAACGAAGAGTGCCGAGAATACTAATGGCTGCCAAGTGTAATAATATTCATAAGGTAACTGTCGATATCCGATTAATATTTATGTTGCATTGGTGATAAGTGGTTATGGCCAGTGGCGTACCGTGTTTTTTCCACGTTGATTTACGAGGTGCGCTTTCACATTACCTTATTCCCGGAATGAGAAAAATTGCGAGAGATTAATCAAGTGTCAGTGGAGTTTGTCCAAGTTAATTGTTGAATATTAATTTTGGTCAGTTTATTACATTCAACGATACGTCTTATAGGTGACAGTATTAATCGACCGTATTGGAAACGATATCGATTATGGATCGAGTCATTAATATTTTATCAGGTGAAATTCATTATTTATTGCAGTAGATTAACAATTTATTGGTCATTACCTGACGAATTAATAATAAGTCTTTAGAGAATAAATTGAATTTTAATTTAACAAATGAAATGGTTCGAAAAAAAATATGTAAGGAATCCTTCATCGTTAGATAATAGTAGAGACGAAACATTATAAAAAAATATATCTACGAAGAATTCACGTTTAGAACAATTAACAGCTATTATTCATTACGGAATGCTTTAATTGACAACATTTCCAAAGCAATGGGTCGAATATTTTCAATTGCGTTCGATTATGGGATATAAATATTTAGATTTGTCCTTAAAGTAAACACGATTGGAATTATTTATCCTTGACCTAATGCCTGACAAAGAGGTAAGGTAGCTTTAAAAGTATTATTTGCATATATGTTGAGAAATTTAGTAATGATTGCATTTAAATTTACTTGATAATTTGAATAAACTATTAATAGTATATTGGTATTAGTATCATGCAAGTCTTTCATTGTTGCTAGATTTGGAGATAGTTACTATTTTATTTTATAGGAGTATATTTTGACGGAAAAGAAAACTAGAAGTAATTTTAAGCTTCTTGTAAAGATATAAACACATTTTATTGGGTTAATAATAATAATAATATATGGTTTATTCATTGTTTATGGATTATTAATTTAAATATGTCACATTGTGGACGAGCTAAATTAAACGAGATTTCTAATGCACTGTCTTCAAAGAGAGTCCCAAAATTGCCATAAGATGATGAAGTAGTACTTATTATTGACCAAAAAAGGTGGTTATAAAATAAGCCAAAATATGGCTAAACAAATTGTTCATATTTTAAAGTCAAATATTGAAAGAAATTATAAGGAGAGTTTAAATGATAAGGTACGAAACGATACTGCGAGTATAAGTCTTTATAGAAATTAAACTCTATAGGCCTGAACACAACGATTCTATTGATTGACGAGCAGAAATTTCCGTGTTTCAGAACTCCAATGTTTGAGAGACCCAGTCCTTCATAGCGTCTTTGAGTTCGTCGTGCCAGTTAAAGCGATGCCTTTTCAGATTTTTTTTTACAGGGAACCAAGCACATGGAAATCGCAAGGCACATCTGAGCTATAAGGTTGAAGCTACTCCCACACATCCGTGAGTCCGTGAGTAGCCTTAGTCTTTCCTCTTGGTGAGCCTGCGTAAGTCTTTGGAGTACTGGACCTTAGACATCAAAAAAGTTTATGTGTTGTTCACTGCTGACGCTACAGCTTTGCACATTAATAAGGAGTGCTTTATCTCTATCTCGTAGTGATTGCACCAACTTTCATTACCTTAAGAAATACTACGGGACATCACTTAGAGGGGTTCAAAAGGGGTAGTGTATGCATACCACACAACACAGTAAGAGATTTTCGCATAGCCTCTTCTATCCAAATCCATATAGAAATCAGCAGAGATCAGGGCTAAAGAAAACGGGTAACATGGTCCTCCAATAAAGAGGTTCGGCGAGATGCCAACAACGTCACCTCGTAAACACCCACTCAGGTGTAGCCTCTTAACTGAAAGAAACCCTAGCAAACGGAATAAAGAACTAAGATTTGGAACATGGAGGTCAAAAAGCAAGATGGTCAGATAATCTAAAAAATGCTAAAAATAAGTAACTGGAGAGGATTAGCTCGCCGTGAACGTTAGTGGAAAAGTATTCAGGAGGTCAGAGCCCGAGTTGAGCTGTAGAAGAAGAAGACACCACCTAAAAACTATACATAATTAAATAAACTTTCTCTAGAATAACTCAAATAAAAATTATCCTAACATATGGGTATTTTAAAATAACAGAGATAAGAAATAGTACGTCAAATACATTTTCCTAAACATCCTGACATAATCAAAATATGTGAATAAGCAAATAAACATTCTCTGAAATTATTCAAAGAATTATGTTGTTGTAGTTCAAGTTTTGATATTTATGTGTTAGGTGATAGGATGGTTAGGGTTTAAGCAGAAAAAACAGGAAAGACACGAAATTTAACTGTCAGAGCTGGAGTAATTGAAGTATGTGTTAAAAGGCGATCATTCATCCAAAAAGTGCATTATCTGTTAATTTTTTGACACATCATAAGAGCTGTGCTAAAGTGTCGAAATAATTAAATAATTAGAAAAAGAGTTTCAGACTAAGTTATATTATTAAAATATAATCTCAGCTTTTAGATGATATTTAAAAAAATGAACACATCTCAATAAATTATTTATTCATTCTTACTAATTGATTCACTATCCCAAAATTTTCTTCAGCTACACTAAGAAACAGTAGGTTAGACTATATTCTACATTCCAATTATTAAAAAATATCGCTGCTTGTAGAAGAGTATTTGTAAAGAAATGTATCATGTATACCAATAAATTAATCATTAACAATTTATTTACTATCGTCGCTTTTTCTCGACCAACCTCAATAAATAGCATATAATTGCAGTGTAATCTTGGCCTATTCCACCATTTGTTTATAATCCTCTGAACTATGTTTATAAATTAACATTATTTTAATGTACTATTGATCTATCTTAATCAATTTTTAATTGGCTTGGTGTACTTTTGACCTATCCCAGTAATCAATATATTGCCCTAGCGTACTCTTGATAAATTTTAAATTATCTCAGCATACTCCTGATTTATTCTAACTAATTCATTATAGTCCAGAAGTACAGGAATATACAGAGTGTCCCGTTAATGTGGGGAAATGGCTGGACCACAGATTTGTGGGACCAAAATATAACGATTTTACTATTTAACAATTAATTAAAATTAAATTTTTTAAACAAAAGCTAAATATTTTTTTAAAAATTCGTCTAGGATTTAAAATTTTAAAAATCCTTACGTTTACAGATACTAGGAGTTATAAAACTATAGAGTTTTCCATATACGTTTTCTTGTCCTCAACTGCGCTACGGTAACCCAAAATAGCTCGAAACTGAACAGTGGATGTTGTTAACAAGGAAACAATTATTCAATATTTTCATAAAGGTAATGCTTGTTATACTACATTCTTGGTGGAACCTGATGTATAAATTGGATGAAGAAAAGCACTTGTTATGTTCCATATTTTTATTTTCTTCAACAAATCAATATTTTCATATAAAACCTAAATTGACCAGATAGAAATCTAAGAAAATTCTAGTTTATGCATTAGTTTAAAAGTGACTATAGTCATATTGTGTCCCAATACATTATGGGGATATAAGTTATAAGATTGGTATAGTTCTATAAGTTTATGTAGTATACCTCTCGTAGGACGGTTGTTTTTGATGGGCCCAAAAAGCATTAGTTCTAGAAATTGTTAATAGTCAACATATTAAAAATTAGAAACAAAATTAATTTTAAGAGTATACTTTCTAAGTGGTGTTTTGGACAATAATTTCTCTATATCTGTAGATTTTTGAGATCCAAAATAGATAGAAATCGGTCTATCAGTATGGTTAACAATGTAACAATAATTTAATATTTTCACATGGAACCTAAGATTTTCATCAGATTTAACAGATCTAAATACACACAATCCATTATGGGAATAGGAAAGGGGTATACTTCTAAATATCGAACAGTCGACTAATAAAATATTTTCATGTCCCTTTTTTGGATTGAATTACGTAAAAATGGCAATAACTTGATTAAAACAATTAGACACCTGTCTTCACTATTTTGATCATATATGTATGTTCTTTGTTGAGAACACTGCATTTTATCCACTAAAATACATTGTTCTTAACAAAATACATAGAATATTTTGCAATGGTAGAACACTATATATGTATATATCTCAATTTTGTTTACCTTGTTTTAACAGGATATTGTAAAGTAAAAATGAATAAATAAATGAATAAATATCCTTCATTACTTAGTGGAAAGTCAGAGACAGTAGTTCGAATATAAACGTTAACTAAAGAAAATTATTAGCAATTCTCATTTAAATGAAATTTATTATAAAATATATTAATACTATGAGAAAGAAAACAATCAAATAAAGAGAACCATAAGGTGGGATTCAGTATGGAGTGAAATACTCCTACTGGTCTACCATCCAAACCTTCACAATAATAAAACAAAAAAATTATAGAATTGAGTAGAAATTAAAATCTATTCAATGTAATATAATAGTTATTAATTAAAATTAAACTAGAAATGCCTTATCACTAATACAAAGCAAAATTGTGTTATATTTAAGCATGCAAAAAATACATATTTATCGCTTATCGCTGTGCGGATATATATCACCCATGTACATTCTTCAGAGTTACTTTGAGAGTAGTAATATTATGCAATTTAAACACATCAATATTGGAGTTGTATAATTTATAAATATGAAACGAAAACGATCGTTCAAAGAGCGCAGTTGAGTGTTTAGGAGGAGAAATTTTCCGCCTAAACCTAGTGTTGATGTTATGCACATCATCCCTAAAAGTGATTTTATTATAAAGATAAGGGGGGGTTTTAAAATGAATAACCTTAAAAAAAACATATAGCTTGAACGTTCCTCCTTGTCTCCATATTCAGCCAACCAGCGTCTGCTATTTTGTGGGAAATATGTTCATATTTACGAATTCCGTAAATTAGCCGCAGACAGGCATTTTGGACTTTTTGTATACGGTAGCATGTATTTTTATCTATTGCTGGGCCATAAAGAGTAGAACAAAAATTAAAGTGGGATAAAACAAGGCTCTCACATAAACAAATTTTTGTTTTAACAGTTAAATAAGCTCTATGAGAATATAGATTTTTTAAATTTAAATAAGCTATAGAAATATATTTATTAATCTGCTTTCTATAACGAAAAGTGTTATCAATTATGACGCCTAGATTAGTAGCATGATCAGAATATTTAATATTTAAACCGTTCATCTTTATGTTAAGTATATCTGCAATATTTTCGCACAGCTTGTTCTTTCCAAAAACCAGAAATGAAGACTTCAGGGGGTTCAGTGTTAGGTCCAGCATATCTGAAATTTGTGAGATTCGTTGAAGATCTTTATTTATATATTCCTCACTAAGTTGTATTGATTCTGGCAAAAATGAATAATATAATTGGCAGTCATCTGCATACATGTGTGCATTACAGTGTTTTAATGTATCAAGTATGCAACAGGTGTATATCGAGAATAGAAGAGGTCCAAGAATAGACCCCTGAGGCACACCTCTACTAATGCTCCTAGTGTTAGATATCTTATCGTCTAGTTTTACTACTTGTTTGCGATTGCTTAAATAGTTGTCAATTAAATTGGTTGCCGTTTGATGCAGTCCGATATGTCTAAGAATTAATTGCAATTTGCTATGAGATACTGTATCAAAAGCCTTACTATAGTCGAGGAGCACTAGCACTGTCAAATTACCTCTATCTGTGGCTGTAATTATATCATCAGTCAAGCTAAGTAGTGCACTTTCACAACTATGACCCCTTCTAAAGCCTGACTGATGTTGTGGCAGAATTTTATTTTCATCGATAAATGCATTTAGTTGATCCGCCATTATTCGTTCTAGAATTTTTGAGAGGGTAGGTAATATACTGATAGGACGTAAATCTTTAAGTTCCGAGGGATTAGTTACCTTTGGTATCGGTTTAATGATTCCAAATTTCCAACTATCTGGGAAAATTGAGTCTAGGATACAGGAGTTAAAAATATGTATTAAGTAGGGCAAAACAACACGACAACACATACGAATCATTAATATATTAATACCGTCGTGACCAATAGATGTGGAGCTTATTTTATTGATAATTTTAACGACTTCAACTTCATTGATCGTTTTAAACTGAAAAACAGATGAGGAAGAGTGAGATTTATTTTTAAATAACTCGTCAATAGAGAAGGTATTACAACTATTCGCTGGTATGTTGTCTATGAAAAAATTATTGATACTATTAGCATCACCTATTGAGTTAGGTATTGTGTTTGTAGTTTTTTTCAGTCCTAATGAAGAAAGATGTTTCCACAAAAATTTATTACATCTGTTTTTTGAGATAAATGTAAAATACGCTTTTTTCTCATTTTTTTACAGCATTATTGGTAAAATTGCGGAGAGATTTATAATATTCCCAGTTAGCTGGATTCTTAGTTAATCTATATTTTGATTTGGCCTTATTTCGAAGACTAATTAAATATTTAATATTATCAGTCAACCAGGGCATTGACGGCTTCGAGAATGACCGAGTAACTAGTGGAGCATACTTATCAAATAGTGTTAGAATTTAGTTTTGAAGCTTTTGAATAGGACCCTTCTAATAATTTTTCTGAACTTTTAAAATTCGAGCTAAAAGTTCTACTTTACTTTCTTTCGATTTGGATCTGAATTATAATTACATTATATATTATAATGGCAAAACTTGAAAAGACGCTTAGCGTTAGCAATTACAACTGTCCTGGGCTGTCCTGTCTCATAAAAAAATATCTTGGCAATTTCTATACTATCTACAAAACAACTTTCAAGAAGGTAAATAATAATAATAAGAAAATAAAATTCTTTAACTTTTAATACCACTATAAAAGTAGAAAATATTTTATTTAATCTCTTTTATTCTATTAAGCATTTTGGAACCTTTTTGGATTGCATTTTTTTGAAATATATATTTATAAGCAAGTAATGTCAGAAAATTTAGATCTCTTTTCGGAATTGGATTTTAGCCCTTTCTATTGGTTTTCAATGTTTTAATTATATCACTTTTAAGTAAAGTAATTTTTATTGTGCTAGAATATTTACAAATAAATATTTACACTCGTCATAACAAATATAGTTACAAAGTATAACACATGTCTTAGAAAATATAACTTAAGAATTCCTCAATATGATATGAACATTTATACATAAGAAGCTGTTATATGTACGATTTGTAGTTTTTTAAATTTAAGTTTTTAACATGGGATGGAAGATGATTTTGTGCCGTAATAGTTGACACCGCTTTGGGTTTGTTTTATTCTGGAGTATGATTTTCAGTGGTTCTTAAGATGTGGTGATGTGTTCATATTTATGTAGGTTTTATTCTACATACAATAGTGTCTGCAGTATATAGGTGTCAGGAAGTGTTAGTACATTTAATTGTTTAATAATTGGGTTTGTGTTGTCTCTATAGTGTGCGCCTACAATTATTCTTAATAATTTTCTCTGCAGTCTGAAGAGACCTATAGCTGATGCAGAGTGACCCCAGATGATTATTCCGTAACTCATCTTTGCGTGGAATAGTATATCGTAGTTAACCAATACATTCTTCTATACAACTTCGCGTATTGATCAAACTATGTCAGAGTTGGTTCAAACTAAATACCTAGAATGTTACCCTTTTGATCTTTAAAACCTTCTTTAATTTTCATTTGTAAATTTATTAGAATTATATGCTATGAAGGTAATTTTTCGTTTCAATTTGATAACAGATTGATTCATCAATATTCAATATATTAATTGATGAAGATGTTATTTATGACAAAATTTATCATCTTTTTTAATGTTGAAGTAAAAATAGTTTTATAATTTTCAAGAAACTATTATTGTTGTTGCCATACTATGGTTTCTTTCATTTTTTCGCTTGAAGAAAGCCACAGTGCAATAATAGTGTTTATACTTTATCGCCTTTATTACTTCCTTATCCGAAGAATCTGGAAAATTTTGCATTGATGTATTCAAAAAATTAATTATTTCGATTATTGTTCTTTTGTTTCTGTCCTCGGGTAATCTATTATATGAGGCTTAATAAAACTACAAAACAAATCACTTATTAAAACAACTACTTCTCTTGGTATTTCCATGAAAACATCAAGCCAATATTAGGTTTTTGTTTCCTAGAAACTTAAGCACTGATGTATCAATCTATATGTAGGGTGGATGGGTGTCCTCTATCCCAGAATCCAATCAAGATATCGCAAGTAAAAGTTTTTTATAAATAAAATTAACACCCATCCTACATATATATTGACACATAATCTAAAACACTATGTTAGTTTCATAAAAACACCAAGCCAATAATAAATTTTATTTTTCTATTAACTTAAACACTGTCAGTAGCTGATGTATCAATGTATATGTAGGGTGGGTGGGTGGCCTCTATCCCACCCTCCAATTACTACATCACAAGCCAGATTCCTTTGAAATAAAATTGTATTGACTTAATTTCGTCGTAGTCGGTTGGATTAATAAATGACATTTCGCAATAATTATTAAAGGTCCGAAATAAAATGTTATTCGAAAGATGTCATCTAGCTTGTGATGTAGTGATTGGAGGGTGGAATAGTGGCCACCCACCCACCCTACATAAACATTGACACCCAACCTAAAACACTGTGATAGTTTCATGAAAACACCAACCCAATAATAGATTTAATTTTTCTATTAACTTAAACACTATCAGTAGCTGATGCATCAATGTATATGTAGGGCGGGTGGGTGGCCTCTATCCCACCCTCAAATCAATACATCACAAGCGAGAGTTTAAAAAAAAAATTTATTAACTTAATTTCGTCGCAGTCGGTTGGATTAATAAATGACATTTCGCGACTGCGCTGATGTACCAAAGTACATGTGGGGCGGGTGGGTGGCCTCTATCCCACCCTCCAATCACTACATCACAAGCCAGAGTTTTTTAAATAAAATTTCATTAACTTAATTTCATCGAAGTCTGTTGGATTAATAAATAACACTTAACAATTATGCTGTTTGTAATTATTCAACGCCGAAATTTTATTGTATGAATTGAATGTAATTTTCAGAATTTATCCTCAATTAACTAGTTTTTAACAAACTATCAAAACAATTGCCAAATGACGAGAAACAAAATAACAGCACTCTAAAATTAAATTAAAGAAAATAAAATTTCATTTGTGGATTTAAAATATTATAAAAAATGATCTACTTTAGTGATTAGGCTGATTTTTTTTAAATTCATCCCTAATTAACCAGTTTTTAACAATTTATTATAACAATTTCCAAATTATGACGAGAAACAAAATGCAACACTAAAAGCAATTAATTAAGTCGTCTATTAGTAAGAAAATAAGAAACATAAAGAGCGTCTAGATTGGCATAGGAATAACCAAAGTAGTCTGGGACATTATTCTAGCGTACTCTTCAAATATTGGTATTATTAATTCATGGTTCTAGCGGACTGTTTTCCTATGCCAAAACATTTGTCATTAGGTTTTACTTATGCTGAAAATTGTAAGAATTACTCTTGTTGATTTAATATTATTAATTCATTGCCCTAGTGTACCATTGACCTTTTCCAATAAGTTATTAATTGTTCTGACAATCTCTTGACCTATCCTAATAAATTATTCATTGTCCCAATGTACTCTTGACCTATCCCAATAAAATATTTGTAGTATTAGTGTACTTCTAACTTATGCTGAATAATAATGTATTGCCTGAAAGCAACTATTCATTGTTTTGGCTTTGTTTTGCTTAGGAGCAAGTTAGGCTTGCCATATTCTAAATAATAAACCTAGCAAATATTTTTGTTAATAATGGGGTTGGTTGTTATTCATCTGCCTGATGAAGCCACTGTGTGGTGAAACAATTGTAGCAGTATCTACAAAATAAAGCTAAACTCAAAACGATCGTGTTTGTCATTATAAGTTCATAAAGGAGTTTCGCCAACTAGCAGTCTTATCAATCCAAAAATGTGTACATTCTAATATTTTGATTCTAGAATTTCTTTATCTAGAATATTTTCTTAGAACTCCTTAAAAATTAAAAAAAAAATGGTTATGCCGAAACAAGCTGAAGAACAAAGAAATTTTGGCTGTAAGCATATAAACCTAAACTATTAACGAAAATATATTTATATTTACACGTTAAAAAATAAATTGTAATCGGATAATCAATTATAAGTTGCTCACTAAATTTATTATAAACAACTCATGAGTAGTTCTAACACGTTTTACACTAAAGTGATTGTCCCTTTTTTACTTCATAAAATTGTAATTGCAGACCGCCTTTAGCTAAAACAATAGCACAATTCGTCAAGGGCGCGCAATGGTTTATTAAACCCAATTCAACGCCTTTCATTCGAACATTAGAAGAAGAAAAAAAAAGAGTCCAACTATAAAAGTGCAATTTTATCCTCGAGCCATTAAAACCTGATGATTCATTCGGCCGCCGATTAAAACAGAAGCGGCGACAAATTATTGCAGCGGAACCGTTCGTTACCTATTTTTGCTCCTAATACAACGAGCGTGACCAGTTTTAATATTTCAATCAAAATATTGAGCGGTGGTGGACCGGTTAATTGGAAATCTGGTCCATCGGATTGGATCCGAGCAAGCGTGAGAGAGTAACACAGATGCCGGGTGCAAATTAGACCGGTAGACATTAGTGATATCGGATCTCTAGATCTTATCTGTGCTCATTAAAATGATTATTACTGACGGTTATTTTCATATTCTCGTTTTATTAATTATAATTGTTGGCGAGCGTCTTTGGGCGGAAAGGCGAGATCTCGCTGCAGGTAGAAGATGTAAATGAAGCTGGCTACTGTTAGGCGTGCCTAGGACCTCATGATGATATGTTACAATTATAAAAGTTACTGTTGATCTTCTTCTTAAGCTATCTATACATATTTATGAAAACTTACATTTTATCTTAAATGCATACGGGAAAGTCAAAATAAAAGTAATGCTTTAGGCTACAAGTAGGCATAAGGGAGGTTTAAGGTTAACACTTACACCTTTAACCTCAAATAATCACACACATCAATCGATGTTTGTCATTTGGTTTTCGTATTATTTTTATTATTTACACTCATCAGTACCACACCACAACCTGGATAAACTTCAAGGAAACACAAAAGTTATAATTTTACTAATCCATTTCTCACCGTATCTTAACGATAGCCGACACGCACGTGTAAAGTACTGATTGTTATAACTGACATCTGAGAAGTCATCGTTTGACCGCAACCAGCATTACATACGTGTGATGCAGACATTACTCGAAAACTTCATCCTCGATTTTTGTTGAACGCTCAGCAAATATTTAATGTGCAATACCATTAAACAAATAAAATATTTATAGTACTGCATATACTAAAAGAGAAATCAGAAATGATAGTAGTAGTCGAAACAGTATCAAGAAAAATAATGAAGTCTAAAAACAACAAACAGAAAAATACGAATATATATATTGACTATAACGCCACAGCTTGAGAAATAAGAATATAAAAAGAAATATATTAGGAGATTCCTAAATCCAACCAAATCAGGCAAGAAATTCTTGAAAATTCTAGAAAATTGCTTGAACATCTTAGAACTTTTGAAGAGAACTCACTACTTAGCAGAAATTGTTGAAATCTTCTGATAAATAAATAAATATCTACAAATAATCAAATAGCATAATTAATCAAAAGTACTTTTTATAACAAAACTCTCGAAATCCAAATGGGGTCTTAAACATAAATATTCATTTACGAGGATCGGGTGTTTTAGAAAAGGAAACACATAAGAAAATACAGACGTTATAAAAATTACCGCGTAAAATTGACTCGATTGTCTCGCAAAAACATCTGCTTTTAGCTTAGAATAGAACCCCGCTTATTTAGCATCTCGCAATGAATGTGCGTTTTATGATAACTTTCGATTAAAGGCACTCGATTCAGCTCTTCACCATGTCCACGGGGGTCTAACAGGGTTTGAAGGCCGCTCCGTACAGAGCTTGATATTCGTTCATTTTCTCGACGATCCTAAAGGTTCCTTATTGGAACGGCCCGCCGGTGATTGGGGGGAATCCCAGGCCGAAAACGGCGCCGATGCCTCCTTCTAGGAGATTCCCCAATTTTCTCTTCCAGACAAAGTACGGCTTCATTCACAAACCTTGTGACCATTCTCAACTTCTTATCTCCTTCGGTGAAGTTGCCTTTGGGTTCCACAGAGTATTTAGTGAAGATGTCCAGGGCTTCCATGTTTACGTCGCGGTCTTTACCTTTTCCGCTATAATCGAATATTTTCTTACGCAATTTCCTACCTAAAAATTCGGATTGGACGATATCCTTCATCACCTAGTTATCTCCTCCCTTTATTATCTCACCAAACACCTTTTTTTTAATCGGTAGCGATGTGTGCGGCTACTTCTAGACCGACTTCATCTGCTAAAGTGGCTCCACTTACTGGGAAACCGAAAGCTTTCTCTAGACTGTTGAGTTATTTTGGTTCAACACCTTCTTGCGGAAGCCTGATGGCCTCGCTCATCATACATGCTAAAACTCTGTTGGTGTAAAAACTGAGACCGTCACCGACGGTGATGACCACTTTTCTTTGTCTCAGGATCACGTCTATAGTCATAGTCTTTGCTATTTTAGTCGGTGGAGATGATCTCCAAAAGTTGCATCTTATCGACGGTGAAAAGTAATGCATGTCCACGACTAATTTATAACGAGATGATCCGGCGGCAATTTTCGTAATATGAATAGCACTGGTATTAGGGGCAAAATGCAACTCGGCTTCACCACGGCTTCAACTTCCTTGATGACCTTATGCTAAATGTTTATATTCTCGAACATAGCCTCAATGACAATATCGATAATATACAATAAGCAATATACTGGACAATCGAAACTCTATATGAGGTTTAAGGTTTGTTGTTACCTTAGAATTACATTCATACAAAGAAGAAATATTTAATCCGATCGCAGAGGTATGCATAATCCACATATTTAAAGAGAATACCAGCTTTACACGCAATCCGATGAGGTGGTACATCGTATAAAATATACCCTCTGAACATCAAAGAAACTCGAAATTGTATCTTCATCTCTTTTGCTTGTTAACCTATCAGCAGTACATGAAATAACCGGACAGACTAATGCTAGTATCGTCAGGAATATTAAACTACTTCTCCCTTGTGATTTGAAATTTCTCTACCCCTCCGAAAGAAAAATTGGCAGAAAAAAATATGTGATTGATCTAAGATACAGAATAGACAAAATCCATGACCAAGTATGCTCTAATATTAAATAGACCGACTATATTAGGCAAAATTATAACGTATAGGTGATCAAAAGCGGTTATGAAAAATATTTGGTATGGTGATGCCTTCCTCCTCTTCTCAAAGTTGCAAAAGCGATGAAATAGACCTCCTAATTATAGAAAGTATCAACCACATTTTTTATAGGATAGGCATGTATTGTACCGAACTGAATTTACCCCTAGAGGAACACTTTACGATCATCCAGGCAGAACTCATAGGGATACTTGTTAAGGCTCAAAAAATAACTGAGCTGAGGATAAAAGGAGAAAACATCTGCATTCATACAGACAGTGAAACCAGTCTTGCTATCTTAAAATATACTAAGGTTTCACAAAAACTGGCAAATGAATATGTTATGGCACCAGAGACAGAATCTGTAGATAACAGAATTGCTCTATTCTGGGTCAAAACACACTCAAACATTAGAGGGAATGATCCACCCTGCTCTGGCAAAAGAGGGAGCATCTCTGAAAACCGACAATAGGTCAGTGCCCTTATCCAAAAGCAATCTCTCAAACATACTGCAAGACACGACTCTTCCAGAACACAAATCAAGGTGAAATAACGCCTCTACTTTTGCTCATTCCAGAAACACCCAACGTCAAACCTCCCAATAATGTGTTAATACATCTCAAACCTAAAATCCCTAATATCCTAACTGAACACTATCAGTTGAAGAAACACCTCTATGTATTAGAATTCGCTGAAGATTTCAACTACAGTTCCGCTCTGGTACCATCAAGGAAAATCCTGCTGGGGATATTATGGCCAAAACCAGCTGACTTGGGAGGCTTGTTTTACAGCAAAATCGTCAACTTTATCTAAGGAGTAAAGTGGATGAAGAGCTAGTCCTCCCATCACTGGAGGTGTATAATGGGTCCAATAAGGGGACTGTGACTTTGTCATCATCCTTATTCTTATCTGTATCCGTTTACGTATTTATAGTATTGAGGTAAACCGAAACTTTATTCCAAACGACTAACAGTTTATGCTGTTTTGAAACAGACAGTATAAGATGAATTTATAGCTGATGGACATAAAAGTCCTTGTAATGTAAATCTTGAACAGCAACTGGACCTGGTCCAACGACCTTTTGATTATTATTTGGTACGCTGTATAGAAGAAGTTTTGAAAATGTTTGGAGAAGTCTTCAGAAACAAGTTAAGGAGGATAGAGGATTATTAATCAAAGAGCCTGCTGTAGGAAATAGAGTTCAACTGGACATAGGTATCTAAAATAAGAGCATCTTTTAACAAAAAATTGCTCCTACCAAAAGCCGAACTATAGAAATGGTAATTATCATACCCTTTAGAAACTTTCTTCTACAAATACAATCAAACAGAACACCATAAAGAAAGTCATTAAGGATTTAAAACATGTTTCAGAAAATCCAACAAAAAAATGTAATAAACCCGAGGAAGGAATAATTCAAAAAGAAAAGAAACACAAAATTAAGAAGGAACATGGAAACAAGAAAAGGCAAAGATGGAGGAATTATTAAAAAAGGAGAAAAAGGGTTATAAAAAAAGAGAAGAAAGGAGGAAAAATAATATGACAGTTAAAGAATCCAGCAATAAGAAAAGGTAAGGATAAAGGAAATATTAGAAAAAGTAGAAAGAGTGAAAGAAAAAGAATATCATAACAGTTAAATTATTTATAAGAGAGAACAAAAACATAAAAAGAACTAAACTAAAATCATAGGAGAAAAATGAAGAAATAATTAGAGCAACGAGGAAAATACTAAAAGAGACTCAAATGTAAATTAATAATGACATGATCGGCTATGAAAAAAGAAAGTAAAATTAGAAGTATATCAAAAGAAGAATATGAAGAAGAACCGGAAGACAAGATGCTATACAAAAATACGCTAGATGAAAAAGATTACCAATGGGATCACAATCAAAACGGATTAATAGAAAAAGGAATATATTCAGAGAATAAAATTATTATAATAGGTAAGGTTGCGATCATTGGACCTTCTAAGCGTTTGATCGCAAAAACTATTATTTATTAGGTTTCTTTGGACACCATTGTTTATACATCTGTCAAAAACATTGTTTTGCTTAAATATTAAGTAATGTTGCCAATTCAGAAGGAAAAATCTAATATTATGGTCAGATTTATACAAGTGTAAGTATCCTAATTAATATTTACATTTGAACGTACTTACGGCTACTTGAAAGAGCATTTAATCCTGTGCATTACTTGTACATTAAACATGTATCAAATGATTCCATTTTATTTGGAACTAGAAAAATGTAAAATTATGCGCAGTTGCTATCACTGAACCACCAAGTAGTTTCTAGCACTGGACCGACTCATATCTTTAGACCAATTTTAGAAAAAAGAATTAGGCTACAATGGCAAAAAGAGGTCAATATTATACGTGGGATGCGGCAGACATTAAGAATGCTTTACAAGAATTGAGGATAACACAAATAGGCTTAAACCAGGCTAGCCGAAAGTTTGAAATTCTGAAAGCTACTTTGAAACGTAGACTGTATTTGAAAAATTTAATAAACAAGGAAGAACTCAAAGTTGTTGGTTCTTTGGGTGATCTTCCGTTAGAGCTTGAAACCCAGCTTTGCAAACATATTCTTGAGATGGAAAGCTGTCTATTTGGTTTGACACCCATTGAAGTTAGGTAGTTGGCATTTCAATTAGCCGAAATAAATAAAACTAAACATCGATTTAATAAAGAAAAACAAATTGTGGGCAAAAAATGGTATTATTCATTTCTGAAAAGCACCCATGGCTAAGTCTTCGACAATCAAGAGCTACTTCTTTTAATATAGCAACAGGGTTTAATCATGTTGTGGTTAAATAGTTTTATTTGAAATATCAAAGAATTGCATGTACACAAACAGTATTCATGAGCCAGAACGCAATTCAATCTGAATGAAACTGGACTCTCTACCGAACAGAGAAAAACAAGGAAGATTTTAGCACTAAAAGGTATGGGCAATTGCAAGTGCTGGGCGGGGTACAACAACGACATCCGTATGTTGTATTAATGCTGCTGAATTTTTCGAACACCCCTTATCATTTTTAAGCTCAACATTTGCTTTCAATCCAGATAGTAGATACATAAATAAGGAAATATTTCTCTAATGGTTACAACATTTTGAATTTTGGAGGCGTTTACTTCGTGGTACATTTTCGATTTTTAAATAAAGAAAACACTTAACTTTTTTATACCACTTATATTTTATTTCTCGTACAGTTTGATAATGTTTACTTTGTAATTGAAACTAGTCACGAGAAATAAAATATAAGTGGTATAAAAAAGTTATGTGTTTTCTTTATTTAAAAACAACATTTTGTGTTATTTTAATATTGGGCGGCCATACAACTCTCGATGTGTAATTTTTTAAGCCATTAGAGGAAACAGAAAAGTGGATGCGTCGGAAGATGCGTAACAATATTTCAAGCATCCGGACTTTTTGGAAAAGCATATTCTCGAGCAGCCACTGTTGGTACCGCCATAAACGGATTTTAGAAAACTGGCATTTTTCCTCTAAATGCATCAATTTTTGAAAGAATTTGTAATGGGACACCCAGTGTCTGAAGGAACACTAGAGATGCCTGCAACGGCTACTGTGTCTGAAAAAATTGCGGATTCAAGATATAAAGTTCGTATAAATCAAATATATTCAAGTGCCAAAAACGTTGTGCACAAATTAAAAGAAAGAAGCAGACCTACTCAATGTGCCAAAGAAATAACATCCTCAAGCTAGAATCAAAGAACAAAATATCACCAAAATAAAAGCGAAGAAAGAAGATCGACAGTTTAAATAATTGGTATTGTAAATTGTGTAAAAAAAGCTGAGAGAGAAGACATGATAAGATGCCAGATATTGCAACTAGGTGCAATCACCATATACAAATTTGCAGTGGTCTAATGATAGCAACTTAGTGGCAATTAAGATGCCAGGCAATAATTTAAGATTTTTTTAATTAAATATTGTAAGAACTGTTGATTTATTTATTTGTTAATTATTATATTTACACTACAACTTGGTGTCTATATAAATTACTTATTAAAAGTTTTGACTAATTCCAGTTTATGAGTTACCTATAATGCAAGACAATTAAGTGGTCCAATTATCGCAACTATACCTTATATATACTTTGATATACAGTGTCTAAAATTTAAATTGTTCCCAAAATATATGAAAATAACTTGTTCAAACAAATCTACGGAAGCCACGAGAGCAGTAGCCACTGTTTTTTTGGCTAGAACTAGAAAATAGATATTGGTACACGAGAAGATATAACCAAGGATAATATTTAAAAGTGAATCATACAGAACTTCTAAAATGATGTGATAACATTACATTTGGTATTTTCTCCGACAACGAGCGTACTATTGTTTAAACACAAGCTCACGTGCACTATAGAAACCAACAGAAAAAACTCAAAAACCTGAAGTGTCAAAAACCAAAACCAAAAGCACACCAACATAAATCATAATTTCCAATTTTTACCAAGGATACAAAATCTAACAGATGTTGAATTCACAGGATTAGAGATGGCAATAATGAATAAATAATTAAAATACTCACCACACTGCAGAAACATATAGAAGCATTTCGAAGCTTTGGTCATAGATAATAAAATTGCTTTAAAACGTGCAAAAATCTATACAACAATCGAAAAAGGAAGTTTTGCCAGTATTAGGAGAAGTAAAACTCTTGTCATCTGGAACATTATTTTCAGAAAACTGACACGTGTTTCGGTCCATGCGGATCATTGATAATCAAAGTTTTTAACTTTGATAATATAAACTTTGTTTTTAACTTTGATAATGATCCGCAAATATGTGAAAATAAAGTATTGGAACATAACAAGAGTTTTACTTCTCCTAATTTGAAAATTGGGTTCCATCAAGAGAGTAGCAGAACACGTATCGATTATATTTTGCCAGTATAATAAAAAAGAACTTCAAGATTCAACAAAACCGAAATTCAGATTGGACAACTAGCAGCGAAATGAAGACAATCAAATCAATACAAATAAAATGTGAAAATCAACAGTTAACCATTTGTAAAGTAGATAAAGGAAACACAATCCTAAAACAATTAGATTATATAAACAAAGTACAATATTTTTACAAGACAACGACTTTATAGAATTAACTAAAGATCCAATCTCAGACACGCAAAAATATTTCGTTGCACTTTTAAATGATTGCGAAGATATTATAGGTGAAAAACAGCAGTACAAAAATAAAGAAATAAATCCTAAGGTCCAGTTCCTATATGGAATGCCAAAAATACATAAAGATAACATCC
Organism: Ontholestes murinus; assembly: GCA_963969525.1. NCBI lineage: Eukaryota > Metazoa > Arthropoda > Insecta > Coleoptera > Staphylinidae > Ontholestes > Ontholestes murinus. The sequence continues at coordinate 18,733,777 of OZ018389.1, forward strand.
CAATCCGTCCAGTATATAATAACGCACCCACTTACGAAATAACAAAGTTTCTCAACGCCTTACTCCCAACAATAATCCAATGCAATTCAAGATATTCAATAAGGAATCACAAAAACAAACATGTTTGATGTCAAACAGAAGAGTTGAAGATACTAATAGAAACGAAGATGACAATCATGAATTTAAAGAAGAAATATTACACCTCCTATTTTTTTGTATCGACTTTTGTATTGAATTATTTTTAATTCAACCATAAATTTTGTAAGCTAAAAGGACATGGAATGAGACACAATCACTTTGTTTTACCACTATATTTTAAACAATTACAGTGACTATAGTTTCGACTATAAGATAAGCTAGTCATTATCAAACTAAAATCATTCTAGATGTACCACGAAGTAAACGCCTCTACCATTAAATATTTAAATCTTGATCTATTAATAAGGCCAGAGGCAAAGAAGGAGGTGAAAGAAATATTAAGAACAGAATATGAGCATTCGTTATTTTTTAGTGGAGTTGAAAACGAACAGAGAGCGGCAGCAGAAACATCATGTCTGCACGAGCAGAAAATAGAAGGATGGAATGAAATAAATTAAATAATACTTATTAATAAATTAGGAAATATAAAGGTGAATATAGCAAATATAAGATAAAAAAACGCACAATATACATTTTTGAACATAAACATAGGAAGCAAGTAATTGGAAGGTTAAATAGAAACTTGGTTTTGTTTCACAAGATCATCCAGAAATACCAAAGACAACCAAGATGAGCATTGTAATATCAAATTCTCTACAAGACTAAAAAATGTAAGTATTATCAAAATAGTGAAGCAAACCCAGTGTTTAATTAATCTTTTAATTAACATAAAAATTTTCACTATGGGTTAAGCGAGAATTTAATTCATCGTACAGAAATTGATGTATACATGATAGGAGATTTTAAGGGGCGATTAGAAAAATATAAGGAATATAGCGTAGACTTGAGAAGGCAAAGCGAAGGCCAAAGAAACAATAATGGCGAAAAATTGATTGACTTCTTCATAGAACAAAATTTAAATAATAGCTAATACATTTTTACCATAAAAAAAACCCATAAGTATACAAGGGAACAAAGCAGATGTGAAAGATTATTAATAGATTATATTGCAGCAGAAAGTAGAAAAAAATAAACATAAAAGATTAGAAGAGATATTAGTGATTTAAATTATTAGTTCATTTTCTACAACAACCTAAAAACTTTAATATATTTTATTAGGAAATATGAAATAGAAAGTACCACTATTTACTAACTGTAAAAATAGACCAAGGAAACGGAAGAGAAATTTTAAGAATAATGATAGGATGAAGAAATATAATCATACAAGCTAAAATTATTATTATCAATCCTATGATAAAGTAATAAAAGCATACAAACTAAAAAAGACTTCCTTTTTTCTAGTTTGTATGCTTTTATCACTTATTACTTTATTACAGGAATGAAAAGGCGATCAATCACAAAAGAAAAATTCTTGGAAAGCTTGAAACAATTAAATTAAACAATAAACTAACAAGGGTAACGCAAAGTGTATATGAGAAGTTTGATGATAGATTCAGGAAATAAATATAATGAGTAAACTTCCTCATGATGATGTATAAGATGAAGTTTTGTGAATTGGATAATGAGAGATTGGTCAAAGATGTATGGAGAACGTGCATAGGAACAAGTTTAAGTGGGTGGAGGATGGAACGCAGAAAGATGTATAAAAGGGTAGAAGTGTCTGAGAATATTGTGAATGAATAGTTTGAGAATAGAGTAAATGTGTCTGGCATTGGTAAAAGAGAAGTGGAAGGAGGTTTAGTTGCAAAAGAGGTAAGGATGTATTTGGAGAATCACAAACAATACGAGATATGAAAGGTGATAGAGTACTTCACTAATAGTGGCTTCTCAATGAAGACAAAATTACCCTGGCATCAGATAGATAGAGAGGAAGGAAGGGTTGGATGGGGGGAAGGTATGGTATTTGCAGATGTGATATTACTATAAAACAAATAACTAAAAATAATACCAGGAAAAGATAATTATATGAAATAGGGTACTGAAATAATGTTGTAAAAATGAATAGTACCAAAACATAAGTGATGACAATAAGAGGAGAAGAAACGAAAACAAACACTTTTGAAATTTTTAAATAGCAGAGATCATATATGATTGTGATTGAATAGAAATATTTACTCTCAGTATTTTTAAAACTTATATTTATTGCTAGTAATTCCAAAAAAATTATTAATTACTTTATCAACTTTATTTCAGACAATTGATTACATCTCGTATGTTTCATAACGATAATTATGGTAATGTCATAAGGAAATAAATGTTCCAATTTAAATTTGATATATAATTGCGATGAAGTAATTTCTTGTACATTAATTTACATTTTAACCTTGCCATGACAATAGGTAGGTAGGTCATAGTCAAGGGCAAGATCGCTCTAATTTACTTCCACGATTACGTCATGCCGACACAAATTTAACACTGGAATTAATGGTGATACTCGCGTTTTATTACTGTTATTCGTGAATCTAAGGTACACTTTTACATTAACAAAATATTTAATGTAAAGTAATAAAATGAAATCAAGAAGTAAACGGGTATAACATTTAATATATTTAGTTTAGTTTCGATTTACATGGTACTCCTATATTAATTTTATTATTTTGTAATTAATTCGTTTTGATTATTAATTATTTTAATTATTAGCATACATTTTTGTTCATATCTCGGTTGACATTTAAATAAAAAAATATTTTTTTGTACTGACAACAAAATTCTTTATTTAGAGTGTTAGAGGGTTTAATTCTCATTTAATCCGTGGTGAAACATTTCTATGTAAAATTGGAATTATTTATTTTTCATATTTATTAAACTAAAAGTTCAAAATTGTTAAAAACAATTAAATTCTAAATTTCATTTCGATATATCTCTTATAATTCCAGATATATTCACTTAGTTCCACGAATTTGCCTATCACTGCATAATTATGGTGTTAAATACTCAATAACCTACTTATATATCGTAGGTTGAAATATTTCAATCAACGTTAATATTTATTTCGTAAAGAGAAAATCAAAAACTATATTTAATTAAAAATGATAGTTTTCATTATAAGTAACATTATAAATCTACTACTTATTTGTAGATTTATAATGCTATTTATAATAAAAACTATCATTTTTAATTAAGTATGGTTTTTGAATCTCTCTTGATGAAATAAAAATTAACGTTGATTGAAATATTTTAACCAACGATGAAATATAAGTAGGTTATTGAGTTCCATACTTTTAACACGGTAATTATACACTGCTAGGCAATACATAAGTATATGACTATATATTAGAAGAATTGCTATAAATAAAAGAATATAGCAATAAATTTCTCTGCTTACAATAACGTAAAACTAATCATTTAAAATTAGATACATTGTGCAGACGATTATTTTAATAAATCCGAATAAAAAGATAAAAATAATTATTATCTAAAGACGTGACTAGAAGTATAAAACAAACATTAACATACATTTCTATTATTTCAATGTCCACAATTAGAAAGCAATTGTTATTATTCGATTTAATCATCCTTTTAAAGCGCACTCCCTTTAATTACAAATTTAAAGAAATCATCTAATCAAGAACTTCCTGAACAAAAAAACTCTGATTACTACCATTAAATTTAATAACATTTTTAATCCCGCCATTAATTATTGCCCATTTTTTCCCCACTAACGACTCGACGGCATTAACCGATTAATTAATAATCGGGCGATTAAAAAAAATATATATATATAGTCGATTTTCCAGTCTCACGAAATCACCATAATCTACGTATCTGAGTAAAAAAAAACTCGAAAATTTAATGACCCACTTGAATAATTTAATTGGTGACTCAGTCGTTTGATGCAACTTCTGGTTTGGGTCTGTTTTTTTTTTTTTTAAATTTATTCTCTCTTCTGCTCGACTCCTTGCTTTCCTATGTGGAACGGTTGTTTTCTAATGGAGTCGGGCGAGAGAAGAAAGTTGCTTCTGTTAGGGAGATGAAGAAGTAGAGATTCGGTGTTCTAATATATCTAAATTAAAATCTTGTAATGTGTAATGTGTATTGTGTACGCGGAGTTAATTGCTGAGTTACTGGCCTGTTAACGATGGGGAAAATTTATTGGAGATCGTGGTTCTATTCGCAATTTGCAATGTGTAAATAATCGTGGAGTTTAATTTTAATAATAATTTATTACAGTGTTATAATTCAATTCTTTAACGACGTGATGTATTAATTGTATTGTAATAATAAGATACTATAAACCACAATTATTATTTAATGACTAACTACACAAAAAATAATTCTGAAGTAGTAGCAAATGGTATGATAAAATTAATTGCATATATTGTAAAGTCGAAAAAGCGGAGTTTAGAAGCTATAATATCATAATGAATCGTGCCAAAAGCTTTTGTAATATCAATATAAATAGTATCGATTTGCATACGTTGATCAAGTTGTGAAACAGAATTGGAAAAATTAAGCAAATTTGACACGACTGATCTCGGATGGTAATGAAAGAACTAATTTGATGATACATTATTTTAAATATAATCATTTCAAATAACATAAAAAAATATATTAATTACTGAGATGGGATGATTGAAATATCCAATTTGTTTTCACTTTTAAAAATTGGCGTCACTCGGATAGTTAGCCATTTATCAGGAATAATACTCCTGTTAATAAATAGGTTAAATAGATCAATGATTCTATCAAGAAATGTATACAGTCCTTAAGTATAAATACCAGAATTGGGTCTTTATGTCTTTTAGTTCATAACCGCTCGCAAAATATCACTTCTATTTATTTTTATTATTCTACAAGTAGGATAGTCTGAACTATTAGTTTTAACAGGGCTGTATTTATGATTCTTAAAAACACTTTTAAAATTTGTAACAAAACATTCAACAATATTTTTTTGATTCATAATATTAACTCTGTTAAAATGCATATTGCCAGGAATTTGCTAAATGATCTTTTCGTTTTTACTTGGAGAATAATTTTTTTGGGTTCCTTCAAACTATTAACCTTCATGCCACAAATATAATCTCAGTGATTAGATTTAATAAGACTTTCTTTCTTTAATATAACAATCTTCAGTTTTAAATAGCTGAACTTGTGCTTCTTAATCATTTTAATTGCCCTACCTTTACTTCTTAGCATTTTTTAACTAAATACTAAACCATGGAGGATACTTTTTACTTCTAGGATTAAATCTACGCTTATGAAATCATTTGAAGAAATCATCATCTAGTATATTATAAATGCCTGATTTGGTTCGGTAATATTTATGACATCCCTTCAGTCGATTAAAGAAATTTCTTTATACACGATTCTAAGGTCAGCTTTAGTAAAATCATAAGATAAAAGTGATGAATTGGCTGAGAACTAAGCTACATTAACCGTAGGTAATTAGAAGTCACACCGCAATGCCGGATGATGTAAATATTTTTTCACCAAAGCAATATCCTTGGATTTTATACTGGGTCCGAAAATAATAGCATGGAAAATTCCTTGGTTTACATTTAAAACAGAATTGAGCTACAAAAATTTATTAAATTGGATAAAATTATTGAAGCATACAATGTGAGGATGTAGGCCTCGATGATCTGATTCAAATAAGTACAGATTGGTCAAGTTGAAGTCTTCTAAAATCAAACCTGGTTCCTGTAGATCTGTTTTTGTTTCCAATTCTTCAAATAAATTTTCATATTCAATAACACATGATGAAGGTGGAATATATATGCAATCTAAATGAATTATCCTTTCATTAACTATTATTTTCACAATTACCAATTCAATAATGCCAGAAACACGACAAAATCCATTAAATGCATTTGGAAATAACTCAGAATCGAGAATGCCATTATGTTGTTATGTTTCTGTTATACAGAAAATGTTACAGTTATCATAAAAAATATTGTTTTTCATACTCATATCTTGATTCAGCCATATTAAATATTATAATTGACTTAGCTCGTATTTGTCTCTGCAAAACTTTATCACATATATCATTATCCAGAATGTCATTGGTATTATTTTCGTGAATAAGTCACGATCTGCTCTTATTTAATTCATCTAATTGTCTAATTTTATTCAATAAATCCTCAATAGGGCTTCTCATTATAGCTTTATCATCCTTAAGATCATTAATTTCTGTAATAACTCGCATTAATTCACAATTTCCTTGTACTAGGTGATCACATTTTAGTGAAACTGTCTCGATAGTGAGTTTCAGATTTTTGATTAACGACATTCAGTATTTTTAAGTGATTTCGCATGCTGGGTGGCAGTATTTATTACAGATAGGACATGTTGTTTTATTTGCAACTTTACTGCCAATATTTGCCAGCACACATGTTATCAAACGGCTTCGTTTTGCTTTTATCTTGCTTTCCTGACATGTTAAATAATAAGTTGCGATCAATTTTAATAATAGGATAGGAATAAACAAAGGAGAACACTTCACACCAGTAAGACCCTCACGGTGATTGACCTAAACAACACAGACTGGCCCGATCGAGAGGTTTGACAAAAGAGTACAAAGGATATAATTTAAACAAACACGTTTACTTTGTTAAACTTAAAGTTTAAGTTTGTAAATCATCAGTTACTGATCGAAACTCAAGTCACTTAAAAAATAAAGTGTGATATCAACAAAGTAAACGTTTCTGTTTAATTTTCCAAGATGTATCAGGAAGTAAATGCGTTAACCATGAATCAATTTGATATAATTTAGTTTTAATTGTTAATTGTGTATAAAAATTTTCAGCTCGTACGAGGTTCGAACTGAAGACATCAAAATTCGAAGGTTCAGTGCACACGATGCTTACTGTAAGACTGTGTCAGCGTATGGATAAAATTATAGAACTTGTTGTAGACGAAGATCAGTTATATACAGTTCACTATCACTTCTTCACATGTGTGTGCACTTTTGCCCCTTACGTACGTACAAACCACACTTACGATTCAGTTTGAGCAAAATTGATTTTATAGGTTTGCTGAATATTTAATAATTATCAAAATTTGCCGGAGAGTTCACGAACACTCAAATATAGTGTTTAGGTGTTTAACATTTGTAGACGTCTTTTCGTTTTTGCTGTAGAAGGTACGATTCTTTGATACTTTCGGAAAAATCACTTTTGACATGCGGAAAGTTGAATTTTTTGAAAATACAACAGCTTTTTCTTCAATGTTTGAAAATTAAACATATATTTTCAACAAATAATAGCCTCATCAAGTAAGATATTTATTAAATGATTCTTTATTATCACCACTCTTAACTCACAACTTCTAAAAAGCATTTATGATCTTTAATTTTGAATTTAAATTTCGCTTTTTCAAATTTTTAAATTTGTATTTTGAATTTTCTCGCATATAAATGCAATAAATCCATTATATTTTACTTATAATTATATTAGAAGCAGAAAAATTGAAAATAATTCTAATAAAATGGGGCCACATCACCATTTTATTAGAATTATCATAATACTTTCCCTATATTTTTCTCGAAAACTATGAGGATTACGCAAAAGGCTATTCTTAACAGTTTGCTCAATTTTGGATTCTTTACAATTACTTGTTATATAAATTTTATTTAACTCCTATAGTTTATTAGCAATAGGCAAGAAAAGTTAAGAACTTTATGAAAAACATGTTTTATTAAAACTTGTTCAGTTTCTTATTCTCTTTAACTTTTATTTGAAAATATACCTTCATTATATATCACATTCAGATTTTACAAATAATATTTATACCTCATTAATAATGTTTTCCCATAAAGAGTTGTGTAAAATGTACCACTGAAATATCACATTATGAATTTGATAAATGGCCCAAAGTGAATAAAAATAAAAATTGTTCATGGAAGCCATAATATGACTCAATTTATCTACTCTCTAACTTAACGTTAACTTAATACTATAGCATTCACTTCATATTCTATAAATTATTATAATTGAAAAAAGTATAGGTTGAAGTTCAATTATAAATAGAAAACCCGTTTTCGTTGAAAAGTACATACAACCAACGTTATCCATTGAAAATTTATTTTTTTATAATAACTTATGCTTTCCATTTCATGGCAGTTTTGTGAGTGGTAAATAACTTTGACAGTCCTCCATATTGCCCCTGACATGGTTCAACAGGGAGCGTAAAAGATGGTATTTCGTGGATGCAAGGTCCGGAGAATACGATGGATGCTGAAGGACCTCTCATTCGAGCTCTCGAAGTGCGTCTTTGATGACTTATGCAACATGAGGCCTGGCGTTGTCGTGAAGGATTATAGTTTGGTCTTGTCAATTTGGTCTTTTCAGTGAAACAGCCTCTTTCACGTGGTGTAGCCAAGCAATGTTCCGTGTTGACCATGCCATTCCTTTGTTTGGATCGAGGTCATTGAATAAAGATGATTGAGAATTATCATCCCAGTTCATTTTTTCGACAAATGCACGACTTGTTTGGTAACCGTCCTCCTTCAAATGTCCTTTGAGACGCTCTTTCTCGAATTCAGAAGGTTTTTCGTTGCGGGACGTGTCGTTGACGTTAAAATAACCATTTTTGAACTTTGCAAACCATTTCCATGCTATAGACTAGCCTATGACACATTCTCCGTACCCGTTCCAATTGTCCCGGGCTGCTTCAGGAGAAGCTTTTTGTCCTCGATGAAGAGCGAAGACAGGCAGTTGTCGAAAATGCTGCTCTTTACCTCCTGGATATTCCATTTCTAAGCCTCAGACGTAATAAAAAATTAAATTACTCAAAAAACCGATTAACATAGTTTTGTTGAGCAGAACGAGTTCTATCGAAAGAATATTATACACTCTCTCAAACAGCAAACATTGTTGTAGAATAAAAGAAAATATAGAAATGCTACGAACTTACTCCCCAGCCAAATATAATATGTCTCAATTAAAGAATACCTCTCCATTCTTATAACACTCTAGAAATTAGAATTCTTTTGGTCTTGTGTGCCTATTTTAACCTTCTTGATACCCAAATGGGTGGAGTAAAACACTTGCTTTGTTCCATGATTTTATTATCAGTTAACACGTATCAGGAAACTGATAATAAAATCATGGAACAAAACAAATGTTTTACTCCACCCATTTTGAATATACGGTTCCATCAAGAAAGTAGCAGAAGAAGTATTGAATATATTCTTGATACCCATCTGAAGCAAATATATTTTCAATATTATTATTGTTTACTGGCAATATCATGGCAATTATTCAGTTATAATGGCTATTAGTCATCTGAATATAAACATTAGATCAAAAGTAAATAGTCTATTTTATATTATTAAACATTGGAAAAAGAATTGTATGTTGTATCTGCTGACTTCCATAAAAATTGTAACACCTAGATTTTATTGAAATTTTTATCAATCAAGTAATATATAGCTGCCTGTGGTATATCGTTCCAAGCTTCTTGAACCCTTAACTGGAAATGTTGTAAGTTAGTGTAAGAAAATCTGGAGGGTGTGCTAATGGGCGACAAATCAGATAACCGAGCAGACCATCTGAGGACGGCAATGTTAGCTTCTTCCAAATACGTTTTGTAGCTCCTGCCATATGAGGCGCGCATTATACTATTGGAAAATGGGATTTTCCATCCCCTGAAGATATGAAAGCGCAACAAATTCTAGCACATTGCCAATATAACCAGCTGCGTTTAGGTTCCCCTCAATGAAGATCAAGGGTGATCTGCTACCCATATCATCATTTCTTACGTGATGGCTATATTGCGTTCCACAAAAAATGTTGGTTTTTTACCTTCTCCGCGCATTCGTCTGACCCTTCTATGGCCATCGTGGGCTCACAAGCAAAATGGGAACTTCTCACTAAACACAATTTAATGCCATTCTTGCGCTCAGTTTAATCTATCATTGCTCCATTCTAGCCTGAGTAGATAATGAAATGGTGTAAGAGGAAGACATAAAAATGGACGATATGAACGCAGCTTGTAAGATCTTATCCAGCGATAAATAGTTGACATAACATTCTGGGTCCTAGGCCTCTCATCCAATCATTTGCAATTGAAAGAATTGTTGAAAATTGTCTCTTGTGGCCAAAAGTTTTAAGCGACATTCTTCTCAATCTGTAGTCCTCTGGGGAAGGCCAGATACAGGGCGATGATGTTGTTGAACCTCTTCCTCGGACCATTTGAACCAACATCTCAATTGAAAATTCATTGAGGAATTCGAAACTTATGTCAGGAAATGCATATATAAACATGGAACACAACATGTGTATGAATCCAAAAAAACCTATCTCATTACCGTTGTAAAATTTTGGTTTACATGATGAACATTTTTTTAAGCGAAAGTCTTGGCCAATAATGCGGCCACGTTCAAAAACATTTAATTGGAAAAAATGTTGATGTCGACGTATTCTTGGCATTGTTCTCAAGTTCTGATGGAAATCGTAAACAAAGAATTGATTTATTTCTTCACATTTATTGTTTCTAAGTACTGGCTAGATTTTATTTAAATCAACACTTTGTTTCATGAAAATAGACATTTTATGAAAATATCAATAAAACCATTCAATAAATTCTAGCTGTTGCAATTTTTATAGAAGTCAGTGTATATACAAAATGATTGTAATAATCAGTTTTTAATAATCTGCGTTAAAAATTAATATATTAATGAGGTCAATTTGGTCGTTAATTAGTGGGGTTTCCATATAAAATCTGAAAATCTTTCTTTATGTATATTCAATTAATTTAACCGACTTTTATTACATAATAAAAATATTAAAATACTAAAACTTGTGTTTTATAGGCATCATTTACGATAAAAGAAATAATTGACATTTTAATGACACAATGAATATATATTATACTCCCATATTAACAATGTTTAAAATGTATAAAATCGAGATCATAAAATAACATAACTAATATTTAATTATGATTTAAAGACGGTACATTGGACTGTACAGATAAGAGATCAATGTTGAATGCTTGCTAAAAAATCTTGTGGTCAGAGGCCTATAAAGGTGATAATTTACTAGATCCAGCAGAAAAAAGAATGTATACAATAGTAGAACTTAGTAAGTCTCTAGGAGGGAAAAGTTCTGAAGACATAAATATCGAAGATATTAAAGAAAATTAAATAAATTAATTAGAATAATTAAACTAGTGGATGAATAGGTTATTGTAGTAATTTTGTTGAAAATAGCAACTAATTTAGGGGTAACAGTTTGAGATTTTACCCTCAAAATCATAATTGAAACATTTTGTTGAGTTTTAAGTCATTTTAGTATTTTTACTGTAATAATCAAAGAAAAAGATAATTTTATTCAGTTATGTATTGACCATTTATTTCGATGGCCTAGTGTCATTTTTTGGTAACATCATTATGCCACGCTCAATGAACTTCTGACCCTTCTCAGCAAAATATAAAAAAAAGTGCCGTTTGACGCCATTGACTGAATTGAATTGTTTACCACTTAAAGAATTTTGTGAAGATAGAAACTGATAGTAGTCGGACGGCGTAAGGTGTGGTGAGTATGGTGGATGGTCCATCAAATCCCATCCAAGCTCCAGCAACTTCTGGCAGTTCACTAATGTTATGTGACCTCGCAATGTCATGTTGGAACACAACAGCCTTACGAGTTGCCAATTCTGTCCGCTTTTCGTTGATGGCTTCATTCAATTTGTCCAATGAGCGACAGTACACGTATTGATGATTTGGTTCTGTGATAGCAGCTAAAAATACACGACGCCTTTGTAATCCCACCAAATTAAGAGCATAACCTTAACTTTTGACGGATTTGCTTTGGAAGTAGTTGCAGAGTTCATATGGAATCCAAATATTGAGTTTACTAACATATCCCAACTTGTGCAAATATATTTTTATGATCGTTTCAGATTAATATTTCAGCGTCCTTTCGAGTCGTGTAACGGCGGTTTAATGTCTTTATTTGATCGGCTTAAACTGGCTTTCCTGAACGTGGCGCATCTTTGACATTGAAATTAACAGAACGGAATTTGGCAAATAAATTCTTGCACTAGCATTCTGTTAAGCAATCTTTACCGTTCTCAGCATATAACTTTTGATAGGATTGCTTTACTTTTTTCCCATTTCTGAAGTAAAACAGTAAAACATTGCGATATTCCTCGGTTTGCTTTTCCATCTTTTGACCACTGCTTTACTATGACTACTGAATCGATTGACGCACCTTTATAAAATGACAATTGAAGTGTCTCCTGTCAAATGGTATTTTGGTTAGATTATTTAACAGAAGATGGTTAAAAATACAAGTGCAGACATCTATTGGTCGGAACTGAAATGACTTAAGACTCAACCCATTAATATTTGAATCCGGTTTTAAACTAGTGTATTGGACTGCACAGATAAGAAAGCTTGGATTACTCTCCATTGAAAAAAAAATTGGTTTGTGTTTTGTTATAAGCGTAGAAAACTAATGAAGATTGAAAAATTAAGTAGATTTTAGAGTTCGACTGTTAATTTGGATAATGCACCAAGCCATCCGAAAGATTTTAGTCATTCCACAAATGTCGATATAATATTCCTATCGCCGATTAAAAGTTCATTACTTTAACCGTTAGATCAAAGATTTATAACAACATTTAATATAGATAACTTTAGAATAGATTTTGAATACGAAAAATTTTGCAAACATGAAAAATATTTGCAAGTTTAAGCTGTATAACTTCATCCACCAAATAACGAAAATCATTGCATCATTGCATTCATGCCACAAAACGTTATAGTCATTCAATGTGATAATTTAATTGATCCAGCAGAAATCAGGATGTATGTAATACTAGAACTTGGTAAATCTCTAGGGAGGAAAGGTTTCGAAGACATGGATATCGAAGATATTAGTTAGCGGTGGATGAACAGGTTGTTGTAGCAATTTTGTTGAAAAGAGCAACTAATACAGAAAATGGCAGCAACAGTTCAAGATTTTACTCTCAAAATCATAAAGAAAGGCCTTTCGTATAGTTTAATTTATATCTGACTTCATAAAAATAAACTTTGCAGTGGATTTTGAATAAAATTACCAAAAAAAAAAACTATTAAAATTACAATTTACTATTAAAATCATGCAAATCATGCAAATTAAACCATCAAAGAACTAAAACCTTTAACGTTAAAGGCTAGTGGCAGTTCAAACAAATAGTTTAATTGATCCAACAGGAAGCAATAATGGATTTAATAGTAGAAGTCTCTAGGAAGAAAAGGTTGTTACAATATAAATATCAAACATATATAAAAGGTTTTGGTAGAAAAACAGATTGATGTAACAATTTTTTGAAAACAGCATCTGAAATAAACCATCATAATCTAAATTAGACAATGACAAAATCGACGAAAAGAATGAAGATTTAACTCTAAAACTTATAAAGAAAGACTTAGACTTTTCTGAACAATTTGAATTATATTTTTTAAGTGAAGTTGTTTCTACTGAAAGAAGCAGAAAATTTAAAACAAAACTTGACAAATGCTTGGTTCATACAACGAAATTTATAAAGTTCTCTCGATCAAAAGCAAACAACAACCTGGAACAATTTTTATACCAGGTAATGCTAACATAAAGGTAAACAAAAGCTGTTCTAATATGTAAAAAGGTTATATGAAATAATGTTGACAAAACCTTAAAGCTCAAATATACTTCTCTACCAAAGTGTAACAAATGATTTCACTTGTATTCTTCTTCTTGTATGTAGAAAAGGTTATAAAAAGTTGTTCAAGCTATGCCAAAAATGCAGAAAATTAGACTTGAAAATATCAAAGTTATAATAAAATATTCATATATTGAATGTATAGATGATAACATGAGATAACGATAAGAAAATATGTATGAAAAATCAAAAAATGTCTCTATCTTTATATCACAATTCCCTCATAATTTATCAACTCATTTTATCAATCATAATGATAGTTAGGCTTGCTAGCTAAGAACTTCTTTCTTTACGTTTAATCTCGTTGATTGTTGAGGCACTTATATTTTGAAAATCCATTATCACTTAATATAATAATAATAGTAAACTATTGGTGATTTTCAACTTTTTATTTTACTCACTACAATTGTTAAATATAATATATTTCTTCACCCGAAGAAGCTACAGTGTAGCGAAACAATTGTAGTGAGTAAAATAAAAAGTTAAAAATCATCAATAGTTTGCTATTATCTTTACGTTTAAATTAAATTCAGACAGGGCAGAAAGACCGCAGGTCTATAGGTCTATAGCCCAGACGGACTAACACCATACAGAATTAAGATTTTCAAAAATTGCTAAATATTATACCTTTGAAGATACCTAAGCTATGAAAGTTTAAGAAATTATTTTATTTGCTATAAATGTATGACGAGATTTTTACATAAAGCTAATAAATGCAATTTGTTAGGTTTTGAAGAAAAAAAATAGAGTTTAAAAAACAAAAATCACTAAGCAAAACAAAAATAACAAAGACTTTCCTTAACATACTACAAAGGTTATTAGAAAAAAAGTAAGCAGAACCAAAAATGCATAATTTTAAAACTTTTATTTAGAGACTTTTCTAAAAATTTAGAACAAAGATCACGGATTAAAACAAATAAAATGAAATTCTGCCCCTAAATGCATAAAAATATTATAAGAATTGTTAACAAAATCGAAATTTTAGATCTTAAATGTACAGATGTTAACATAAAGCTAAAGAAGGTCTGCTCCAATGTGTAAAAGGTTATAAGGGAGGATTTTTAGCAAAACTAAAAGTGTCAAATCTATCTATCTATCAAACATGTTTTCAAGGTCATAAATTTAACATTTTTGTTTTTTTTTTTAAATAATTTCACTTATGTTCTCCTTTTTTGAAGATAGATAAAGGTTATTTAAAGATATAGAAGTCAAAACAAAAATGCAGAACCTTAGAGTTTAGAGAAAAGAAGTAATTATAAAAAAACTCTTTCAAAAATTTCAGTAGATTAAACAAAGATAACTAAACTTGTTTGGATGCATAAGGATGTTTTTAGAAGAATCAGACCTTAAATGTATAGATGCTAAAATAAAGATCACAATAAGAAAAATATGTAAAGAAACCCAAAAAATGTTAAATATTAAGATAGATATAATAGATAGATAGAATTTGGGGAATTATTTTATTTGCTCAAATATGTAACGCGATTATTAGATAAAGCCGATAAATGCAAAATTTTAAGCTTTTAAAATACAAAAGCTCCTAGAGTTTGGGAATATATTCACAGAACGAAAAAAAAACAAAGACCTTATCTAACTCACTAGAAACATTATTAGAATAATAGAAGTTTAATTTTTAAACCTAGAAGATACAAGCGTTTTCAAAAATTACGAAACATTTTTACAGAGTAGAATGAATAAAATCATAACCTGACCTAATGCATAAAAATATAAGCTAAATAACAAAAGCTACATTTCAGATCTTAGATGTACATATGTTAATATAGAGATAATGAAAGTCTGCTCTAATATGTAAAAGGGTTATAAGAAAATATTGCTAGCAAAGCCAAATATGTTAAATTTTTGACCTTGATGATACGTTTAGTGGACGTATCTTCAATATCAAAGATATAACATTTTTATTATTTTGAGAAATGATTTCACTGATGTATACAAAATAAATGGAACTAAATAAAGATTATTTGAAGATATTATGAAAGCTAAAAATGCAGAATCTTAGATTTTGAAGATACCAAAGTCTAAAGTAAGCAACAATTATAAAGAAAACACTATTTCAAAAATTTCACTTAATAAAACGGAGACAAAGAATACTTGTCCTGACACACAGGAATTTTTCTAGAAGAATATATGTAAAATAAAACATTGTTAGTCAGATCTCGAATGTACGGATGCTTACATAAAGATAATGATAAGAAAAATATATAAGATAACCCAATAATTATTAAATATTAGACCTCAAAGATGTGAATGCTACGAAAGTTTGAGAAGTGATTTTATCTGATCAAATATTTAATGAAATTATTAGATAAAGCCAATAAATACAATAGCTTGCGCATTGAAGACACAAAAATTGCAAATGCACCATAGAACCTAGAAGACACAGACGTTTTCTAAGAATAAGAAAATTTGTAATTCGATAAACGATTATAACGAATTGGGGGAAGTAATACACTTGTTATGTTCCATTTGTTTATTATCAGGTAACTGACACGTGTTTCGGTCCTTACGGATCTTTGAGAATTATTGTCAGTTACCTGATAATATACACATGTGACATAACAAGTGTATTACTTTTCCCAATATGAAAATTTGGTTCCATCAAGAAAGTAGCAGAACAAGTATCGAATATAACGAATACTTTTGCATTATTGCAAGGGTTTTTAGAAGAAATAAAGGTAAAATCGTAAATGCTAAAGACTTTAAACAAACGTTAATACAAAGATAACGAAAATTTGCTATAATTGATATAAAAAAATATAAAGGCAAAACTAAACATGCGTGATGGTATAAAAAACATTTTTATTAAGAAAAGTAAAAAATTCAAATTATAGCCTTTAGCAAAACCAAAAAAGTGCAAAATCGTCGGCCTTAGAAGATTTGCAGGCAAGGTTTCAGAAAAGGTTTTTCTTATCCCTGCTTGATGGTACAAAAATTTTATTAGGAGAAATAAGTAAAGCAAAAAATTCAAATTTTAGCCTTTAGAAAAACCAAAAAATGCAAAATCTTCGGCTTTTGGCAATACGTAGGCAGAGTTTAAGAAAAGATTTTACTTGAACCTGCTTGATAATAAAAACATTTAAAATACTTCAGCTATAAGAGTTTAAAGTAAACTTTTAGTTGGCGAAATAAAAAGTGGTGAAGATGCATAAATTGTCAAGATTAATGTTTTATTTGTGCAAGATATCTTTTACAAGTTGAAAGCATCTATTCTAGGAATGTGTGGAAACATATTACTAATATTAAAATGAATACATTTTGAATTTTTGTGATTTTTAATTGAACTGATTTAATAATTTAGTAGATTCTCTGCATTTAATTTTTGACAATGGTGGAGATTTGGGCTTGAGGTATAAGAGGTTCAGGAAGATTTTTAGAGCTATTTCTGACTCTATTAAGCATATTAAAATCTTATTGAAATAAGAGATTTTTTTAAAACGGTGCTAATAAAAGAAGAGAAGAGGATGAGTAATTAAATTCATCAATGCACTGTGATTGAGGTAATCTAAAGTTCACCAATTAATTCAATTTCTTGGGCGACATTAGTTTTCATGTCAGAGTAAACAACACAAAACGTTCTGAGTAACTTTACTGAAAATACATTAAACTTTATTATTACATTAGGGGTGCCTGTTGTCAGATGGCAGCACCTGGATCGTCCATTGTTGAAATATAAGAAGCAACACTCGAATTAAATTAAATTAGTGTAGTATTAATTAAAAAACACTAAAAACCTTTCTTCACAATTTTATTTAAATTCACGGATATATATTTTGGACACAAAGTGACCATTATCAATGTTTTAATACTCACAAAAATCAAACTAGTGTAGTATTATTTTTTACATTTTATATAATCTTGTAAAGGTATTAGTTTTTTTGCTTCGTATAACATGAACCTGTATTAATTTAGATAAGATCTGAATTATCCTTATCCTTTGTGAACTCTCTTAATTACCACATAAAAACGTTTAGATGTAAACGCTATAAATACTCACATCTAGATAACGACGCACTACATCAGATGAAAATTGCGTACAGTAAATTTTGCAATAAATAACTGTTGGGATCACACAGGGACATCATCTTTATTTAACAAAGTATCCGTGAAACGTTCGAGCAAGCAGAAGGGTAGCTTTTAACGCCCCATTTAAAAACACTCAAGGTTTGCAATCCATCAGTTTGACGTGAACTTCTGGGGCACAATTTTTCACCGGCAGCAAACAGTCAAAAGACGTATGAGTGGAAGATGTTAAATGCACGATTACCTAGATTACTTTACAGCATGATCCTTTATCACACGAGGAGGGACGAAACACTGCAGACGTTCCATCGTCATTATTCAGTACTTTTGTTTGCTTTTTTTTCTACTGTTCTAAACTTTTTATCAGATATTCATATAAATATAAACAATAAATAATGAATAAATAAGTACTTCCAATTGATATAATTATAATTTTATTTCTTCAGCTGAAGATGACCTTAAAGTAATAAAAAAGTCTAGAAATAAAATTATAGTTATAGAAATTGGAAGTACTTATTTATTCATTATTTATTTACACATACCAATTAATATGGATTACTACACTAATATAAACAATAAACAATTTAAGCAATAATTTCGATTATTTCATGACCCACGAATATCAATTATACGCGTTGTTCTTTTCTGTATTCAAAAAATATATATAACATAAATATTATTTGCAATAAAAGCAAAACAAATTAACACACCTTATTCAAGGCATATGGTGAGGTAATGCTTTTACGGTAAGAAACATTGAAATCAATTAAGGCACAGATGGGGAAGCAATAAACGTGTTTAGTGTTATATTTATTTAATCTATTAAATAACAAGTTGCAGACGTTTTTCTCAGATATTTTATTACACCGATTAATCCGGTATGAAATACATCATTACGTGCAATTTCCTTAATTAAAAATACACTTCGGGTAATTAGCATACATCTATAAATCATACTAATTGCATAAGTAAACGTGCGGGGAGGCCCGCATTGAACGCTTTTAAGTGGATGGACGCAGTGCATTACGCATAAAATGCATTTCAAATGAAGAAAAAAAATGAAAGTGTGTAGCGCGAATATTAATATAATTAAATCGACTTAATATATTGGAGCTAATTTGCATGAAAACCTCGTCGAAACTCGGACCGGCATTTTGCAAACATTATTGAAAGAGTTGGAACCGCAATATGTAAAACATTTGTTGTTTGTTATTCGATATGTTTACGTGTTATATAATAGAAGGTGATAAAACCACATTTACATGATGTTTAATTAATATGGTCAAGGAAACAAATAGAGATAATTAGAGTTAACACAAAAAATATCATTAATTGTTGTTCTCTGTCAACAAAAGCCACGGACCGGTTTCGATTTATTTTGGATCTCATCAGCGTAGCATTTTTGGAGACTGGGAATCGAGTTTTACTATGAAGTATTTAATTCTCCAGGTTAACCATAGATTAAGATCTTAATAAAAAATATCGTTTAACTTTTGTGTAATATAAGAAATTGACTTAATTTTTCAATATGTGTGTATCATGGAAATTGAAGAGTATTTGTAGGGTGGACGGGTGTATTCTATACCACACTTTAACCTTTGGAAAATTCTTAGGAATTCCAAATAAATAAAAATTAAACACATTTATATTTTATTTACCGTGTAAATATGGTTAGTGTGCAATTATATTTTCAGATATTGTAGGATGGATTTTGACAATTGGAAGGTGAGATAGTGACCACCAACCACTTCGCATATAAATTGAAATAAATTTGAAAGAATTATTTTAGTTTTTTAAATAAATTAAACAGTAATAGTGCTGTAAACCTCAAAATGTGAATGTATTGGAAGTCAAAGTGTATGTGTAGAGTGGGTGGCAGTTCTCTATACCACCATTTAATCTTTAGAATTACTTGCTGTGGTCGAGTCAACTCAAGGCTTTGACAAAGACCTGGATCATACAGCAAGAGAGACTCTTAGGATGTCTGAAGACTGTATACATCCATCTCCCATTGTGAATTCACGTAAGTTGCATAAAACCGGGAGGTCCAGAAGAACATGCTCTGCAGGTTAAACTAGAGTGTCCAGCCCGTATATCGTTCTTCCTCGCCAAACCATTTGCTATACTGTTATCTTTGCTGTTGTTGTTGTCCTTTCACCCAGCATAGGGTCACTTTATTGTCACGAGCCACTTCTTTCAAGGCTTCGCAACATTTCAGCTCTGCTGTTCATTGTAGTGTGTCTCTTTTTTCCCTTGATCACCTTTTCTGCGCACAGTGTACCCACGAGTTCCACCTTGGTGTGCTCATTGCCTTACCTAGTTCAGTACTTTTTTTCAGGGACAGGTTTTTGCAATAAATCCCTACACCTGCATCTGTTTTTGTCAATGACCCATCAGTGTATATATAAATATGTTTGTGTTTGCTTCCTACTCCTGAGTCTTCGTATCCAGGTTTATTTGAAGCTTTCTAGTGAATATATATTTTTGACGGATGTTGTCCACTAGCATTATAATCTCGGGATTTCTTTTCCTGTAATCCTCTAAGGTTTTGTGGTGTTCACCTCCACCGTTGCTTACAAGCCATCTTTTTGTTGCTGCTAGCCTTATAGCTTCCACTGCTGCCTGTTCTTTGATATGTATGTCCAAGGGCGGTAGGTGAGGCAGGGCTTCCATAGCCGCTGTTGGTGTTGTTCACATGGTGATTAGCAGTGATCAGTGCGATGGAGGGACGAGACTTCCCGCCTTACCTCATAAGGATCGAGACTTACCTGAGCGACAGGAGTCTGACGTACACAGGAGAAGAAGCGAACAGACTAGCCAAGTAGCACCGCAAGAGTCCATGCTGGGCACGAAACTATGGAACCTGGCGAATGCTGCGAAAAGAGCTGCTAAAAGGTGCAACGCAACAGTATTTGTGTTCGCTAACAATCTCGCCTTGGTCACTAGTAGCATATCAATGGGATCCTTAAAGTGAATCCCATGAGAGACCACGTGAGAGTGATCGAGAAAACAGCACCGGTGCTATCAACTAAATGATCAGGTCGTGAAACGAACCTCCCTCACGACGCCCCCGCACCAACCAGGGGGCTGGAGCAACTCGTGCTACACTGTGAGATGGAGAAACTTCACCTCGTCATTGGCTGCGACGCTAACACACATCATATCATGTGGGGCAGCGTGGACACCAATAACAGAGGTAGGTCACTACATGAATTTATTATTAGTAACAATTTAGAAATACTAAACCGAGGCTCTGAACCCACGTTCGTGACAACTCGGAGCCAAACTGTAATAGACATTACATTGGCGACTAGCGGTATCTCAAACAAAATCCACGACTGGCATGTATCACCGTCGGTTTCAATGTCAGATCATAGGTGGATCAAATATACACTAACACATACAACCGGTAAGAAAACACGTTACCTTCGCAACCCGAGACTAACGGACAGGAATGCCTACATAGACAACCTCTCGCGGAGTCTGCGAACTTGCGAAGCTACCGGCCAACTTAATACAGTGGAAGACATTGAAGCCTATGTAAATACGTTTCAACACTCCATTTTAAAAGCAAGGACTCCTGCCCTGCGAGAAAGGTGGAAGACTCCGAGAACGCCATACCCTGGTGGTGCGGAGAACTTGACCATCTCAGAAAAGCTGCGAGAAAATCCTTTAATAAAGCAAAGAATTCTAAACAACAGTCAGACTGGATGGTCTTTAAAAACATCCAACAAGACTACAAAAAACTAATAAGGCAAAAACAAAGGGCAGCCTGGAAGTCTTTTTGTGAGGAGGTTGAAACCACCTTGGCAGCTGCAAGGCTCAAAAATATCCTCTCCAAGGATCCCTCACGACAACCAGGTTACCTAAAACGAGAGGATGGAAGTTACTCTTCTAACCTCTCGGAAGCAGTTGAGATTCTCATAAACACCCATTTCCCAGGATGTACGAACACTTCCGATGAAGGTTGGTCAGAACCCACACCCTCAAACCCCTCCAAGGAGGATTGGGAGGTGGCAGATCACACCGCCAACACCGAAATGCCTTACTGATATCCTCAAACAGAATACTCTCAAGATGCTAAAACAACGTTGGGACAACACCTCAGGCTGCAGACAGACCAATAAAGCAATACGCTCACCCAATCTGAAAACAGCTGAATATTATTTGCGACTATCCCGGGGGAATCTGCGTCTTATCACAGGTATCCTTACGGGTCACTGTCAGCTAAGGAAACGCGTGTTTACTATGGGACTGGTGGAAACCTCCATATTTAGAGGATGTGAAGAAGAGGACGAGACAGTGGAACATGTGTTAACCACCTGCCCGGCTCTCGCCCACCTTAGAGAGTCCATGTTAGGGGAGCTCTGGCCGAACATGGCCAACATAAGGGATAACCCTCCAAGCGTTGTGCTGTCCTTTGCTCGCCACCTTGGGTGGCTAAATGAGTGATAGAACAACGCAGGGCTGTCCCAGTCAGGGGGGCACAACGGGCCTAGTGAGGCCTAAGTGATCTGGTCAATGATTTGATCACCCTTGGCAAACACAATCCAGATCCAGAACGGCAAGATCGAGATCAAGTACCAGGAGGTAGAGGTCGCAAAGGCAATTAATTAGCTGGACGTCATAGACGCTAAGTCAAGACGCAGGTCAAGCAGTGAAAGCGTCACCTGACTCTCAACATCGGAGAGCCAGGGGAGTGCCAAAGTCGACTACCAATAACAATAACAGGAACAAAACTAATATACGCAGCGCTGGCAGTGCGAAATGCATCAGAACGGTCAGTAACATGGAAGAGTTTCGGAGGGCGCAACGAACAGGAGCAAACAGAATCTTAAGACCCTATTGAACGATTTGGACCGACAAGGTAAAAGTAATGCCGGTAACGATATCAGCAAACCTGGCGCTGCATGAGGCGAGGAGAATGGCTATTCTGAAGCAAGAAATTGGGAGCAGAGCGCGGGAAACGTCCTTGACACGATGGCAGGAACTATGGATTGAGGAAGAGAAAAGAAAATGGATGAGGAATCTAATACGGTGAGTGGAAATTAAACATGGGAAAACAAGCCATTTCCTAACACAGATTTTGACTAAACACGGATGCTTTGGAGAATTTCTATAGAAGATATATATTATATAGATGACCCGAGCCATACACGGACGTATTGCCCAATATGGGAGAAAGAAAGCAGCAGGCTAGGAGTGGCGTTCGATGAACACCCCAGAGGAGACAAACGGGTAGGCCACATGCTTCAAATGGAAGAGGAGTCAAAAGCTGTAAAATATTTTGTCGAGTGCTGAGAAAAAAGGACATGGACGCCGAGGAAAGAAGAAAAAGAAGGCGAGAAGAAGGACCAATATAAAAAGCCCGGCCAAGAAAAAGGATGCTTCTAAAGAATATAGGAAGATCGGTTGGTGTCATCTTGAAGTTGGAAAGGGATTTTACTGGATAGGCGGTAAAATACCAGAATGCCTAACACTATCTAGAGGTTTTAGTGGGTAAAAGATAAATTACTGGAGTCTCACACTATGTAACACAGCCTAGGTGATTTGAGGTATTCGTAAAATAATTTTTTCTTACTATGCAAAAAAATGTTAGTTTAATTCTGTTAATTGGAGGATGGAATAGTAGACACACATCCATCCTATACAAATCAAAACAACATCTAAAATACTTACTTTAATTTCTCAAATAAATGCAACTGTAACACTGCTGTAATTTTAAACTATCATAAATAATTCCAATAAATAAACTTTTTATTTTAAATAGATTTTTATGTTATTTACTGTTTGGATATATTCAGAAATTTTGGGTTAAATTTTTATAATTAAAGGGTTGAGGGATAATGTCGACTGTTAACAACAATGGAAAGAACAAATAATGTACGCAGCACCGGAAGGGCGAAATACATCGGAAACGTCAGGAATTCTGAAGCAAGACTCTAGGAGCAGAGCTTGAGAACTGTCTCTGAAGCAATGGCAAGAACGTAAAAAAGAAGCATCTACGAGGAGCCTGATATCGTAGCTAAAACCATGGGTGGAAGCAAAACACGGAAATACAAGCCATTTCCTAACACAGATACTGGGCGGAGATGCTTTGGAGAATACCAATAGAAAATCAAGAAGGCCGATAAAAAAGGTGCATTTACTGCGATGCGGTGGTAGACGACCCGAGCTATACGCTGACGACGGAAGGAAGAAAGCAGCAGGCTTGGAGAGGCTCTCGGAAAACCTCTCAGAGAAGACATATTTTTAAGATACATGCTTCAGACATAAATAAAGTGTTCTGAGAAGTACTTTCTTCTCAGAAAATTTTCGACAAACTAACGCCGATGAAAGATGAAGAAAGCAAGAGGATCGGCTCAGTCAAGATGAAGGATGCTGCTGCAGAATATCGAAAGATGGTTCTGATTGTATCTTGTAGAGGGGGAGGGGTTTTAATGAGTTGGCGGTAGAACACCGGAGTCTCACACTACCTAACACAACCTAGGAGCTCTGAGGTATTCGTAAAACAAATTTTCCCTTCTCAGGTTTAGTTCTTATAATTGGAGGATGGGATAGCGACCACCCTTCCACCCTACGTAAATTTTAACTAAATCTAAAACAATTACTTTACTTCCTTAAACAAATTCAACAATAACACTGCTGTAATTTGTAAGAAACTAAAAGGGAGAGTGTGGTGGTTGTTAAACTCTATATGTTGGGTGGGTGGGTGTACTCTATACTACCCTTATACTTAAAAATATAGATAATTACAATGAATTTACGTTTTATTTTAAATAGATTTGAATTTTGCTTTATTTACTGTATAAATATTATTTTATTACAATAATAACTTCAGAAATTGTTGGTTGAATTTTAATAATTTGATTGTGGACACCCACCCACCCAGCATATAAATTGAAACTAAGTCTGAATTAAATGTTTTAGTTCCTTAAATAATTTGAACAGTAACAGTTGTGTAATTTTTGAAAAACTAAAAGTGTAAATGTGATGGGTAAAAGTGTATACGTAGGGTGGGTTTTTGGCCTCTATACCACCATACAATTCTTAGAAAATTCTCGATAGTACCAAAGCATACATTTTTTATTTTAAAGAAATTTATGTTTTATTTACTGTGTAAATAATTACTATTTGCAATGATATTTTCAGAAGCTACAGGATAAATTTTGATACTTGGAGGGTAGGATAGTTTCGACCAAGTCACATTGGTCTTTTTCAGGCGGCTTCTCATGATTGGACGGGACGGATTAACAGGGATTTCGTTGGTGCTACTTATGGGAATTAAAATGTGCAATGCGGGTGATATTTACAGAAGTTATAAGTTACATACTGGTAGTTGGAGGGTTAAATAGTGGACAATTTTTAATGTTTCGACCAAGTCGCATTGGGCATTTTCAGGCAGATTGTCGTGATTGGACGGGACGGATTAACAGGGATTTAATTTGACGAATAAAGCACTAATAACTTTTCTTCACAATTTTATTTGATTTACCAAATGTACATTTCGGAAACAATGTAGATGGATTAGCACTTCGTTGGTGCTACTTTTGAGGGTTAAAATGTGCTGTGCGGGTAATAAACTATGCTTGTTGCATAAACTGGATTTTCATTGGGCTTCGTCGCATTTATTGAGATTATCGGCGTGTTCTTTTTCGATCGTCTCACGCATAAACCTCTTGGTGAAATGGTTAATACTGCGATGGAAGTCGATTTGTTGAAATTTATCTAGTGTCCCGTGAATTTAGAATATTCAGTCAGAGATGAAGAAGGTAGATCTTTTTCGACGTCTCTGGTGTGTTCGTGTCGCCGTACGTCCATGCGTCACATTTTGCTTAATATATTTAATCGGTTTTTATCTACTATTAAACAGAGATTTGCTTAATTAATTAAGTTAATACACTTTCTTTAAAATGTTTGGTGAGATTAAAAGCAAAGAGAGTAATAAACACATCAAACTTTGCTTTGGAGTATTTATTTTTACCAACCTTAAAAAGATGTCTTCTCAAATGCATTACCGAAATTCACTTATACATAATAAATCCTTTTAACATTTTCTTTTAAATTTGTGTAAAATACTGGATAATCTCCATTACACTTAGACTCGTGATTATTCAGAAGTTGTTAGGATTTCAGCAATGGATGTCAGCAAGTATTCAAGGCAAAAATCGTAGATATTGGTGATTAACTGCTTGTCCAATTGCAGAAGGTTATTTATAGTGTTTAATATTACTGTTGTCTTAACTTTAATATACGACGTGGTTTAGGTAGGTGTGCTATGTGAGAGTGGAAAGGATATGTGGAGACATTTAGCAGATGAGTGTGAGGGAGTGTGTGAGGAATGGGTGGGAAGCAACAAAAAAGTGAATGAATTGATGAGAGAGGATGGGGCCGGGGTAGATATTCTGAGGAGATTGAAGTGGGAGAAAAAAGTTAGAAGGGAGTAAACGCAAGAAAGTTTATAGTAATATATTTATATGAATATTTGTATGCCAATAAAGGTCTTTTTTTTAGGTAGTTGCGTAGAAAATTTCTTAAGAAAAGATTTAAAATAGGTTAGTGGTGTGTTGAAGCTTTTAAGGTATAGTTACAGATTTTTTGGTTACTTAGATATGGTAATGATAGATAGTCTGATCTGGAGAAAAAATGTTTAAGCCGCCGCTACTGCCTGTTTTTTGATACATATGTCCAAGTGTAGCAGTAATCAGTGCAATAGAGGAACGAGACTTTCCGCCTTACCTCATAACGATCGAGCCCTACTTGAGCGACAGGAGTCTGACGTTCAAAGAAGAAGAATAAGCGAAAAGACAGAGGTAGAGGTCGCGAAGGCAATTAAGTAGCTGGGTGTCATACTAGATGCAAAGAAAACACGCAGGCGGGAATAGCAGTGGAAGCGACGGCCAACAACAATGGTTAGAACAAAAGAAATGGCCGCAGCGCCGGCAGGGCATACGTATGTCATTTTTGACAAAGTCAAATCTCCATCTCTAAAAGATGGAAATACGCCTAAAATTAGGCAAATATTAATGGGAAAACGAACAATTCTTGGACTCTTAATGCCTATCAGGAATATGGAATATAGGTTAGAGTGGAAGATCATCGGACCGCATGAACTCCGCCCAGCTTCTTCTATCTAAAATTTGTGTACGTTTTGTATGATTTTTTTCTATATTCATGTGTATTTTTTTTAAGAGGAAAGCTAAAGCATAATAAATAAATAAAATACAAATAAATAAACGGCCAGTAACGTGGCAAAGTTGCATAGGGCGCAACGAACAGGAGCAAACTGAATCATAAGATAGAAAAACACGAAAATATATTCGTAAAATCTACAACATGTTGTAGATTTTACAAATATGTTTTCGTGTTTTTCTATTTATTAGTGAATTATCTACAACGTAAAGGACTTATATATTTTATTATTGAATCATAAGAGTCTATTAGACAGTTTCGACCAACGAGGTAGAAGAAACGATAACAATGAACCTGGCGCTGCATGAGGCGAGGAGAACAGTAATGCTGAAGCAAGAAATTAGGAGCTAAGCGCGGGAAACGTCTCTAATACGATGACAGGAACGGTAGAATAAGGGAGAGAAAAGAACATGGACGAGGAGCCTGATACCGTGAGTGGAAACTAAACACGTGGAAACCAGTCATTTCCTAACACAGATTTTGACTGAACACGGATGCTTTAGAGCAGGCATGTGCAACTTCATCAAGACCACGGGCCGGAAAACAATATCAACCTAAAATTGCGGGCCGGACCATTTATTTGAATTTATAAGGAACGGAGAGATTCGTAGTTTGATTTAAGGAAATGATATTATATTTATTACGTTTTAACATTAAAAAAAATGATTTTTTTTTACTAAATGTCCCCTTTTATTAGAAGAAATTAGGTTTATTTTATCTGAAAATATGTATCCGAAGCTGAGTTCGTGCATGATGAAACAGTGAAGGAAAGGACCTACAGGTTAGAGTGGAAGAACATTCTTCAAGAGTGAACTCCGCCTTTCAGCTTGCTGTCGAAATTTTTCGTATATTTTTGTTTAATCTTTTATGAATTGTATTTGTAAAGCAAGTTTGATAAAGAACTTATAAATAAATAAATAAATAACACATATGTACATGTATGTAGTCATTTATTAGATCTGGCTTTCAGAAATTAGATTAAAATGTACAAGTACAAACATATTTAATGAGAAGACTGTGCCTTCATATTTTTCACCAAACAATCAATATTTGGTGAAATACCGAATGTCGCAACACACAGAGTGTTCTCGAAATGCGAGTCTATTAATATTGTACGTGTTTTTGATTTAACAAACTTTATTCTCGAAAATGGCTGCTCACATTTGTATGTACATTTTTTTCTGAGCCAAAGATGGGAGATTTAGAAATTTATCGGTTGGTAAATATTTTTTTTATAAATATCGGTTATTGGCGTGTCTCTAATTATCGCCTTAAAATTGGATTTTTCTTGCAATTCAATGAGTTCCATTTGCAATGAAAATGGAGCTTCTTCTATTTCCACTTCAAATGGGGAGGAAAAAATTTTCAGACTTGCTTCTTGACTTGACGTGACCATACAGTTCATGAACAAGTTGTTCTTGGGTTTGCAACTTTGTATTTAATTCATTCATATGACTTGTTAAATCAACGAGAAACGAAAGATCGCTGACGCAATTTGTGCTGTTTAGCTCTTGTAAAGGTTTTTCTTTCATATCCATAAAAACAAATACCTCATCTTTGAAATCAAAAAATCGTTTTTCATTTTTGCTTTACTTAACCAGCGCACTTCACAATAAAATATCAGATCTTCAAGTTCAGACTGCAGTTCTTCCAAAAATGTTTGGAACCGACGGTGGTGAAGTGCTCTTGATTTAATGAAATTTATACAAGAAACCACTGTTTTCATTACATGTGTAAATTTTGCACACAAATTTTGTTGATGTAAAATGCAGTGAAATACACTCAAATCTTCAGTGTCAATATTCCTACTACATAGTTCCAATTTAATTCTATTGGCAATTCCTAAATTAGAACCAACCATACTTGGAGCACCATCAGTAGAAATTCCACTTAGATTCTCCCATTTAAGCTCAAATTGATCAAAAACTGCTTTTGCTTCTTCGAAATTGTTTTCTCCTCGTGTGGTACTTCTTCCAGCATTAATCGCCACACTTCTCGAAGGATTTCAGGGCTTTCTGAAGAATTTTCTCTAAGCGGTCTTCTGTACAGAAGAGCAGTATCTACAGTACGATCATGGCCGGAACCAAATTCGGTTTCTCGCTGATATAGATATTATACAAGGCTGGGGATAGAGCACACCCCTGAGGAACGATAGATAATATCAAACTGTGGACGGAAGACACAACATTTTCTGTTAGAAGGTACTGAGTCTGAGTCTGGATTAAGTATTTAGGATACTTAAATCCAATTATTTAAGGAAATGTTGGCGATTTTCCCGCCTTGAAGATGTTGACCACTGCGGCCAAATTTCAAACAGAAGTAAAAGAGGCCAGTATTTGCTATATTAAGCAGAGCGATTCTATCCTCTTGGGCCAGATTTTTCACCATTAACGTGGAAATGCCGTCGTGACCAGAAGCTTTGCAATTTTTGAGCTCGTCCAGGATGGTTGCTTCGCAGGACCACTCACAATCGTAGAATTATATCTTCTGGCGGATCTTATTTATTTATTTAAAGTAAATTGTCACTCTAGGCTGTCGAGCAATTGTTATAAAAAAAGTGAGACCCCTCTCGCCAATTAACGTTTGATTATTAGTTCTCCTTTCTTGAGCATTTTGAAAAACTTCCACACAGTAACGACCCAAGCCATCGATCCAATTGTTCATTACTCAGGATGCGTAATTTATCTCCCGCCCAGCAAACAAATTGATTAGCTTCCGTGCGGAGGAATGAATCTCAAATATTTTGCGGGGCTCGGAGAAGGAAATTCTTCAACTCGTTTACTTTTTGAAAGCTAAGAGCATGACCATGAAGACCTTAGAGATAGCTGCTTTAAGTTCGATCGTCGAATTGATGACATTAAGGGGAATGATTCAATTTTCCACCTTCAACTTATGATGGTAGATTTAATTTTCTAGCTGGTCTAATAGTTCCGACTGTTAGGTTCAGAAAGACCGGACCTGAGTTCGTTTGAAAACCAGATTTCATGGTCCCAGATCGAGAAAATAGCGTTATCTATGATATCAGGAAGAAATTTGAAGTGGTAGAATATTGGTCATTCAGAGTCAACCGCTTTGATATTCGGTTACAGTTGTTGGTGAACTGACGGACCGACACTGAAAAGTGACTTTTCCGATTCATTCGTTATTATTAATTGTAGTTTTAAAGGTTCTGATATGTTATGTTGAATGCCTAAAATATGAGTAAGTTTTTTTTATAGTTTTGAGAATGAGTTATGAGCAAAATTTGTTATTTCTTCTGGTAGTTTTAAACGTTTAGATTCCAAAACTTATTACGTTTATGTCTATATTCTGAAAGGTTCTTTAACGTAACGTCGAATGGCTTAAATAATAACAAAGTTATTTACTTTTTCTGATGGTTTTAAAACATTCCAAACAAGTTTATACATAATTAATGACTTTCACTGATGGTTGTAAAGGTTCTAAGACATTGTACCGAATTATCAAACTACAGGCATTTTTTTTTGTTCTGTTGATTCTCTCTGATGTGTATAGTGCTGTTGTTTGGTGTATTTTGCCAACATTCTCTAGAATTTTTTATTACAGAATTCGTTTCCTCTAACAGATCGTAGAATCTTAATCTTTACTTCCCGCTGGTTTTGCATTTCAATTTTTAAATATTTTGAAATGTTTGAGGACTTGTTCCTTAGATTTAACATTAAGTACGACCAAAATTTAACTTTTGACTTGACTTTTGACTTTTACAAAGAGTTTCAAAGATTATGAAACATTACACTGAGTATCTAAACAACGAGCAAAATTTGGAAATGGTGAAGACTAAATTATGGGCAAACGTATTACGCCGAGATAAAAGAATCATTCAATTTAGGGGAGTCTGGTAGCAATTGTATCTCGTAAGGATTATCTGAGCCGCAGATTCGCAAAATATTTGAGAACTTGTTCCTTCGATGTATTATAGGAAGATCGTGATAGTGTCATCTTGGAGAGGGGCAAGGATTTTAGTGGATAGGCGGTAAAATACCACAATGCCTAACACTGCCTAGGAGGTGTAAGGTAAAATAATTTTTCTTCCTCTGCAAAAAATGTAAATTGAATTCTGATAATTATATAATGGGATAGTGGACAAACATCCATCCTATGTAAATCCAAACAAAATCTAAAATAATTCCTTTAATTTCTTAAATAAAAGTAAATCTGCTGTAATTAAAAAAATATAAATAACACCAATGAATATACTTTTTATTTTAAAGAGATTTGTATTTTATTTACTGTATTGTCTGTTGTGATATTTTCAAATTTTGGGTTAAATTTTTATAATTAAATTATAATTAAAAGGTGGGAGGGCCAGAGAAGGAACAACGTCTACTCCTAACAACAGCGGCAAGAGCAAAACTAATGTACGCAGCTCCGCTAAGGCGAAACACATCGGGAACGCCAAAAAGCAAAGAAGCAAAGAAATGTCTCTGAAGATATGCCAAGAACGGTGGGAAATGGGTGGAAACAAAACAAGCCATTTGCTAACACAGGTTATGGCTAGAGACGGATGTTTTGGACAATACCAACAGAAAATCAAGAAGGCAGATAAAACCAGCTGCAGTATATGCGATGCTGTGGTAGACGATCCAAGCTGTACCCTGACGTACAGCCTCAGATAGGAACATGAAAGCAAGAGGATGTAATAGGCGCACAAAAGAGATTACTGCGAGGACAAATGCTTCAGACAGAAGAAAAGTTTATAGTTATAAGGCCTTTGTTGAAGAAGTGCTTAGAAGAAAGAACATGGACGCCAGGAAAGTATAAAAGAAGGCAAAAGGACGGGTCAAAGTAAAGAACTTATGAAGATGGGAGTATCTTGAAGAAAGGTGGGAATTTTAGTGGATAGGCGATATAATACCGTAGTGCCATACTACGTAACCCTATCTAGTAGGTGTTAGGCATTCGCAAAATGAATTCCCCTCCTCTGCAAAAAAATAGTTTGAATTCTGATAATTGGAAGATGGTATTGTGGATACTCGCCCACCCTACATAAATCTAAAACAATTACTTTCGTTTCCTAAATAAATTCAGCAATAACATTGCTATAATTTCTGAGCGACTAAAAAGATGTGTGTGATGGATATTAAACTGAATTTGCAGGGTGGGTGGGTGTACTTAAAAAATTGTAGATAATTCCAATGAATATACTATTTTATTTTAGAAAGATTTGTGTTTTATTTACTGTACAAATATTATTTGATTTCAAAGATAACTTCAAAAATTAAGGGTTGAATTTTAATTGAAACTAAATGTGAAATAATTACTTCGGTTGCTTAAATAAATTTATCACTAATACTACTGTAATTTTCGAGAAACTAAAGGGGTGTATTATGAAAGATAAACTATATATGTAGGGAGGGTGGATAGATTCTATAGTACCCTTCCATCTTTAGAAAATTCTTGAAAATTCTAATGAACACACTTTTTTATTTTATTAAACAGCTTTGTATTTTATTTACTTTATAAATATTTTCTGTTTGCAGCGATATTTTTGAAAATTGTAGGTTGAATTTTAATAATTGGAGCAAAGAATAGTAATCACCCATTATATAAATTAAAACTAAATCTTAAACAGTTATTCTAATTTCTTAAATAATAACAGTAACACTGCTATATTTTTTGAGGAACTAAAAGTGTGCGTGTGATGGAAGTTAAATTGTTTATGTAGAGTAGGTAAATAGGGGGAAATATAAATCTTCAATCTTTAGAAAATTCTCGATAATTTTAACAAAGATACTTTAGGGTGAACAGAATTTTTTTTGTAGAATCAGCTCTTCTTCTGGGATTAGTCATAGTGATTCTTAGAAGTCCTGTCACCAAATATCAGGTCATTTAATTGAAGTTTAGAGGTAGCTCAAATGAAAAGTATGAAGAAAAACCTGAAAATCTGATTTTAAACTTTGTTTTTGATTTACTATATTCATCATTTGATTCCCAAAAACTGGAATCAATGTTCATAAAATCTTTGTAGATTCCGAAATGCGACAACAATTTGATTACGAATTCAAAAAAAGTACTACCTATATAAATATGTGCCTAGTCATCAACAGCAATTCCCAAATGCTAAGAAATCTAACCTTAGAACATTGAAACAGATTTGTGAGAGCACTATAAAATTTAAATACTTGGACTACCTCTCAAAAATTCAATTGTTTAAACCTGCCCTCGACCACGTTTTGAATTAAAAACATGTTTTCCCACATGAAATATGTTGTTAGAATGTTAGTACTTAATTTCATAAGTGTTTAATGAATAAAGATAAAAATCTTGAAATCGCCGCTCAGAGCACCAGGACGAAATTCCGGGTTACAGAAAATGGGATGTACCAGTAAGTGGCGCAAAGGTCTTGCGCTAAGTCTTACATGTATTCTTTAGTGTTTAAGACTAAAAACAGCGAAGAAGTAATCTGTTACCCGAAGTTATACGTCAAGTTTTCCGGAAATTCGAATACCATTAACATTAACATTAACTAAAAATGCACGCTGAGTTTCAAATACTGAGAATATTTTGAGTTTAATAATCAAAACCTTTTCTTTATAATGTGTTTCAATGGAAAAGTACGTTACGGCAACTTAGTAATGGGTTTTGGAAATGCCACAGATTTTTATCCGCCGAAAAACCAAATTTTCAGGTTTTTCTTCATACTTATGATTTGAGCGACCTCTAAACTTCAATCAAATGACCTAATATTTCGTAACAGTACTTTCCAAGGATCACTATGACTAATTCCAGAAGAAGAGCCGATTCTAAAAAAACATTTTTTTTCCTGGTCACCCTAATATACTTATTATATTAAATAGATTACTTATTTTATTTATTGTAGAAATATTATTTGTTTGCAAGGATATTTTCAGAAATTGTAGGTAATTGTGCGGTGGATTAGTGGCCGTAATTGTATGGGTGTTTTGAGGAGTTTTACTGATTTTACCTTTATGGTTTTTCCAGTTGATGAGGAAACAGATATATGTTTTAGAAGAAAATCATTGCCTGAATTAAAACAATTGAAATGTGTGATATTTTCTACATCACACTCTACATATTACACAGTCAACAAGTACACTAGGCTTCTAACAAAATATTTGGTTTCGTTTTTTGTATAATTTTGTTTTTTGAAAGTTACAGTAAATTTTTTGAAATCTGAAAGGGCGAAAGTAAACTGCATCTTTGGAGGTGGTGGACGATCTCTTTTCGACTGAAAAAAAAACTGAAGCAAAATATGAATGAAAAACATGGATTAGTGTCACTTAATCTCAAGTTGGGCAATGAGAAGTCGTTTATATTATGATCAACCACAAAACATAACAAGAGAAATTTTGATTTAGTTTAGTATTTTATTAAAATAAGTATATTATTACTTATAATTATAATAGTCTTTAATATTATCCATATAGATAGAATCAAATGAATACGTATTAAGAAATGTTGAAAAGTATTGAAACAATTTGCGTAAAAATAGAAACGATGTTATTAAAAGAAAATATTTTCAAAAACTTGTATGAATGTTTCCCTTTATCAAGTTATTTTTAAAATACATAAAAAAACCGTTCATAAAATACATATGAAAATGCATTAACGTTATCATAAGTTAAAAATTCCTTTCGATTTTTATCAAGCAATATTACTTGTCAGCATATATTTAAATGTTTAAATGTATAATTCCTTAAATCCAAAATAACATTTCTAAATTACATATTTTATAGCTAAATCTATAAAATAGATTAATAACCTAATTTGTATACATACCATAATTTTTAGTTAGTTCCAAAATGTTTCACCGCTGATTAAATAAGCAATCAAATGAAATAAGAAATGGTCACATCGTGAAAATGTACGTTTTGTTATTAACAAAATTTGTGAAGAAAGGAGATTCGTGTTTTATTTAATAGTTAATGCACCTTTACTTAAATCAACAATCATTAAATTTAAAAAGTGAATAGTTAATCGAATATAAATGTACTCACATTTAAATAAATTGAATATATATTTTGACCTAAATCTTTTATTTAAAAACATAGTCAATGAACGTGAAAAATATGTCTTGGCCTAATAAAATCTAAACAAAAGCACACTAGGGCATCGAACTCCTACAAACATTATATTTTACGGCTGTGTTGTTCAGTGTTGAATTTATCATTTCATAACGTCGTTGCAATTTCCATTTTTTTATTTCATTTCAGGCCTTGTATATTAATGTGCGTATGTATAATTAATGATGGCAATAGAAAATGAGCTCCGAGTATATATATATACAGTTAGACGAAGAAAAAATTATTGTTGTTTGTTTTCGTGCGAGCGTATAAGGAAATGTCAAGAACGATAGTATCTTTCTACGATTTTATATTGTATTTGTTGGCAACTATAATTTGTATGCAAATACTGATAATAATAGTGTTTTAAGGCCTCGCGTTCAAAATAATATTGAATATTTAAGTGGTGGGCAAATGGTGCAAGAAAAACGGAAACTATCAATCCGTTTACGCAGAGTAAATTGGTTTGCGTTAAATGCGAAATTAATTTTACTCATAAATTTTGTCGTAATTGAATCCATTATGGAAATGTATTCAGAGTAAATAAAAAGACGAAATTATTAGAGCATTCATATTTATCATTTCCTTCATCTGGTTAGAAATGTTATTAAAATAAATAAAAATTGTCATCATTGGCAAATAATTTATTGATTAATGTATGTAACGAATTTTATATGAATGAATTTTAAAGCAAAGAATTGTGTAAGAATTCGAATTTTATTATAGAAAATCTTGTTTAACTGTTGCTTTCAAATCAAGTTTTATATGGATTAGTTCTTGCAGAAAATTTACTGATCTAAAAGGTAAAGGGATCTAGACAAATATAAAGAACACAGAGATTTAATTTTATGCAAAAAGTACTCCTTTCTCGTTTTCGCTACCTTAATATCACTCCACGCTCGAGCTGATCCCACACCACCCCTCTAAAAGAGGCAACGTGGAGAGACGATATAGGCAAAAGAGACACATTAAAAGTCTAGTAGAAAAAAGGGAAAATAGAGAAAAAGTGAATTTCGTTTTGGAAATTTCTACGCAAGTGGTCGATACGTATCTAGGTTTGAGTCAGTCTATGAAGACGTTGCCAATATTGATCGTAAAAATAGGTATTTTCACATTAAATTGTAGGTAGTCCATCCTAGGATGAATGTGAGATATTTTCCACACTAACCTGGTGGATGAAAACATGCGTACAGGTGTCTAAGTCAAAGTGAACGTAATATTAAAGGGTAGTTCCAGCAGGGCCATGTGTCTCCAGTTCGTACTTCAAGTCATCAAGAAATTTTGAGCCAGAAAGAATCTTTGCGAGTGTCGAATTTGAAAAACCAAATCTTCCGGCAAGCGTAATGTCTTAGCGTAGACGAACTCTGCAGTAATGATCCAATTGGATGACTTGGAGACTGTCCGAAAACCCGGTTGTTAGGAATAAGTCTTTAATTTGTCTCTTAAGCCTCTTTACCAGAACGTTACATTGCGGGTTGTTATGAACTTGTGATGAATACCGAAAGTCCTGCAGACTTCCTTCCGAGTATTGGATTTGGATTGTCGGCCTCGGTTTGTGATGACATTTGGAAATGACATCTGTAGTATTTTCCGTAAAAGGATATGCTTCTGTACAACGCGTAAAGCGATTAGTGTATACTAGAAGATATCTGAAATGCTTTGTCGATGTGAATACCGGATCTGAAATTTTTTCAACGGTTGACACTGTATGACGATGAATTTTGTTTTTAAGACACCTTAAACGGGACGAAAAGTACAATGTCGTGGTTAATCCTTGGCGACATGTAACGTGCTGCTACGACACGTTTTATTCTACGAGTGTCTTGAAAGAACACAAACGTCTTCCCTCGATGTTGAAGAAACTTAAGGTCGTGGTTTTGCAAGTAATGTATCTACGTAGCTGTTCGTGCTGAAGCCCACCAGGATGAATTGTTCGAGTGTGAGTTCAGTAGCCCAGAAGAGATTTCTATTCGACTTCTTCAAATTGTAATTTTGCTAGGGTATCGAGGTCTAAAGCGTGAATTTCAACTCGTGACAGTGCGCCAGCTACATTTTTGTCCTTTTAAGGGATGTGCTGGATGTCAGTGATGAATTGCACTATGAAAATCAAGTATTTGTGCTTTCGTCCCATAAAACGAGTCGGATTAGAGATAGCAGCGATGAGAGGTTTACAATCCGTAAAGTCAATAATTTCTCGACCTTCATCATAATATTTGTGCCTAAATGTAAAGCCATATCTGCTGTATTTGCGCTCAGTTTATCTAAAAAATTTTGAAAACGAAATTTGGCATTGAGCGCCAAAAGTCACCCTCTGCTGCAGAAAAAAAGCAAACGTCTACCATGATGCTTAACTCCCCAACAAGGTCTGTTAGCGCGATCGACCACTCTGACCTTGGCTTCTGAAACACATGCAGCGCAGCTTGAGTCCAGATCAATGTTTTTTGCGTGGAGTTGATGTAGCAAGTTGGTTTACCGGTTTACACGATTTGATAAAACGGGGATAAAAGTTCATCGTTATAATGCTATTAGGTCGAAGAGAATTGTATCAAGCTTGTGTTGTAGAGGTTTTATTGCCTAACCTAAAAAGCACAATTTTGTTTCATCAAAAAGCGTTTGTCATGGTTACTTTTGATTCCAAACGAAATCAACCGTTCAAAAATTTAGAAGAGATAGCGAAAATGCCACGTTAGTCTTTGCTGGAAACGAATATGTCATCTATATTTGCAAAGGTTTCGTGACTGTCCTTTTTAAGATGACTTTAGGATTGATTGATCTAATGCCTTGACAGGATTGAATCAACCTTATACTACAGAGGTCTCATTCCCTCACTGGTAATACTCTTATAAAAAGCAAAATTTTGTTTCACTAAAAAACCGTTTATTTCAAATTCCATTTCAAATTCCAAATGAAGTCAACCGTTCAAAAACATGGCGTTCGTCTTCAATAAAGAATATGCAAATATGTCGTCGATATATGCAAAGGTTTCCTGACTGTCCTCTTTAGGATTCCTTCAAGATTCTTCGAAGATTGATGAAATACGCCTTGACCAAATAAATTTTGGAAAATAACGTGCAACCACAACAGTTATAGGATACTAGTAGAGATTCGTGCTTCTGTTCAAGCACACCACAGGGGTGATAAGAACAATCAGGTTTTGTTACCAGGTGTACAGATATACAAATAGAAAACATTCTAAAAAGGGGTAAAAGATAATAGTCTAAAACATTTAAAATTTCTGAATTTTTTTGCAAGCTTTGTAGACATTTAGAAAAATCATAATTAAAAATACCTGATAATAATAATCGTCAATAGTGAAAAAAACAGTTGAAATTTTTGCAAATTTCGTAGAGATTTGCTAAAGATAAAAACAAACCAAAATTTTAAAATAAAGAAATAGTAAACAATCATTAAAAACCGTTGAAGTTTGTGAGAAACTTTTGGAAATTTCGTTGAAATTTGTCAAAACACACTTTTTTTTTCAAATATCGTTATTTGAACATAAAACATTTATAAATTTCTAAAAAGAGAAAATTAATAATTAATAACAATTGAAATTTCTGAATTTTGCTTTGCTAATTCCTTAGATTTGTGAAAATTTCCAGTAAAAATAGTTAATAAGAGTCAACACTTCTGATTTTTTTTCGAACATAAAATAGTTGAAAATATTTTCTAAGGATTTATGAAAAAAAGAAGAAGTTTTTAAAAAAAACAATCGATAATAGTGAAAAAGAGTTTAAACTTCTTAAGAATTTCTGCAATTTTGGCATAAAAAACACATTTGTGAATTAAAAAAAAATCCATCTACAAAAGTTTAAACTTCTAAAAAAATGCAAATTTTAGATTCAGAAACAAAATTTAAAATGCATAAAAAACAATCGATAATAATCAGAAACAATCGATATTTCTAAAAATTATTTGCAAATTTCGTAAATAATTAAAAAAAAAACAGTAATTTCTAGATTCCTAGAAGAATAATTGACAATGGTCATAAATAGTTGTAGAGATTTAAGAAAAATACTTTTAGAAAGAAAGATTTCTAGAAAATGAAAGACAATCGAAAATAGTCACAAAAACTTTAAAAAAAAATTAATGCTGTTAAAATTTAATTTTCAAATTTTGCAGAGATTTGTGAAAACACAAATGAAAGACAATCGAAAATAGCCAAGAAACTTAAAAAATGCAATTAATGCTCTTTTGAAATATTATTTGCAAATTTCCTAGAGATTTGTGAAACAACATTTAAAAATTTCTAAAAAAAGACCATTTCGTAGATTTATGAAAGTTTCAGAAGATTAAAACATTTAAAACTATTAGACTCTTGTCATTTTTTTTTGATAATAGTCTTACATAATTGAAACTAAGGATTTGGAATAAAATTACAAAAAAGAAGAAATAATAGACAATTGCCTAAAACATTTGAAACTTCTGATTTTTTTTTACTAACTTAGTAAACATTTGAAAGAAAAAATACTAAAAATCAAAACCATTTTTTTAAATATTCTTGCAATATTTGGTAAAGTTTCGTGAAAATACACATTTGGAAAATTCTAAAAAAAAAACATTGAAATTTCTAAAAATTGCAAATTTTAAATTTAGAAAAAAATTAAAATAGCTAAAACACAATCAGAAACAATTGATATTTCTAAAAATTATTTGCAAATTTTGTAAATAATTAAAAAGGCATATAATTTCTAGATTGCTAGAAGAATAATTGACAGTGGTCACAAACAGTTGTAGAGATTTGAGAAAATACTTCTAAAGATTTCTAGAAAATGAAATACAATCGAAAATAGTTACAAAAACGTAACATACAAAAACTTTAAAAAAAACTATTGAAATTGCATTTCGCAGAGATTTGTGAAAACACAAACGAAAGACAATCGAAAATAGTCAAGAAATTTAAAAATTACAATTAAAGCTTTTGAAATATCATCTTTAAATTTCGTAGAGAAAACACATTTTAAAATTTCTAAAGAAAACGGCAATTATGTAGATATTTGAAAAAAAAATCTATAATTTAGAAGTTTAAAACATTCAAAACTACTCGACTCTTGTAAATTTTTTGATAATAGTCTTAAATAATTAAAACTAACTATTTGAAATAAAATTACAACAAAGAAGAAATAATAAACAATTGAAACTTCTAATTTTTTACTAACTTAGTAAATATTTGAAAGAAAAATTCCTAAAAATAAAAACCATTTTTTTAAATATTCTTGCAAAATTTTGTAAAGATTCGTGAAAATTGACCTTTGAAAAATTCTAAAAAAATCATTGACAATAGTCAAAATATTTGAAATTTGATTTGTGAATATTCGCAAAAAATAAAATTTTGAAATTTCCAGAAAAAATAGACTATTTACAATGTTAAACCAATTAAAACTTTAAGATTTTTTGTAAATTTGGCAGAAATTTATGAAAAAAACACATTTGAACATTAAAAAAAAATAATCGACAGTTGTCACAAAAGTTCTTAAAAATATTACAAATTTTGTAAATATTTGTGAACACATTTAGACATTTCTAAAAAACTAATTAACAACACTGTAAAATGTTTAAAACAATAAACCATACTTAGAAACAGTCGAGATTTCTGAAAATTATTTGAAAATTTTGTAAGAATTTTTAAAAACCAGTTGAAAATTTCTGAAAAATCATAAAAAATTAAAAATTACAATAGTCACAAACATTACTACAGTGTTATTTATATTGATTATACCCTTCATGAAGCCGAAAAACAAAACAAAAATAGTCGTAAACAGTTGAAATTTCTGAACATTTTTTGCAAATTTCATAGAGAAAAAATTCGTTTCTAAGTTTAAAAAAATCAATCTAGAGTAATCAAAAACACTTGAAGGTTTTGAAATATCTCTGTGATTTGTAAATAAAGCCATTTAAAATAAAAAATTATTTAATAAACAGTAGTCAAAATATTTGAATCTGTTTTGTAGAGATTTGTGAAAAAGAACTTTTAGACAATCAGCAATTGATGAAAACAGTTAAAACTGAAAATAGTTGAAATTTTTTTACCAAATTTCTTGAAAAATCATATTTTAAAAGTTTCTATTTGTTTTTTTAAGTGTTAGAATTATTATTACAAATTTTGTAAATATTTGTGAACACATTTAGATATTTCTAAAAAACTAAGTAACAACACTGTAAAATGTTTAAAACAATAAACCATATTTAGAAACAGTCGAGATTTCTTGAAAATTATTTGAAAATTTTGTAAGAATTTTTAAAAACCAGTTGAAAATTTCAGAAAAATCTTAAAAAATTAAAAATTATAATAGTCACAAACATTACTACAGTGTTATTTATATTGATTATACCCTTCATAAAGCCGAAAAACAAAACAATAATAGTCGTAAACAGTTGAAATTTCTGACCATTTTTTGCAAATTTCATAGAGAAAAAATTCGTTTCTAAAGTTAAAAAAATCAATCTAGAGTAATCAAAAACACTTGAAGGTTTTGAAATATATCTGTGATTTGTAAATAAAGCCATTTAAAATAAAAAATTCTTTAATAAACGGTAGTCAAAATTATTAAATCTGTTTTGTAGAGATTTGTGAAAAAGAACTTTTAGACAATCAGCAATTGATGAAATTAGTTAAAACTGAAAATAGTTGAAATTTTTTTACCAAATTTCTTGAAAAGTCATATTTTAAAAGTTTCTATTTTTTTTTAAGTGTTAGAATTATTATTACAAATTTTGTAAATATTTGTGAACTCATTTAGACATTTCTAAAAAAATAATTAACAACACTGTAAAATATTTAAGACAATAAACCATACTTAGAAACAGTCGAGATTTCTGAAAATTATTTGAAAATTTTGTAAGAATTTTTAAAAACCAGTTGAAAATTTCAGAAAAATCTTAAAAAATTAAAAATTATAATAGTCACAAACATTACTACAGTGTTATTTATATTGATTATACCCTTCATAAAGCCGAAAAACAAAACAATAATAGTCGTAAACAGTTGAAATTTCTGACCATTTTTTGCAAATTTCATAGAGAAAAAATTCGTTTCTAAAGTTAAAAAAATCAATCTAGAGTAATCAAAAACACTTGAAGGTTTTGAAATATATCTGTGATTTGTAAATAAAGCCATTTAAAATAAAAAATTCTTTAATAAACGGTAGTCAAAATATTTGAATCTGTTTTGTAGAGATTTGTGAAAAAGAACTTTTAGACAATCAGCAATTGATGAAAACAGTTAAAACTGAAAATAGTTGAAATTTTTTTACCAAATTTCTTGAAAAGTCATATATTAAAAGTTTCTATTTTTTTTAAGTGTTAGAATTATTATTTTGTTGTTAATTATATGAAATATTTAAAATACAGTTAAAGTTTTGAATTTTTTTTTGCAATTTTCATAGATTTGTAAAAAAACATATAAACATTTGTAAAAATATATTTAACAAGAGAGTAAAATATTTAAAGCTTCTAGTTTTTTGCAAATTTCGAAGAAATTTAGAACAAAGATTTAAAAATTTCTAAAAAATCAATAGATAATAGTCAGAAACAGTCTAAGTTGCCTAAAATATATATGTAAATTATGTAAAAATTTCTACAAAGCAGTTGACATTTTGTGAAAATTCATAAAAAAACAATTGACAATGGTCACAAATAGTTCAAATTTCTGAACTTTTTGTAAAAAAGTCATTTAAAAATTTTTATAATAGAATTGCCAATAAGTAAAAACAATTGAAGTGTTTCTAAATATATTATCAAATTTAGTATATGAAAAAACACACATAAAAAATTGTTCAAAAAAAAACAATTAAAAATAGTGAAAATAACTGAAACTGCTTTGTATAGATATTTGCAAGAAAAAGCGTTTGATAGTTTCTAAAAAAACAAAAACAATAGACAATGGTCAAATAGTTTAAACTTTAAAAAATCAATTGGCAATAGTCTGAATATAATTGAAATTTTTGATTTTTCTCTTTATTTTGGACAATTGTCCAAAAGGTTATTTATAGTATATTAGTTAAAATTATTTATTTAAATTAGAGAATTAACAAATATTTGATTTTTGTTGAATCAATTGGGTTTAGACACCTAAATTTGACTACATTTGTGCACTGTTTTTGTTTTTTTGTGAAATTTTATTCAAATTCTATTGCTGTACAAGAGATTCCGTCAAATACATTATTATTATAATGGTATGAAATATTTAAAACTATTTTTTTCGAAATTTCGTAGTTATTGGAAAAACATTTAAATGTTTCAAAACAAGTTGAATGCTCGGAATATATTTTTCAAGTTTTGCGAAGATTGTGACAAAATTGAAAATTTCTAAAACCAATTATACAAAGAAATATAAAACATCTGAAATTTTTGTAGACTTTGTAGAATTAAAAAAAAAATTTAATTTCTAAAAAGAAAAACCTTTGACAAGAGTCAAAAATGGTTTTAAAAAAAATTTAATATTAACCGAAAATCATAAATAAATAAAAGTTTAATTTTTTTGCAAAACATTTGAAATTAACAATACTCGAAAACTGTGAAAATTTCTAAAAAGTTAATTGAGAACTATTTATAGAAAAAACAAACGACAATTGTAAAAATAATTAATTTTCTGAAAATTTTTTGTTCTTGTTCCTCTCTAACTGGGATTAGATCCTGTTGTTTCTTAAAATTTATAACTGCAGTTGAGACGCTGAGCTCCAGGTCTAATACTATCTTGTTGGTGGTCTTCCCAAGGGTCTTTTTGATCTCGGTAACCCCATTCTGGTAATTTTTGGGAGTTTGGTTTTATCCATTCTGCCCACATTTAGAATTTCTAAAAAAAAAACTACGATGTTTTGGATTGTTTAAATTTTTGCCACTTTTTAGCTAGATTAATGTTAAGTCAGTAAGTCTAAAGCATTTGATAGGTTTATATAGATTAATACCGGTGGAATCGATCAAAAGTACTTACCGATTAAAGTCACTGAAAAAGTACTGAATATATCTTATATATGCTGTTTTTATATATATTTTACCATATTTAAATATAATGAGAAAATTTCCTCTTACCTGAATTAACTTTTATAAATTGTACTCCTTCGCCCATCTGTTGTTATGTGATTATTCTGCGTTTGTCATTAGTTCTCATAATAGGCAACAACATGAAAAAAAGAGGGACTCTCTCATCATCAGGATGGTGGCAACAGTTACTACGAGGTTATCCATACTTTCACACTTAAACATAGTTTGTGTTATATTCTGTGCGAAAGAGACTTATTCATGTTGCAAATACTTTTCTTAGTTAATAATTGTAATATCTATAGCTCAACCAATATTAAAAATAGGATACATATACGTATTTAATTAATCCTTATGGATTATATAACTAAACACTTACATTAGCTACTCTTTTGCACAGTTGGGAAAATCAAAAGATCGTCTTATCATTAAGCGATTAAATTTAACTTCCTTCTTATGGCGAGGAACAATTTCAGATTATTAAAAAAGATATAAACCTCATTATATATTCCACTGGCTTAACGAAAAGAAACAACTTGTCGAATTTCACTACTTGCACGATGACTCACCACGCGGAGTTCATAGTCCTTTCTTTTTAGTTTTCATTAAAGCCAAGGCAGCCTTATCACATACGGACGAGAGGAAACGGTTATTAAAACTAATTAATTTCTCAACGACCGCAACAACAGTGACTAACGCTAATTAATTAAGTG
Organism: Ontholestes murinus; assembly: GCA_963969525.1. Lineage (NCBI taxonomy): Eukaryota > Metazoa > Arthropoda > Insecta > Coleoptera > Staphylinidae > Ontholestes > Ontholestes murinus. Next base: position 18,778,466 of record OZ018389.1, read on the forward strand.
TGTCGAATCCGTATTGTAATTTTTTTTTTTCGTTGTTAAGTGAAATTCGTTGCGTCTCTTGCGACACTTGCGCCGTTGCATGCGAAACGGCTGAAAGAGTTCCCCTGACTCATACATTTATTGTAATACACATTAATATTCATTTCGTATATATGTAAGAGACGGTAATTAATGTAAATTTTAATTTATATTTAAATCGAAGGAAATGTCCATTATTACATAAATAAATGAATATGAATGTAGATCACCATAACGGTTGTTTGTTACTGATTGATTGATATTATTGATAGATAGGTGATAAATATCTTGCTCGATTCAATTAACTGAAATTAAGGACAAATTGAAGAATTATTATTATTAATTGTTAGTGTAGTGATTTATATAATTAAACGAATTCAAATAAAAGGATGTACAGTCATATAAGTCTAGTATTAGAATATTTCTTTAGGGTAGCTTATCAAAAGTATCTAAAAGTAAACTCGTCTTGTAACTTACGATAAAAATGTATTATATATTCATTAATAATGTTTTTATAAGTTCTTATATTTGTTATTATATTAAAAAGGCATTTATACTGATACTAATATTGATTCAGTTAAATTAGATATGTGTCAAGATCAAACGGTTAGGTCATCTGAAGGGCATTAGAGTCAGTTAACTCGTAACCTTCAATACCTACATGTAAGGGCACCCATAAGAAGGTAACTAACTAACTTAGAATTGGTCAGCAGATGATAAAAGGTAAAGGGTTTAGCTTTTGTCAGAGGATCATTGACGTTCTTGCTTGTAAAACTCAGTAACGCTGACTGGAAATCTGATAATATCAGTAATAATCTGTAGCTAGACATGTAACAGTAGCGCAACGCAAACCATATGGCAAATAACTCACTGGATACCGACTGAAAGGACCACGAAAATGCCATATTATCTACGCCATTAACGGCACCAATGCTTTGATCCATCAGTGTACATAGTATAAGGAGCATTAGTTAACAATAATTTAATGAAGAATAAGAGGTCTCACCATGCCACAATTTTGGGGATTATCCAAGAAGATACCCGACAGACAGTTTGCGCTAATATACCTTGGGGTCTTAAACCCTATTTTCGAGTTTGTACACCCCATCTTCGCGGCACCAATATCCGTAAAAGGTCATACTATCACCACGCTCCAACTCCTTGATCAAAGACATTACGTGCGCCTCTGTTAGCTTTCAAACTCAGTCGGATCCCCTTTGGCACTACGAACAAGTGGAGGTCCCACTTGACTGCTCGATAAGATACCTCGTAGCCCATTGAGCTCAAAGGGTAGTGACTAATGGTCTCCGCTCGATAGGGAGGCGCTGCCAAGATGGAGAAACAGAACTTCTGTGTAATGTGATAAAGTCATCAGCTGCGACGAAGGACGGAGAGAAGCAAATATACCTATACAAGCTCGAGATGTACAGGTCATATTACCATGCTAACCTGCAAAAGAGTTAATGTTACTCCGTCTTGAGAGCCAAGCAGTCAAAAACTTCCACATTTCGATCTTCTAAAATGCGCACGTACGGCACTCATCGGACTTATTATAATGGTCGGCCAGATGCTACTCTTTCATGAAAATTAGATATTTTATATCAACCATCACAGATTACTCGTATAACAGAGCAAATATGAGACCTCTATAACTCTATAGCATTATTCCTGAATCGCAGCAAAGACGTCTAAATGGTGATGTCCTAAAGTCTCCTGTTGCGAATATGTTGCCTGTTCCGTGAATACTATCTAGGACTAGGTTAGGTTAGGTTAGGTTGGTGTGGCAGCACCTCTTCGTGCACCGCGAAGAGATGCACACTTAGGCCTAGATAGGCCCGTTGTGATACCAATGAGGGACATACACGAACATCCATGGATCCGGACGGAGAATTCTTCCTTTAGAAAAATCCACCGCCCGGCTGGGATTTGAACCCACAACCGTGTGGCCCGTGACCAGGCACTCTACCCACTAGGCCACGATCCCCGGTATCTAGGACTAATAAATGATACTGTCGAACAGACGAATAGACGGTGCAAACATAGTCGATTCTGGATAGAAACGGTCGCAATAGTGGCAAGGCACTTAATGACGTTAAGTGCATTTTTACAGCGTATTACCAAATCATCGATGTGCCTTTTAAACCCGATGGCATTATTGATAATATCAGACGACAGAAGTGCATGCCTCAGAAAATTTGAAGGCCCTCGCCTAGGCAGTTAGCACCCTGACGTAAATTCTCAAATCATCGACAGAAGGTGCAATTACATTGATCGCTACGGCGATCGCACTAATGGTGAAACCCTGCCGCTCTCGATCACGTGGCTAGAGAAGTGCTTCACCTCACATTCAACCGAATGCAGAGGTCACTAAGAAATGACGATAAGAAGAGTGTGGGTTTCCCAGAAATCCCCACCAATTTGAGACTTAACGGCGATTAAAATAATCAGTGTTCCCACTCAAGGAAAGGGCCCAATTTCTAGGTAGCCAAACGACCCGAGACCAAAGGGGGGCGAGGTATTGTTCATGATAGTGCGGGTAGGTAGGTGATGTCATAAATCCATCTCAAGGAAACATTACAAATATATGCAAAAACACGTTTTCGTTTAACAGAGGAACATATGAGAACAGCAGCTTAAAGGCGCGGGCAAATCAGTAGGAACAGAGTAAATTATCCTCCACCCACGAAAATCCACCTATCAATAAGATGGTACTATAACCATCTTCTTCCCTTCGGAATAAGGGATGACTATGAAACCCAACAAGCGACAAAGCACTCACCTCCGATAAATCAATTGAACAACATCACAGTCTATAAATATTAGTTCGCAATGGAAATCAAGTTATACTTAGGTGTAAATAAATAGTATATAGTCCAAAATTCATAGGTTTTAATTAATCGATTGGCCCTTCGAAATATTAAGTTTAGAAATAGAAATACAATGTAGGTGTTGGAGAATTCTATAGCACCAGGTTTTATTCTGGGCTTTCTTTAGAAAGGTTAGAAATGTGTTGTGAACAGCGTACTCTAAATGAACCAAACAGTCAACTGTGGTTCGACGGTTTCCTACACCCGGCCTAGTATTTGGCAATGAGTCCACGAGACTCCAAATAACTCGTCAGGAGTTGTTGATGATTTTCTCTAGCAGTTTACTCATACAAAATGAACGATTTGTCTGTGTTTTATGTACGTTACCATATATGAGCAACGACTCGAAGGAAGAAAAGAACACTTTTGAATTAAATCTGCTATTGGTATTTACAGAGTTTAAAATGGTAATGTGACATATTTACAATACGTATATTTAATTTACATGGTGGGGATGGTCATCACTTTCTCTGACCTTCTTTGGCCAGCCTCTGGGAAGCAGGTACATGAACCGGGCTGTTTTCCTTCGTTGTCAGGCGCAATTTCCAGAAGGCCCATATGAACTGCGAAGGGGTGGTCCTGACTTCGGAATTTCCGGCACCGTCTTTCCAAAAATATCACCATAAAATAGGGTGAAATGCGAATTCGGTAAATAGGCAGTAATTTTCGGTACAAATTACCGCAGAAACCGAACACAACAAATGATGAATAACTAGACGCTTCACTCGTATATTTGGCTAATTTGAGGATAGATACGGCAATTGCCCCCTTTCAGACCTTTTGATAAGTATTTGCTGCTCATATGGTATTGAAAATGTCCAGCAGCCAGATTCTTAAGTGAGCTGGTAGCTACAGAAGTATTTCAAATGAGAAGTTACCAATGGCTTGGAGAGGATTTGTTGGTAAGTATTTGAGCCATTACCAACTTTTTAAATGTGAAGAATTATAAGCTAGTTTCGAATCTGAAGAAAGTTTAAGGGATGTTTCTTTTACGCTAGAATTAAATGTTGTAGTTTTCCGATAAGCTCAAGTAACAGAATTGGTCGGCTAGAGTTCAACGACTCTGGTTGTCTCAATAGCATATTCCACTGCTAGAAAGTTTTACTAATAATAATAATAATACAAAATTTATTTCCAATGTGCTTACAAACGTATAGAATTATACATTGCCAGAACATGAAAACAAGTCAAACAGAAAATAAAGGTAACAAAGTGTTATAATATAATCAACAATATTTACATTATGATCGACGTAATATACGTATTTTAATAATAATAATATTTTATTAACGGAATCTCCTTTTACATAAATATAACATATAAATTCTATCAAATAAATAATACAAAATTAAAGTACATATGTTTTAAATAAAAAATTTAAAACAAAATGCGCATCAAACGTGCAGAATTACCCTTTTCAATTCAGTTTTAAAATTACTGAAGGTAGAATCAAATAAATTAACACTATCATTTGAGTTTAATTTATTTGCGAAAGACATGAGTCTATATATTGGACTATTTAGTTCATAATTAGTTCGCACTACAGGTAATCTAAATAGAGGTCTTCGACGTATATTAATATAAGTAGGACTAATTGAAAAATTTAGTGAAGCTGTCAATTCCGGACAATTTATTGCACCCGATATTAATTTATGAAGTAAACATAAATCTAACCTAATTCTACGTTTACGTAAAGATTCTAGACTAAAACAAAAAGAAAAATCATCGTTATCGTCAATCGAAATAGTAGTTTCACTAAATTTCCAACTCATGTATTTTACAAATTTATGCTGAATCCGTTCTATAGCTAACACATAACAACTATAATATGTAGACCAAACCGTAGATGCGTATTCTACATTTGATCTTACTAAACTAGTAAATAAAGTTATAAGGGCATGGGGTTTGAAGTTGTAACTATTCCTGAATATGAAACCTAGTATCTTAAATACTTTATTTGTTATTAAATTAATATGGGCTGCGAAAGATAATTTAGAATCGAAAATCACTCCAAGGTCTTTAATAGTAGAAACTCTTTCTAATGCTACGTTATTGATTGTGTAGTTAAAAGTAATAAGAGATGATTTTCTCGAAAAAGAAATTATATTACATTTAGGTATATTCAGAAACAAGTTATTCTTCAAACACCATTCATGTAACCTACACAAGTCGCGTTGAAGTTCTTTACAGTTATTTACATTTTCAATAGCATGGAATATCTTTAAATCATTAATGATTTACAATAATTAAATGAATGACATAAGTCATTAACAAACAACAATAACAATAAAGGGCCTATGTGCGTTCCCTGTGGTACACCTGAAAGTACATTTATATCGCATGAAATGTAATTATTTATCTTCACCATTTGTACCCGACAAGAAAGAAAAGAACGTATCCAATTAATTATGTTTAAACTAAATCCGTAGGCATTCAACTCAGCAATTAATATATTGTGATCTACCCGGTCGAATGCCTTTGAAAAGTCTGTGTATACCGCATCAACTTGTTTACTATCAGATGTAGGTAATTATCCATACTATATGGTTCAATTAGGTAACGTATTAATAATTTCTTCATTTGAATGTATGATTGCCCCATTTTAATATTTAATTCACATGTAGTGTGGCCCTCTTTTGAAGAAACACAAATTGTGTTTTGGATAACTGTATTCAATGCCATGCCTTGTATTATGGGTACTATTTAGTCGTGAGTACTGGAAAAGGGATCTGTTTTTCCATAAGAACTTTGTACATTTAAGTATGTATAAACCATAAACAGTTAGTACATTGGCTTTTTTGAAGAGACCCCTACAACTGGCATCATTACTCAGTGAATACATTATTCTTAGTGCTCGCTTCTGACTTTTAAACACAGAATCAACATCCACGTTCCTGCCCCAAAATATTTATACCGTAGTTTAAGTAGGAGTAAAAGTATGAGTAATGAAATATTTTACATATGGAAATATTTGTGTTTTTTGACAGGATCCTTAAGACATAGCAAGCTATGTTTAATTTGGTTAAATGGACCAAGAGTGCTGCCCTGTGGAACCCCCATGGATACGTCTAGAGCATTCTACCTTGTTTCATTATTCATTATTCATTATTTTAACGATTTGCAAGTATAAGGCTAATCAGTTATTGATTGGTCCTCGTATACCATAATGGTTTAATTTTAATACAATTGAGTAGTCGATTGTGTCGAATGCTCTATATAGGTCCAGAAAAATTCCACAAGCTAAGTCACCCCTATCAATGCATTCATAGGTAGGAGATAGAAAATTGAATAAAGCAGTGTCAATACTTTTACCCCTAAGAAAACCGTGCTGAATACCACTGAACAGTTTCTGATAATTAAAGAATGATACCAGTTGCAATGCTACTAGTGATTCGAAGATTTTTGAGAATGTATTAAGAACACTAATTGGTCTATAATGTTCAAGTAATTCCGGGTCTCCTTTTATATAGGCGGGTGTGATAAGTAAATACTTTGAAGAATCCGGGAATAAACCAGCCTGCAGGGAATTATTAAAAATCTCCTTAAGAGGCTCTGCAATTTTAGCAATGCACCGTTTGATAAGTATAATCGGTAGTTCATCTGTGCCCGCACTTTTCTTGTTATCCATTTTGTTTACCACATTTATAATATCTTCTGTCGTAGTTTCTTTAAAGATGATAGCTGTTGCATTATAAGATATATTGCATGTGTAGTTATGATGCAATCCGGAAATATTAGCTGATAATAGTTGGGATGCTATATCCCTGAAAAATATATTAAAGTTGTCTGCTTGTTGTTGAGGATCGTTGTTGTTACTGGGCAGTGTATTCGTTTTATTATTCTTTGGAGATATTATATTTGAGATGATTTTCCATGAATCTTTTGATTTATTTTTAGAATTGATTAATTTGTGCTCCTATTGATTGTTTTGTTCTGTTATTAGCAGTTTTTTGTAATCAATTTTAGCCTGTTTTAATAGTTCCATGCGTTCAGTCATATACTACTTACGTTTATTATTTGCGATGTTAATACGTTTCGATGAGAAATGTTTGTTAATGTATAGCATTAAGGTGTTCAAGAACAATTGATATTTTTCGTTTATATCCGAACTCATATTTGATTTTGTAAAATTTTCACCCTCAAGGTCTGCAATAAATTCCAAAATAGCTTGATCAGAAAAAAATCGGCCTATTCTATATTTTTTATCGGGTTGGAGATTACTATTCGTATGAGTTGAGCTTTGTGGTCCGTCGTATACATTTTAATTATACACCTCCGTGCTCATTATTAGGGCGACAGCACTGGGAGATAAGTTTGAAGTTATTATGAATGTTATACAACTGCAGCTAATCATCAGTTTGTCAATGCTCCGTTAAACCTATGGCACCAATACCTACAATGCCGTCGATAACATTTTTTATTTCATTTATACTGGTACTTATACACTGTATGGTATATTGCAGTGCAGCAGTTTAATATTATGAACCTCATTTAAATTGCAATTAAAATTATCTAATTCTATTAAGTTTGATTTTGTTTCAATTTTGTGTTGATGAAAAAATTAAACCTTGAGACTTTATTGCCTTTTCTCATGAGTTTGCATTCTCTAAAATATCCTTATGGGGAAAGGGAACTCCTACTTTAAAGCTACTCTATGTCGGATTTCCGTATCTGGGAGTCACCTTCTCAAAAATAATGTTAAAATTGAGTCGATTGCTTATTACATCGCGTAGTTTATCCGCCGTAGTATCCAGACACCAACTAGATCTTTCTCCAGACATCTGAAATGATGGTATTTATGAAAAGGGCTTGAAACGTACTTTTTCTAGCAGATTCGTTGACTCTCCCCCATTGTTCTTTAGTCCTAGCAGCAAGTGAGCGATATTGAAAGATAATTAGATGTTTTATTCGGATGTTTGCATGAATTGAGCATAGGCGCGAAAATTTCCCTTTTTCAGACCTTCGAATAAGAAACTTTTACATATGAGATTCAATATATTCAGCAGTCGAGCCCTGAAGTGCCCTGCTAACTGCTGAAGCATCACATATAGGATACCATCCAATCTAGGAGAAATTTTGTTGACAGATCCGTTTCTACCTCAAATTCTGTGATTATAAGCCAGATGCAAATATGCAGAAAAATTAAGTTATTCTTTGATGTAAGAATTACAGAGTGTAGTTTTTTTATGAACCCAAAAGGGACTAGACTAAAATTTCGAATATTTTAAGAAAGATTCCGTTTCAATAGAAGACCCCACTGCTGGAAGCTTTTGGCTTATGAATGGCCAATAATAAACCAGATCCAAATTTACGGAAAAGTTTCTAGGGTTTTACGGATGTTAATTAAGCAAGAATTGCTGACTGTAGTTTTCCGACGTCACTGCTAGAAGCTTTCACTAGACACTAACCGGATCTTTCTTCGGACATCTATATCGATGTCGGTGGATAGATTTAGAACGCACCCTTCTCAACAAACTCGATACTCCCTTAATGTAGTTAATTGTAATTAAAGTACTATCACTTTCTTCATAAAATTTGTTTTTATTGACTACATAATATTTTTAGGTAACTTAAAAAAATATATTTCTACTCCCTTAATGCTCTTTAAGTTATATCTTTAGTCCCTTTTATAAGAAAAAAAAAATTGCATCGGATACTATTTGAATTGAATATTAGCTGTACTAAAAGTCGTGAATTAATTCGAGATTGAAGGTGAATTCTCGGATTACGCTTAAACGCATCCAATAGTCGATATAATCCCGGATTAATTGTAAAAATAAATCTTAGATACTGCAATAAAGAGCGATTCCGAGAATTGATCTCTATCTATTAGTACGGCTGTGCCTTTTAGCTACTGCCTTTTAGCTACTGCTTTTTTGACCTTACTTATCACCAAAAATGGTGGGCGGTTCAGAGAGCCGTCCGATTTGGAAATTGAAGTTTCCTCTGCTGCTAGAATGCTGCAACGTACATCACTAATCGATGGAGGTAACACTAATGATTGGCGGAAAACACCTAATCCGGCTATTTCTGTCATCATCTACTGATTAATAGTTCGTGAGACACTCGATTGCACCAATATGAACACACAGAGTTCCAGGAGTCACGCCATTTTTACCATTAATATAACTATCCAGAAAAAAGGTGAAGGGTTAAAAAAAGTTAAAATTGTTTTCTTAATAGTCTATTGAATATTGTTTAATTTTATATGGTTTTTATGCTTATTTTAGAGAATCTTTGAAGACGTGTGAGAAGCGTTGATGAACAGAAATATAGATCTATTGCTAAGAGACTAACTACATCTAATGCATGAAATGAAATTCATTAATGGCATGTTCCACTACTTTCTCCTTTCTATCTACACAAACACAGTCCTATAAAAGATTGTTGGGGGTGTAAAGACTCACAATAATAAAAGTTAACTTGTTATATGTCTATTTAGTTGTTGACTTCCTGATTTCAATTGACATAAGGAAGGTACAACACTGAATTGAAAAATTCACTATGTTTTAACCAGAAATAATGTGTATATGTAGTTAGAACAATTCAAATCAGCATAAGTGTAGATTACCACGTAGTAACGGCCAAAACCATTGTTTTTGACAAAGTACAGATTACATATTATAAGGGGAACTGTAGCCTTTAGATAGCAGTCGATGTCTTGTTAACCCTTTGAAGTCGGAATTAATATACTTAACCTTATTAAAAAAAATTGTAGAAATTCATTAATATATAATTCTCAAAGATAAATTCAAGACGTGTCCTCGGTCTGGAATTGAACATATATGTTTTTGCTTATTATTATAATCAGGATGAAACTTTACAACTATTTAGTATGAGAAAACAGATTTTTTAACACTGAGACATAATCCTACGTTGCATGCGGAACAGTTTCATCGTGTCTTGTGCGGTGCACGTGTGCTGCAGAATGCACATCTTCTAGGTTTATCCAAATGTTTTGGCAAGTGTGCAGCTTTGTCGTATCGAATCTTGGTAGGTATATAACGTTTAAAATTATTATTCTTTAACAAAATTCAGAGTCACGTTTCCTTTCTCTTTTGGCCATAACAGGTTTAGCCCCTATTAGTCCAAAAATTACGTTGAGTCGTAACTCTTTCAATCTAAGTGTTGTTGATCTAGTTTTGAACAGAACAAATGAATTTACTAGCGAGACGTCTAAAAAATACCAGAATATATGATGCCACCACTTTTTAAATATAATACGATCGATATCATAAATTAATTTTAGCATATCCATTTTATCAACGAAGCCTATATTGGCGTTATAATGTTTTCTATTTTAAGGCACTCAATTTTTTTTACGAGTTCCGTCCTTCTTTATTCTAGAAACTGTTTCATTATTAGTGGGATTATGATAGTTACTCAGAAATAATACTGCTTTTCGGTCCATCCATTTTAGAAATACAATCCCATCCTTACTAACCCTCCAGTCACACTGTCCATATTATCATTTCTTAGGTCCGTCGGTAAGACTTTTCTGGAGTGGAAGCGAGATAAAAAAGTTGTCAAAGTATATCTGATGTCCTTTCCTAGTTAATTCTTCTGTTAAATCCGAAAAAACGGGTGTTCCTATTTTTTTCTGTTGCTACCGAGACTTTCCTGTATAAAACTGGAATTGACAGATTCATCCGCCCTAATCCACACCTTATATCCACATTTAATTGGTTTCATTGGCATGTATTGCTTCATAGAACTTCTTCCCTTACAGGGAATCATACATTAATCAATTGCTTCATTTTTCGATGGTTTGTAGGATGAACTATATGTCTTTGTCAGCTTAGTCAGTAATGATCGAATTTTATATAATTTGTTACAATTATCTTCCTTTGTCTTCGGCTGCACAGAATTATCATTTAAACGTAGGTTTTTGAGGAGCCATATGAAACGATCTTTTGGCATACAAGAACTTATAAAAGCGTCTCTAATTTCCTTGCTAATTGACCACTAATCACGTAAACTTGGCAGGCATTTTATTCTCATTAGAGGATTTATTCCAAGAATAGCTTTTATTTCGTAGGAATTGATTGATAAGAAAGAATTAATATTTTCTCTGCTAGTCTTAAGAGCATATAAGTTTGTTTGAAAAACTATGCGGTCGATAAGAGGGAAAATATACAGAAATATATATGTTTGTTCCTCAATATCCTCTGGTATTGCTGGTCCATACGGTTCATCAAATATTTTCATATATTCTTAATAGTAATTGGCATCGCTTGTCCACACATAATTATTTCTAAGCAATTTATGCTTCAATGTCTTTAGATCTATTTCATCATCGCTATTCCAAATATCTTCTTGTATATCAACTTCCTCTGGAAATTGATCTTCAATTTAATACGGAGTTTCTGAAGTAGTATAACAGCAAAAACGACGACCATGACATTTATATCAAATAAATTATTCATAATTTCGTCACTATTTTCTTTTTCATCCCCAGACAAATTATCAATATCTGACTCGATACCGCATGGTATTCTCTTCCAGAAGTGCAATGTAAGAATCTTGATTCATTGCCTCCAAGTCAAGATACGAGATTTTCTACCTAAATAAGAGACAAAAAAATACCTTTTTGCCTAATGTCCCCAGTACGAGACCACAATATTTCAGGTGGTAAAATTAATAGTTGTATAATAGCAAAATGTATTATTATAACATGCTTATCACTTTCGTTATATGTTCAAATTCAAATTCAAATTCAAATTTATTAACGGATTTATCAATACAGCAATAAAATAGATAAAATGGGAGCTATACAATATATATATATATAATAAACATAATAAAAACTAGTTAAGATTTAAAATGCTATTACTACACAAGATTTTGTTACACTGCTTCTTAAAACTATTGAGCGAAACACTAAACAAGTCGACATTAAACTTACATAATAAATTAAAAAGCCGCATTATCCTACATATAGGGCTATTCATCCCAAAGTTGGTTCTGTGATATTCAGGTCTAAAAGTTAATCGGGTTCTCTGTAAATGTAGAGAAGTTGCATTGAAATTTAATTTAGATAAAAGAAATTTGCAATCAATCAGACCATTGGTTAATTTAAAAAGGAATACCATATCTCCAACTCACTTAAGGACATTAAATTAAAAGAGCGTAATGAATTACTATCGTAGTTAATGCCACAACGATAACATAAAAGCTTTAGGAATTTAGTTTGTATTTTTTCAATTGCAACTTGGGTGGTGTTGTAATTAGGTGTCCATACTATAGAAGCATATTCTAGGAGAGGTCTTACTAATGTTGAATAAAGTAATTTAAATATTTCAGGGCTAAAGTCTTTAGAAAATCTTTGTACAAAACCTAGAGTACGTGCAGCCTTTGAACTAATATTCTTTATATGAGCAGTAAAAAGAAGTTTACTATCAAGAAGTATTCCCAAATCTTTTATTTGCATGACGCAATTAAGAATATAACCATTAATATGGTAATCATTTTTTAAAATTTGATGTTTGTTCCAAAAATCATGTGGTAACATTTGTCTAGGTTAAAATTCAAACAATTTGTCATGCACCATAGGTGAACAGCTACAAGGTCTAACTGAAGCTTTTCAATATCAGATTTACTTACAATGGTTTTATATATTTTGAGTTCATCAGCAAACAATAAAACTTGGGAATAAGTGATGGAGTCTATTAGATCATTAATGAAAATGAGGAACAGTATCGGTCCACAATGTGATTCTTGTGGTACCCCAGATTTCGCATGAATAGCTTTTGAAACACAGTTATTGAGTTTAACATATTGAATCCGATCTAATAAATAATTTTCAAACCACTTAACAATTGCAGAGCCCAGGCCTAATGAGTGGAGTTTACTAAGAAGGATTCTGTGATTAACATGGTCAAATGCCTTAGAGAACTCTGTATATATCGTATCCACTTGAGCACCCTTCTCTAAGGCATCAAGTACAAAAACTTGGAAAGTTAACAAATTAGTAATTGTTGATTTGCCCTGACAAAATCCATGTTGCTCATCAATGATGACCTTTTTAGTAGCAAAAATTAGTTGAGATGTAACAAATGAATCTAATAATTTAGGAATTGTTGACTGCAACGATACTCCCCGATAGTTTTTTACATCTCCTCTATATCCTGCTTTGTAAAGAGGAGTAATAAAACTACTTTTCCACATAGCAGGAAATTGCCCAGTAGTCAAAGAGTTTTGAAACAGTAAATAAATTGGTTTGGCCAATGAATAAACACAACTTTTTAAAAATACAGGAGGAATACCATCCGGACCAGACTTAGTGCTGTTATTTAGTGTCGTAAGATCTTCAAAAACATCTGATAATGTAATTGGATACCAATTATTAAAATCAATCTGCCTTTTGGAACTTACAGTGGGAATTGCAAATCCGCTGTCAGTTACATAAACTGAAGAGAAGAAATCAGCAAATAAGTTAGCACATTCCTGTAAATTAGTTGACAATGAATTGTCGAGAAACATGTGTTTAGGAAAACCACTAGTTTTTCTAGATTCTTTAACGTAATTCCAAAAAATTCTGGGATTAGATTTAATTTTGATCTCAAAATCATTTAAAGATTTGCACTGAGTTCTTAAGGTGGAAAAAATACTGTAGTCATACATACAATTAGTTTGTTTAAACTTTAGATGAGCTATTTTTTTCTCATTTGTCAGCCTTATCAGCTCGCTGTTGAACCATTTAGGAAATTTTCCACTTTTGTACTTCAAAAGAGGTACATATTTGTCTATTGCTATATACAAGATATTATAAAAGACGGTAGTATTTTCATCAATATCAGCATAGTTTAAAGTTCTGTCCCAGTCAATGCCTGACAGGAAAGTATTGATCTCCGCAAATTGCGCTCGATTAAAATCATACTCTGTTACATCGTAAGTAAGTTGTTCGTAAGTTGCATTCAAAGGAATACCTAATTCATATGAATTGTGATGTAATGAGGAATTTGATAATTGATCATGTGCATAGTCGACAGCAATATCAGAAGCATCAGAAAAAAATAAATCTAAAAAAACATTTCTAGAGTTAGATAAGTTATTAAGTTGAAATATGTTGTGAAAATCAAAACATTCAGCCAAGATTTCAGCCTTCGCACAACTATTATTATCAGCTAAGACCGTTTCTAAATTACATGCCCACTTAGCATTAGGCAGATTGAAATTACCAACAATTAAGATTTCATCCAAAGGATAATTTGTTTTAATTAAATTAACAGACGTACAGTGGTCTGCATATGCATTCATATCAGAACCGGGCGGTATGTATATCGAACAAATAATTATTTATTTTTGTTTATTCTCACAAAGACTTGTTCCGTACCAGTTTGTGAAGTAGGAATAATTGAAGCGTGCAAGATGTTTTTAACAGCCACAAGCACTCCACCTCCTTTAGATTTGAGACTAGTTAACAGAGATCGATCAACTCTAAAAACTGAAAAATTTTTGAAACCAAGTTCAGTACTATCAAAGGAAGTGTCGAGCCAAGTCTCAGTAAAAACAATGATATCATAAGGTGAGCAATTTATACTATGACTAATATTTTTCAATTTAGATTTCATACCACCCGGATTCTGATAATAAATGCTCAGTTTTTTGGAGTTATATTATTAATACCGATAGAAGACACATTGACAACACTATCTGATTGCATTGCAATCCTGGCAGAAGCAACATCAATGTTACTAAATTGTTTTATAAACAGAACTTAACTGCCAATAAAACTGCCAAAAGGTGTTGACAGGCACAACGGAATAACAGTAGGCCCTAAAACACGTGTACTTGATGTCTAGTCAGCGACTAATAAAAAAAACATGCTTGATTTTCGTAAGAGGGGATATTTGCGCATGCGATAACGCACACTAGGACACAAAGGGTTAAGGGAAGTACAACTAAATGTCCTTAAAAGGATACTACTTCTGAGGAAGAAAGCGACCCAGTCTCACTCTCACTCTGTAGTTGGGTATTACACATTTTCTGATGCAAGTATAACCTCTGAAACTTAATGTATCTAAACTATGAACTTTTTCTTCATTCATCACTTGGTGCATCAATTACTAATTTACCTTATCGTTGAATGTATTTGCAAAGTTTCTTGCATGCAAAGGTAGAAAATAACTTACTACACTTTGTTTCACTATTAAAATAGTGAAACAAAACCAAGTTTTTAATTATTCTTATATTAACATAAAAATATTTCACCACGGGTTAAGTGAGAATTTAATTTATCGTGAAGAAAAATAATTTGAGACGTTGATGTAGTAACAATAAACACTAAAAAATATTATTAAGGAAAGGTGTAATTTTGACTGCCATTTCTTTCTCTGCCTTCTTTTTGAGATTGCCTTTTTGTCTGGTTCTCTTTTTCACAATGCGCTTGTAATTTTAGTTCGGGTTGGGTATCGTTCCCATTCGTCACTTACAGCTTTTCGCCGCTTACATTACGTTTTTCGGGCTTATGAGGAAAATAACTTCTGTGATCTTTGGAAGATGCTGACCTATCAGGCTAATTTTGGCTGTGAAATTTGACTCCAAACATGAAAGCTGACTGATGATTTCTTTAAGGGTTTTGCTAAGTGATTCTATGATCTTCTCCATGACTGTGATCAATGGAGAAACAATATCTTCGGACTTAAAGGTTGGCTTTGCTACCGTATATTTGGGATATGAAATCGATATTTAGCATTCTGGTAGCTGATCTTGCCTTTTCTACCTCTAATTTATAGACTGGACTGGCTCGAATGTGACCCTGAACAGTTTATACATACAGTTTCATTGATGCATATTGTTCTTTCATACGCTTTATACATTATGCACACTTTAACTCTTGGGAACACCTCTGAATAGTGTGACCACACCTTTGAAACCTAAAATACCCTCTAAGTTATAAACTGCCACTTTAATGCTTTTAGGGACTATTAAAAGTTAAAATTAAGGACAATGAGGCTAAAATTTGTCTGTTTTCGTTTCGACTGATTCTTTGAAACTCAATTAGTCTATCAAGGATCTCGCTGTTGTACAGTATTGACGGTATCTGTAATAGATCACTTATTTACTATAGTTGAGGGTTTTATGAGGGACTACCTCAACCTGATTTTCTTGAAAACGTTCTATCTTCTGCTTGTTGATCGTTTTTTTTTACAAGGAGCTCATTGCTGATTTTTCTGACTAAAACCAAATCACTTACTAATGTATACAATACTTTATTTAGTAAAAATGGATTTTAAATTTTCCCAGTACAGTTTTTCTGATAATCTCAAACTGGGAAACCCTCGCCACCATCTTCTAACCCTCAACGAGTTTGTTCGTTTTTTGAGAGGTGGACACCTAATTTCTTTTTGTAAAATTATCCATGAGAATAATACAAGCTTTCCCAAAAGAAAGATTATATTTCCTTAACATCCTACGCGAACATAATGAATCAGAGGGTTAGGGGGCATGTTTATCGGAAGACTAGCTCTTGCCAACAAGAGTTTGTAGAAATTTGAAGAGACCAATAACAAATTTGAAAACCATAACTGGTCGACCATGATCATCAAGAACAGCAAAGAACTTTGATGATGTTACCCAGTCTGTCCGTGACGATCCGAACCTTTTAAAGCTGCACCCCTATAAATTTTAATTGGTGCAAGAATTAAAGTCCCAGGAAGCCACTCGAAGTGAAATTTTCCCTAGTAAATTAATCTCCACAGGAGGTCGCATAAAATGGCTTCCGCGAGGTCCTGATTTAACCCCTATAGACTTTTTCCTGTGTGGTTATCTCAAATCTGATGTTTATGCTAATAGACCATCTTCTGTGGCGCATTTGAAAGAAAATATCCATCACAGGGCAGTCATAAGAAATTTAAGTGTTCGAACCGTAATGGTTTATTTTGATTCCAAATTGTATAATTTAATAAATAATTAACACATTTTTGATAGATGGCTTACTTTTTTTATTGATCCACTATATATAAAACGTCTTTAGGGACACCCTGTATATACTTTATCCATTCGTATGTGCTTTAAAAAAATCCGTTCTTAACAAACAGTTTAAAATTATTGTTAATGACGTAATTATAATTTACATTGCTATTTATTATTATCTTTATTATATCTTTGCACGCATTTCTAACAAAATACCACAAAAAATGTATTACAAAATAAGAAAATATACTCAAAATTTTAGCTGAAGGGAGGGCAAGCGGAATTCACTTCTTCGAAGGATCTTTCATAAGTATATATCATCAATGCTGCTTCAAAATACCACAACTTATATTCATTTATATATTTATTGGTTATATAAAGCGTATATTAGTTCTTAAGCAGTTAACTGTGTCGTTTAGTGCCGTTGGATGACGAGTATACTCGTCAAACTTTTAAAATACACATTTATTAACATATGCTGTCACATATTTGATTATTACTCATTACGATATTTTAAACTTGAATCAAAGTTAGAAATAAAAAAATAATAAAAGTCAATAATTAAATACTACAGGAATCTTTCTATTCAAATTTTATTGTTCCAATTTAAAATTCTTTTTAACCTTCAGGTATCAAATTCATACTAGAGGCAATAGTAAAAAACAATGACGCATTTATGTTTAATATTTATCGATTTTTATCACACTCTACCAAATAGTACTTGATTAACATATTAAAACATGTATTTGTGTTATAAGGAAACTTAATTAATTTCCATATTTACGTTTGAAATTCCATATTTTGTAAAAATGTGGTCGGCACATTTTTTTTTTGACCTGTAAGACATAAATTGCATTTATTCGTGCCAGCTAATTGATGCAAATTTATTATAATCATATATACTAGGCCTAATTTATACGTGACTTTATGAAGCGATATCCAGGCCAGAATTGAAAACAGATTTACGTTTCGTCATGCAAAAATTATCGAGAGTGAAAGAGGTAAGTAATAGGAGCCGTGTGTTTCTAGTATACACGATATTTGAGACTAATTGGATTAGGCCTCATTAAATTATTCGTTTGATTGTCGACACGGCCTGTCTTCTTTATTTTCTTCGATTTGAATACTGGTTTAGACCTTGTTTATCATGTTAATTACCGTATGAATGACATTAATTTATCTAGTTTCCATAATTTCTATCATAAGTATACATATTTCATTATCTAAGTCTTTATTTTTTTATAAAATATTAATATGTTAATTCTTAAGTTTTTCGTAAGAAACAATATACACATTAATTATATGTTAATTAGATTGATTATTTTTGGGCTTGCATAATTTCTATCTTATTTCTATACTTTTTGACATTTTTTTCCTAAAAAACCATAATAAAATTTGTTTAGTTTTTTATTATCTTCAAGTTTAATTTGAAAATTTTTCTTTTTTGTTAGGTTTTTAAGAAAAATTTGACCACCGGTTTAGAAATTTCTATCAAGAAGGTTTCAGCTCTTATGACGATGAACAGAAGTCTCAGTTCAAAATCTTTAGCTTTTGTTTTGGATACAGTGACCACGCAGAGACACACAGACACAAACGTATACCCAAACAGATTTCAAAAATTTTCATATTGGAATGAAATTTAATTTCTGACAGTTCTGGCGTGGCTTTAACTCCAGACTATATTATTTCACTCCATTTATTCCTTTACTGCATCAACTTTATTATTCTGGACAAAATAAAACGTTTTCTGGTATACATAATTTGTTTTAGATGTTTCATTCACATTTAAAGTGTAAATGAAAATGAAATAATCGTAAAACCAATCAAATATAAGTGGAAATCAGAAATCAGTTGTAATGATTTATTTTCTTAATAATCAAGGTTAAACCTTACTCATTTACTACCCCTACATAATAATAATAATATAATATGTTCAAAATTTAAACCATTACATATAGATATATTTTGATGATAGGAAAATCGGTTTTATCATTAATAATAATAATTATAGTATAGGTATAAAATTAAATAATAACAACCAAATGAAAATAAATCCGTTAAACATTTTTCATCACATCCAAAATACATCAATATCTATATAGCAATAAAGAAATAATAATGTGCACGGCCATAAATATTTATTAATGTGCCGTGTTTTGTTTGCGATTTCTGTTATTTACGCGTTATTAATAAAATGGCTTTTTGAATTATGGACGAAAACAAAAGCCGGCAATAAATAATGTTCTTACATTTTCGATCTGGCCTTGAAAACGTTCGCGGCGTAGCGTTAAATTTAAGTATTATTACTGAGTAT
This sequence comes from Ontholestes murinus, assembly GCA_963969525.1. Lineage (NCBI taxonomy): Eukaryota > Metazoa > Arthropoda > Insecta > Coleoptera > Staphylinidae > Ontholestes > Ontholestes murinus. The sequence goes on from OZ018389.1 coordinate 18,797,582, forward strand.
CCATAACGTTAATAATGATTCATCTATCCGTTGCCATTATTGCCGAAATCGTGCCGTGTTTTATTAAATAGCTGATTGATCTTCCTAATGCCGGATCGAAAACAAGCAATAAATTAATTGATCATAATCTATTATATATTATGTATGTGAACAATTTTATTACAGAAATTTTCTGCTTGTAATTAAGTTTTATGTTCATATAAATCAGTTTCTCCAAGTATTTAATGAAAAAGTTTGTTAAACATTGAAGTTCACATGATTTATTTTTAATACTACTTATTTAGCCTACCACCGATGAATCACTAGGATGACCCCCACTTTGGAATCATCCTGGGGTAAGGTGACCCATTACAATCTGCAGTAGGGGTTCTTCTTCAATAAAGTCACTATTTGCTCCATCTATGATCTGTCGTCTTTCCTTGGACAAACTCTTCGGCCTAACTTGACCTTATTTGGCAATCCGAGTCTACAAACTTGTTCCTACCCTACCTATGCCCGGCTGTAGTATCGTGGCTTAGGGCCTGCACTAAGGTCAACATATCGGACTTATTACTACCAGTCGTCATGTCTCGGGGATGGAAGGTCCAGAGGATATTGGTTTCACCGCCCGGATTAATGTTGAAACGAAACCATAAAAAACAAATACCACAATCCTTGATGGAGCTAATGGGTACATAGCTAATGGGGAGCTTAGTATGATTTATGAAAACTCTGGGTACCAGACAATCTCCAGTTTCAATAGCGTACGGGGCTCTGCTATAATGGACCTTTTCTCTTCCTAGCTACTCGTGAAATGTACCGAAACGTTATACATGAAGTGGACGACTCACTAAGACGCTAAAAAGTTCATGAAAACTTGTAGAAAAGCAGCTTAGGATGAGCTGCTGAAAAGCAGCGAAGACGAGTTTATTGTTGGCCTTAAAGGTTTAAATACAAAAGACCATAAGGTCAGAATGAATAGTACCTCAAGTAAGAGGAAGACATTTCTTATCAAGAGCCGAATCGAGCCAGGGGAAGCTCAGCTAAAGGTATTAGTGTCCCTCGAGAGAATACCCGGAGAAGCTACCAAGAGACCTCGGTCAATTGGAAGTAAACTGGATACAGTCTCGGCCAAATGGGTCATGCTGACATTAACTGCCAAAAGTTCCTCTTCAAAAGTGGATAAAAAAGGTGATATTAAGAGCAAGATAAAAGCTTCCGGATGTGGACGAGGATAGCCGCCTTCCCAACATCATGGTGTAACAAGGGTTTGAGTGGAAGAACATAATTTGTAATTGTGAACTTCGCCCGTGCTTCTTTCGGCCAACATTTTATGTATATTTTTGTAGTTAATTTGTTTTTAAATGTATTTTTCTAAGAAAGAAGACCAAAGATTAAATAAATAAATAAAAGTTAAATAGTGCCAATGACCTCTGGCAACACTGTTTCTTACTGCCAGCGTGTAAAAGATGTTAAAATAGGTATAATCTTAGAAGTTTTTTCAGAAAGTCTCATGTCCACGAATATATTGAAGCCGTTAATGCGACCATTGTGGATAAAATAAACGAGGCTGATAAGAAGGGAATTGTGAAGCCCAAACTCCACTAGTTTTACCATAGACTAGGGTGGCTCGCACTGTCATGTGCTGACCGAACCAGAGCCGGGTGGCTAAAAGTTACATCGGGCCTCCCTGTGGGATGGAGCCAGGATAATATACTGTAAGAGGCAGAGATGCCTCACCCAAAAGTCCCGATTGGCTACTTTCCCAATAGCCAGGGGTATACCAATGAGAAGATAATCTGACTGATTGAGGACCAGAATAACCTGAACCTCCAACTGGAGGATATTAAGGAGAAATCCGAATCAACCCAAATTGAAGGTCATGCTTTCGGTGATTTCATAGTCCGCTTAATGGTGCTGAGTAAGAGGGAGCGATATGAGTGACAAAAAAGCCACGTACAGGTTCAGCCACTCAAGAAAAACCGAAGAATGATCCTTTATCACCAACGACTACAAGGGATACAAAACGACCCATTCTATCGATGAAGACGGATAGAGAGAAAAACCTAGAGGCAAAAAGCCACAAAACACAAGTTTGGGGGTTGATGCCAGTATAGATCACATTAATGGCAAATAAGGGGTCTACCCCAAAACAATTGTAGTATGGTGTATAAAACAGACTGCATTATTCCAAGGGCAGTTCTAATGCTCAGTACAGACATTAATTATACATTAATTGCAGAATTCACCTCAGGCAGCAGCAGCCCAAGTCATGGCTTCCGCCTACTTTCCTGGAGAACACAGCAAACCGCTACCAGAGGAAGTAAGTAGACTCTAGAAAAAAAGAGAAGAAGCAATAAAAATCTCCTTCTAGGCTGTGCTGACTCCCACAAAATAGTATAGGGCAGCTCAGACACTAATAATAGAAGTAAGGAACTTCTTAAATTCATTACCTATCACAATAAATATTAATAATAGAGGTAGCGAACCTACCTTTGTGAATGCAATCTGACAGGAGATGTTGGACACCGCTCTAGTTAATCACTTAAACTAAGATCCAAGGCTAGGAGGAAACGACGTGGAGCGACAAAAGAGCCTCGTACAGGTCCCGCCGCTCAAGAAAAACCGAGGAATGATTCTTCATCTTCAACGACTACAAGGGATACAAAACGACCTATCGATGAAGACGGATAGAGGGGAAAACCTAAAGGCAAAAAGCCCCAAAAGACAAGTTTAGGGGTTGATGCCAGTACAGACCACATTAATGGCAGATAAGGAGTCTACCGCAAAACATATGTAGTCTAGTGTATAAAACAGACTACATTGTTCCAAGGGAGTTCTAAAGCTCAGTAAAGACATTAATTATATATTCATTGCAGAATTCACCACGAGGAACTTAGCAGCAGTCCATGTCATGGCTTCCCCCTACTTTCCAGGAGATCAAAGCAAACCACTACCAAAGGAGGTAAGTACATTCTAGAAGAAGACGCAATAAAAACCTCTTTCTGAGCTGTGATAACATCCACAAAATGGAATGGGGCAGCTCAGATACCAATAATAGAAGGAAAGAACTTTTTGAATTCATTATCTCTAACAATAAATATTAATAATAGAGGCATCGAACCTACCTTTGTAAATGCAATCTGAAAGAAAGTGTTGGACATCGCTTCAGTTAATCCCTTAAACTATGATCCAAGGGTAGGAGGGAATGACGTGGAGCGACAAAAGAGCCTCGTACGGGTCAAGCCGCTCAAGAAAAACCGAGGAGAGATCCTTCATCTACAAGGGAAAGAAAAGGACCTATTTGATCGATGAAGACGGATAGTGGCGAAACCCTAAAGGCAAAAAGCCCCAAAACACAAAGTTTAAGGGTTACTGTCAGTGGGGTATAGAACACATTAATGGCGGGCATACGCTTCAATTCAATTTCAATTGAATTTTCTTTACGTTAAAGAGGATCCAGCCAAATTTGAGATAAAATTCCTGCAGGAACCTTGAATCAATAAGGAACAGATAAGGGTTCTACCCCAAAACAATTGTTTGGCGTATAAAACAGACTGCTTTACTCCAAGGAGAGTTCTAATGCTCAGTAAAGACATAAATTATATATTCATTGCAAAAATCACCAAGCCCAAATCAAAGCTATTGCCTATTTTCCAGGAGAACACATCACACCACCACCAGAGGAGGTAAGTAGCCTCGAGAAGAGAGAGAATAGGCAATAAAAACCTCCTTTTGAGCTGTGATAACGCCCACAAAATTGAATGGGGTAGCTCAGACACCAATAATAGAGGAAAGGAACTTCATGAATTCGTTATCTTCACCTTTGTGAATGCAATCTGGTAGAAGGTACTGAACATTGCTCTTGCTGATGCCTTCACAGCAAACACAATTTAAATTTGCACGTTGTGAAAGAAATGAACTCCGCCTGCAAGTCCTGTGAACAAAATTGTTGTCATTTTTTTTATATAGTTTATAGTTTTATAGGTATAATAACAGGATATTGTGAAATTTCAATAAATAAATAAATAAATATCTTTGTCGGGCCATCAGCAGAATGAGATCGACATAGAGGCCACAAAGAAAAACGCAATGGAGTGTAGAAATCCTAGTAACACAGACTGGAGCTTTTTTAGAGAGTGCTAAAATGTGGGTACCGACGATCTCTACCTCATCATACAGACTATAGAAGAGCTAAGAATAACAGTGGCTCTGCTCAGTAATCTAATTGTCCGCAAAAGTGGAGATCTCTCTCTAGAGACGTGACTTGGTAAAATAAGGATTTAAGTCGCTTCAAGATGAAAGCCAGGAAAACTTTCAATAATGAAGAGAAAACAAATTATAATAAGGAATTAGGGAAATCTAAAAGGAAAACATTCGGTAAGAGAGTTACTAATATAACTCACCATCCAGACTCAACAAAGTCCTGTTTAAATATTACTCCAACAGCATCAGGCTAATAAAAAAATCTGATGGAAGTTATGCCATATTTGTGTGTACCTTGATCCAGGATAGGGTAATTATGTTATCTACAGAAACCGTCTCTAGTACCATAACATATTAATTTGCAAGTCTTGATAAGACCTTGAGATATTTTAAGATAGCTAGACTGGTTTCACTGTCTGTGTGGATGCAGATGTTTTCTCCTTCTATCATCAATTCATATATATTTTGGGCCCTAAAAGTATTCCTGTAAATTCTGCCTGGATGATCGTGAAGTGTTCCTCTAAGGGTATTTTCCGGATTCAGTTCGGCACAATACATGCCTACCCTATAAAAAATGTTGTTTTTTCTTTCTACAATTAGCTTTTGCAACTTTGAAGAAAGAAGGAAGGAATCACTATATCAAATATTTTTTTATAACCGCACGATATAACTTTGCCTTATTTAGTCCGTATTTATAATAGTTGGTCATGAATTTTGTCTATTCTGTATCTTAGATCAATAAATTGAAATAAAACAACACAGTTGGGAGGGTTTCACATTTATTGTTGAACACTGCTACATGTTTCGCCACACAGTGGCTTCATCAGGCAGATGTGTGGCGAAACATGTTGCAGTGTTCAACAATAAATGTGAAACCCTCCCAACTGTGTTGTTTTATTTCAATTTGTTATGGAGTTTCATCATGTATCCGCCAAGTCAATTCAATATCTTAGATCAAAAACATGTTTTTTTCCTGACACTTTTACTCTCGGAAGGGCAGCCAAATTTAAAATCACAAGGAAGACGTAGTTTAACACTCGATGCTAGCAGAGAAGCCGAGACCTATCCATTAATTTCATGTACTGGTAATCGGCAAACAAGCAAAAACAAATAAAGATATCGGTGTTAGTTTCTTTGATACCATCGGATTGTAGACATCCTCATTGTATTTCTTCTTTGTCTGAATACAATTCTAAGGGACAAACATAGTTTATGCTTCATACAGAGTTACTTTTTTAGTGAGTTTCGATTGTAATTATATTGCTTATTTTATTTTATCAGATATTATTCTGATAAATCGTGAGTTTTCTTCAAAGTTTCTATAATGTTCAAGCAATTTTTATTCTAGATTCTTAGAATTTTCCAGCATTTCTTGCCATATTTTGTCGGATTTCAGAATCTTTTAGTATATTTTGTCAGATTTCTTTTTATAAAATTCTAGTATTTTCCAGAATTTAGCCTTTTAAATGTTTAGAATTTTTTATTATATTTCTCTTCCAAAATTACGCGAAAGAAAATTCACGTAATTTTAGTGCTCTAGAATCGTCAAGCAATTTTTTATTCTTTATTTTATCGAAAGTTTACTTTTAACTTCTACCTTTTTCTTCTACTTTGTATATTACAAATTAATATCTGTATTTTAATAAATTCTACTTTTGCATGTTATGTTTCTTTTGTTTCCTCTTTATATGTTTATTGATTTCTTGCACTTATTGCTTCCTTATTTAATTTAATTTCATCATTCGTTTTTTGATAATGTTCTTTTTTCATTTTCTATTAGTCCTTTTTCTCTAGATTTCTATGAATATTCTTTTCCATTTGAATGATAAATTCTGTTGGATCGAATCTTTATACTATTGCGTTTTACCCTTTCCTTTCTATTTATACTCGTCTTTTTTCAGCTGCCATGTTATGGTTTATATAAATGTTGGTATTTTTCTGTTTGTTGCTTTTAGATTGCATTATTTTTCTTAATTCTGTTTCGACTACTACTATCATTTCTAATTTCTTTCTTACTGTGTGCGGTCTTACTGTCGAGGATAAAGTGGAGGTTTGAGGAAAGTCTCACTGTGTGTTGTTAAAGACGCACTTCCCAGGCTCAACATCTGTAAACTTCCAAGAAAGCATTGCTAAATCTACAAAATGAAGCATATTTCTGCCTACTAGAGAAAGCAAATAAGGCAGGTAAACTTATTACCAAAGAAAAATATTGAATGGGTAGCAGGGGTTCTATATAATACCCCCTACCTGCAGGCAGTTTACAAAACTAGATATATGGTAGACTATATTTCAATGGAATGGAAAAAGGCTAGAGTAATATTTTTCCCCAAAGCGGGTTAAAGGCCACTAGACGATGGCAAATGCTACCGTCCAATTAGAAAAAAAAAGCTCATTTCTCCTAAAAGTCATAGAGAAAATTGTAAACAATAATATAAGGAGCAGGGCCATAGAGCTCTGTAAGCAGCAGTTTGCCTGTAAACTTGGAAAATCCACTGTGGATGAAGTTCATATCCTCACAACATGCATAGAAGCTTCTCTACAGCACAAGGAGATTGAATTAGGTATTTTCTTATACATTGAAGGTGCGTTTGACAACACAATCTTCAAAACCGTGGAAAAGGGAGCCATCAATACCCACAATACGTTTGATCAAGGCTGTACTCATAAACCGTAAGATCACCATAAGTATAGGTAACCACAGCAAAAGAGTGCCCACAAGGCTGACGACTTTGGTTGACAAGGGTTATTGCATAAGATAGCAATTTTCATAATGGATAAATATGATGTTATCGAACATCGGCAATGTTTCAATTCTAAATGGAATTGATTCATTCTCGTGGCGGCCTTCCAACAGGAAGGACGCACGTAATTATGACATAGCTGCACTGATGAGCTGTGATACAGCGAAACACGTGTCTGCAGATAGTCATTACATAACACTTTTCGAGACGCGGTTAAAAAACGATAACACCACAAAATTGTTACATAGTGCTAAATATAATTTTAGACATGTAACGACAGCTAACAGTTATATCATTCAATGCCTGGCGGTGCTTTAGTACGGGGAGTAGTTGTTTTAAGTGTTAGCTGGAGTTTTTACATTATTATGTAAAACATTAGTGCAGAAGCTCATAGAGATTTATTTCTCTCATTATTAATTATCATTAATTACTGCACTAGAAATTTCAATACTTAATTTGTATATTTAAATGCCAAAAGCGGGCCTTTTTTTGTCTGTGGTGATATCGTTTTTTAAACGCGCCTCGAAAATCGAACATCGGCAATGTTTCAATTCTAAATGGAATTGATTCATTCTCGTGGCGGCCTTCCAACAGGAAGGACGCACGTAATTATGACATAGCTGCACTGATGAGCTGTGATACAGCGAAACACGTGTCTGCAGATAGTCATTACATAACACTTTTCGAGACGCGGTTAAAAAACGATAACACCACAAAATTGTTACATAGTGCTAAATATAATTTTAGACATGTAACGACAGCTAACAGTTATATCATTCAATGCCTGGCGGTGCTTTAGTACGGGGAGTAGTTGTTTTAAGTGTTAGCTGGAGTTTTTACATTATTATGTAAAACATTAGTGCAGAAGCTCATAGAGATTTATTTCTCTCATTATTAATTATCATTAATTACTGCACTAGAAATTTCAATACTTAATTTGTATAAATATGATGTTGTTATATCGTCCCTAGCCCAAGACGATCTCAATACCATAGTACAGTGTTGTCTGAGGGATGGCTTCAATATTAATCCTGATATATCTCGCTAATTGTAGGGAGCTGAATATCAGAGCTCCCAAAATAAAAGGATAAGAAATTGTGCTGTTCAGTCAGGTGAAATATCCAGATTAAACACTAGAAACTTAATTGGAACGCGCACCTATAAAAAACAATCTGCGAAGCTACAGCAGCATTATGGATATGCCGCAAACTCTTTTGCAGATCATGGGGACTGAAACTCAAATTGATACATTATGGTAGCAAGACCCATTATTACATACGGCTCACAAGCCATGGAAGCTTTACTGGACCTATTTTCCCTGTACGAAAAAATCAGAAAAGAAGGTCTAATAAGTGCGATTAGACTGGACTGGCATGGCACAGAACATAGTTTCAGGCAAATTCCGAACCTGATTAAACCAGAGCTTCTACAAACACCGTTGGACGTAAAGTCGACCAAATTCAATTTCTTATCGCGAATTGAAGTGATTATTGACAGTATGCAAGACAGTCTAAACCTTATAAAATGACTAAAACATAATTCTGTAAATTTGTATACAGATTCATCAAAAAAGGGAGCGAGCTTCAGCATAGGTATATACGGGCCTAAATACAGTGAATTAGTTTTTCCTCGGACAAGGCTCTCGAGTCCTACTGGTTGTATGAAAACACATACATCTATCTAATCTTGAACTGTATACAAGCTCTAAACCAATTGTCCAAGGGCCACAAGCTTACTCTAATGTGGCTACCAGGCCACCTGTGGGCTATCAAAATCACATAGGAAGGATGCGGTCCAAGAGTAGGAAAAATGGTGCAAAACGGGGACTGGTCAAAGGTAATTAAAAATGTTTATTGGCCTCTCGCCAAGCAGAGCTACATAACTCTTACGCCTAACTAAAAGAGAAATAGGGCTGGTCAGGTGTCTCCTTACAGGACATTGCCCAGTGAAGTACCATCTTCACAAGATAAGTACACCACTTGTAGACTATGTGGATTGGAAAAGGAAAGGGCCGGACATATCCTATCCTATGAGTATTGCAGTCGATTCCACCAGACTAGCCCTAATTTAATTTAATCCTCAACAAAGCTAAATTGGAGTGGAAATTCAAGTGAAAACTCTATCCTTCTATTAATTTGTCCGTCCAAGATTAGTGTTACTATTTATTGAATTATGATTTGTTTAAGAAGAATTATGTAAACATATTCAATAAATAAATACTACTACTACTACCAATATTTGAAGATATAAATAATTTATTATCAATAACAAAAAATAAATATTTTAAATAAAATATAAAAGTCCTTTACGTTGTAGAAAATTAACTAATAATTAGCAAAAACACGAAAACTTTCGTAAAATCTACAACAAATGAGTCTAATTAAGACTACAATGATATTATCATAATATAGTCAGTCACAAATTATTTAACGTACATTCAATCATTTTTAGTTCATTTTACAGAAAGAAATACGTTCAAACTAGTGTTGCTTTGATAGCCTTGCTATTTTGTAACACGCAAATTACTTTTGTATTATTCAATGTCTGTCGAAGTATTAGCTAGAGAAGTAGTTGTTTCAAAAGTGGTTTGTTCTTGTAGTCTTAATAAGACTCATTTGTTGTAGATTTTATGAAATATTTTCGTGTTTTTGCTAATTATTAAATATTTTAAAATCCCACACTATGAGTTGGAAATGTAAATGCAGTAATATTAAGAAACATATACCGTAATTCATGTGCTTCCATTTTCATTTCATTAATTTTTATATATAAAAAAATCAAAAATATAAGGTACGGTAATTTAGAGGCGGCATTACAATTACGCACAAAATATAACTAATGAAAATTAACACGTAACGTGAAAAAACATCCAAATGAGTTGAATTAGAAAGCGAAACAAATGCGCCTTGTTTTTCTTTTTATGTCGGCCTTTTTTATCAGAGGCGATTATATTTATTTTCTTTGTGCAATTTGTGTTATTAATCATAAAATGACTTTTTTATTGTTGTTTACCTGTACAGTTTTTTTTATTAGTTTATTTACTAGATGGGAGTCTATAAAGTTAAGTGTATATATTTACATACTTGTATGGAGAAATTTTATTAATTCTAGTAAATAAAGTAATAAAATATTAATAGAAACCGGTTTATTTCTTTGTGTTAATTTTATCTTTCAAGTTATATATTATTATGAAGTAATATTTTTAAAATAATTTCTTTCTGCAGTAGAAAATTATTCATTTCTTTAATAAACATTGTTAAATTTACTAAATATCATTATATTTTATTTTTTCAGTAGAAATTTACAATTGTTTTTGGTAAAATTGTAACCTTTTGTTTAAATTTGGCGAAGTAAGACACTTGTTATGTTCCATAGATTTATTATCAGTTAACTGACACGTGTTTCGATTGTTACCAATCATTTTCAAAGTTTAAACTGCTTTGTATTTTAAAATAAATTTTAACTTTGCTTTGTTGTTAAATTTTTAATTGATCTTATTAAATAAATTTGGGTTTCATTTGAGTAATTTTACTTAGTTCTTCATTTAAAAAAATGTATTTTAATGAATTGAATTTGCTGATCTATTTGTTTAGAAATTTTTCTTTACAATTTAAAATTTTTCTTTACAATTTATAGATGATTTTAAAAAATTCAATTGTTTTACATATAAAAGATTATTTTATATTGGTCGTTTCTTTTTTAGATAGTATTCTTTAATAAAACAAATTTTCTAAAATTTGTTTGAAAATACATATATTTTTAAATTTTATGTCTTAGTAGAAATGTTTGATTTTTTTTCTAGTAAAATTTTAATTCTTTATAATTGAATTGAAATGAAGTGAAGTTTTTAAAGTTTATTTTTAGTAAATTTTAAATTATATTATTTGAACAATATTGGTTTTTAAATATTTTTAATTCTTCTACTTATTATCAAATTACATTGTATTTGATCTTTGGCAAATATATAAGGTTATTTTTATAATTTTGAATAATTTTTTTTATATTTTAGTTTTAAAATAGACTTAAGCTCTTAAATTACATTTAATTGTTGCCGACTTTCAGTTTTTTTTAAACTAAATTTCAACAGTTTTGAAGTTGTTCCAATTGTTTTAACTTGTTCTTTTAATCTATTTCAGTTGTTTTTTTTATAATTTATTTTAAATGAAAAATATAATTGTATTTTATAACAAATGAATTTGAAACAATATTAAATTTGTTAATTTTAATAATTTATTTTAAACTGCGATAAATTATAAACAAATTCTCATTTTTAAATAATTTCTCAACTGTTTTTGACTTTTCAACTGTTAAATTTTTCAATCAATTTTTCTTCTAGACACTCTGCTCTATTTATTATTTTTCTAATTTTCAACTGTTTTGCAAAACACAAACTATTTTAAAGCAAACTAACATTTTTTTTTTGTTCTTTTTGTTTTAATTTAATTGTTTCTTAAGACATTTTTATTACTTATTAAATAAATTTTAGTTTTTTTACTGTAGGATTATCTTATAAATTAATTTTTCTTCCAAAAATTTTCTATTGAAATTTATTTAATATATTTTTTAATGTTAAATTTAATTTTTGATAAAGTTACATTTTTTTAAGCAGTTTATTTTTTCTTTCAAAGTTCAGTTGCTTCGTTAGAATTTTTTTACGGATTTCTTGTTTTGAGAATTTTTGCTATTATTTGTAAATAAATATTAAATGCAGATTTGAATTTTAAAGTCATTATTAGGGTTTTCAAAATTCATGTTTTGATTTGTCGTTTTAAAACAATTGTTTAAGTTTAAGTAATAATGTATATATTTTTTTTTTTAATTTCTTTTCTGGCAAAATTTCAATTTTTGTCTGTGTCTGTTAAAATGTTGTTTACGAAAATTTCTAAAATTTCTGCATTTTTTCTTTTAGCTTCCTTCCTTGTTTTATTTTTTCAGAATTTTCCTAAAGTTAAAATTTAATTTCATCCATTCTTTTAGAATATTCTACAAATTTTCTTAAAGGTTTCTAAAATTTCAGCTGGTTTTCTTCTAGACTTCTTTCTTCTTTTATTTTTTCATAATCTTTGTGAAGTTAGTATTTAATTTCACCAATTCTTTTAAATTTTTTTATAAATTTTCTTAAAGGTTTCAAGAATTTCAGCAAATTTTCTTCTATACTTCTTTGTTCTTTTACTGTTTTCAGAATTTTCCTGAAGTTAAAATTCAATTTCATCTATTCTTTTGGAATTTTCTACAAATTCTCTTCAAGGTTTCTAGAACTTTAGATAATTACTTTCCTGAAGTTGGTTTTCAATTTCATCCATTCTTTTAGAATTTTCTACAAATTTTCTTAAAGCTATTTAGAATTTTCTTCTAGACTTCTTTTTTCTTTTAATTTTTCAGTATTTTCCTGAAGTTGGTATAAAATTTTATCCATTCTTTTGTTTTTTTCGAACATTTTCTTAACGATTTCTAGAATTTCAGCAATTTTTCTTCTAGCCTTCTTTTTTTTTAAATTTTTTCAGCATTTTCCTAAAATTAGTATTTAATTTTATCCATTCTTTTGAAACTTTCTACAAATTTTCTTAAAAGTTTTTCTTCTAGATTTCTATCTGCTTTTATTTTTTCAGAATTTCTCTGAAGTTGATATTCAATTTCATCAATGATTTTGAAAGTTTCTACAAATTATCTTTAAGGTTTATAAAATCTAAGCAATTTTTCTTCTAAACTTCTTTTTATTTTGTTTTATTTCAGAATTTTTCTGAAGTTAAAATTCAATTTCATCCATTCTTTTAGAATTTTCTAAAAATTTTCTTAAAGGTTTCTAGAATTTAAACAAAATTTCTTCTTCTTTTATATTTTGAGAATTTTCATGAAGTTGGCATTCTAGAAATTTCAGAAATTTTTCTTCTAATTTCTATCTATCTTATTTTTTTTCAAAATTTTGCTGAATTTGGTATTTAATTTTATCAATTATTTTCAAATTTCCTGTGATATTTCTTACAGGTTTCAAGAATTTCAGCAACTTTTCTTCTAGACTTCTTTCTTTATTTATTTTTTCAGTATTTTTCCTGAAGTTGGTATTCAATTTCATCCATTATTTTAGAATTTTTTACAAATTTTCTTAAAGGTTTTTAGAATTTTAGCAAATGTTCTTCTAGACTTCTTTATTTTTTTAGTATTTTCCTGAATTGGTATACAATTTCATCCATTCTTTTGTATTGTTTCCGAAAATATTCTTAACGATTTCTTCTACCCTTCTACCCTCCTTGCTCTTTTATTTTTTCAGCATTTTTCTAAAGTTGGTTTTTAATTTTATTCATTTTTTTGAAACTTTCTTCAAATTTTCTTTAAAGTTTTAATAATTTCAGCAAAATATCTTCTAGTATTCTTTCTTCATTTATTTTGTTTAGAATTTTCCTAAAGTTAAAATTTAATTTCATCCATTTATTTAGAACTTTCTGCAAATTTTCATAAAGGTTTCTAGAATTTCAGCTAAATGTCTTCTAGTCTTTCTTCTCTTATTATTTCAGAATTTTCCTGAAGTTGGTATTCAATTTCATCCATTCTTTTGAAACTTTCTACAAATTTTCTTAAAAGTTTCTAGAATTTCAGCAATGTTTCTTTTAGTCTCCTTTCTTCTTTTATTTTTCAGCATTTTTCTTAAGTTGGTATTTATCAATTCTTTTGAAACTTTCAGCCATTTTTCTTCTAGACTTCTTTCTTCTTTTATTTTTTTCAAAACATTCCGAAAGTCGGTATTTAATTTTATCCCTTCCTATAAAACATTCTACAAATTTTCATAAATGTTTCTCGAATTCTTCTTTTATTTTTTCAGAATTTTCCTAAAGTTCATATTCAATTTCAACAATGTTTTTGAAAGTTTCTACAAATTTTCTTAAATGTTTCTAGAAATTAAGCAATTTTTCTTCTAGTCTTTTTTCTTCTTTTATAAATTGAATAATGAATGAATGAAAACTATGTTTGTATAGCTTGAAAAGCTTTTCATTATGACTAGTTTCTTTAATTTTTTTTTCAAAATTTGAAGTTAAAATTCAATTTCATCCATTCTTTTGGAATTTTTTATAAATTTTCTTAAAGGTTTCTAGGATTTCAGCAACATTTCTTCTAGTCTTCCTTCTTTTATATTTCAGAATTTTTCTAATATTGGTATATAACTTACATACATACATTCTTTTGAAATTTTCTACAATTTTTCTACAAAGTTTCTAGAATTTCAGCAATTTTTCTTCTAGACTTTATTCTTCTTTTATTTTTTCAGGATATTCCTGAAGTCGGTATTCTAGAAATTTCAGAAATTTGTCTTTTAAATTTCTACATAATCTTAATTTTCAGAATTTTGCTGGAGTTGGATTTAATTTCATCGATTCTTTTTAAATTTTCTATAATATTTCTTAAAGGTTTCAAGAATTTTAGCAAATTTTATTCTAGTCTTCTTTCTTCATTTATTTTTTTCAGAATTTTCCTGAAGTTAAAATTCAATTTAATCTATTCTTTTAGAATTTTCTGCAAATTTTCTTAAAGGTTTCTAGAATTTCAGCAAAACTTCTTTTAGTCTTTTTTCTTCTCTTGTTATTTCAGAATTTGCCTGAAGTTGGTATTCAATTTCATCCATTCTATTGAAACTTTGTACAAATGTTCTTAAAGGATTCTAGAATTTCAGTAATGTTTCTTCTAGTTTCCTTCGTTCTTTTATTTTCAGCATTTTTCTTAAGTGGGTATTTAATTTTATCAATTTTTTTGAAACTTACACCCATTTCTCTTATATCATAATTCTCTAGAAACATCTCTTCAAAAATTCTAGTATTATCCATTAATTTTTTCTCCTGATTTGTAGAATTTTCATTATTTACCAAAGTATATAATTTTTCCGGAATTTTTCTTCCATCATTCTAGAATTTTTGAAATTTGGCTTTCATTCTATGGTCTCTTATAAATCCTGCTTTTTCCTCTAAGAATTTTTTTATGTAATTATATACAGGGTCTGTTATAAAAGTAATGTGAATTTTCTGGGAAAAATATATTTATTGATCTTGCCGATGAATCTCATCAATGGGAATGTCTCTTAGGAACGTTGTTAATGGTTTCGTTTCAGCTTTCTCTTCAGTCGGGGAAACAAAAAAAAGTTGTACGGAGCCAAGTCGGGACTGGGGACCAACGGAGTGTTGCTCTGCGCTAGGAATTTGTTATTGATAAATGCCATGTGGCTGGGGGCATTACCATGGTGGATCCTCACCGTCTTAGATGGGAAAGGCTTAGTTGACAGTTTCTTCCTGCTGTACAAATTCATAATAAATGTCACATTGACTTTATTGACGTCTTATTAGACCTTAATGTAGCAGAAATGGCTAAAATATTACCTCAGTGGATACAATCGAATTATACGCATCATTAGCAGCTAAGACGTCTAATTGGTCAAGTGGAAGCACATCAGAAGCTGTGAACTAAGCCTTAAGATCTATGTTCTAAATTTCAAAGTGATTTAAAATTTATGTATGTATTTTGTGTTATTTTTTAAATAGATTTTGTAAAGTAAATAAACTAAAAAAATGGACGAAGTCGCAGACAAAACTTGATTATGTATGGCTGTTCAAGAGAACGCTCTATCTCGCTACACGATTACAAAATCGAAAAAACTTACGCGGAGGCACCTCTTTCCACTCAAGCTGCTCGGAGCAAACTGACGACTGGCTGTATTGAAAGGGCAGACCCTTTTCCATATTTTATGACCCGTTTTACTCCAGTACAATGACTAGTCACGTCACGATAAAATCATCCACATTACTTTCATAATAGACCCTGTAAAACATAATTGCTGTGAAAAATAAAGTTAGTAATTTATAAAGAATCCTTTTTATTCGCCCGTTTTGGAATAATTGTTTCATTTTCAAAATATGTTGCGATTGATTATAAACGCATTCAGAACAGTAATATTTAATATTGCTGAACGCAAAATTGCCTTAAGTAACACTGGAATATTGCGACATTGACAATAAGGTAACAATATTATTGTTGGCACAAAATGAAAAAGACATTCTTCCCTGGCATCATATCTGCTGGATACTACCAAAGAAATTATCGACCTAAAATCACTGAGAATCATGATATATCATTAACATAGATTATACTATGAAACCACAAGCACGAACTAAATAAAAAAGTTTAGGATTTATTATTATTAACACCAAGTTAAATATTATTTATGTTAAATATGTATAGCTTTTGTTTATAAAGTATTTTGCTATTTTTAAATGTAAATTTGTAAAATGGTAATTATTAATAGTTTTTTACTACAGGACCGTTAATTTCCTTTAGTACCTAGTAAAAATAATTTAAGTTTTATTTCGGATTGAAGCGGAATGGAATGCACTGCTCAAAATAAGTATCGAAATCCTTAGCATAGCATTAGATCAGTGGAACGAGAATAAACAATCCATGGCTTTACTTTTGACTTATTAATTAACTCGTGGAATTTTTATACATTATTGGTGATATTAATAAAAACTCAAAAATTTTCTAAATTTTTTCTAAAATAGAATATAAAATTTTAAATGATAATGTATAATAAATACCATAAATTTTCTATAATATTCGAATATTGAGTCAGGAAAAATTCATTTATCATATAATAGTTAATATTACTATGCACACAAATAATAATTTATATATCATAGATGATTTTTCCTGACTAAAAATTCAAATATTATAGCGTAGATACTAAATTTATGGAATGAATATTTCTATATTTAAAGAATAATAAATATGTGTAGCATATGCAAAGAAATTATTGTAATATCTTAAATTTATATTATATAATAATTAATTCCTTCACATCACTTAAAAATACTCTACACGAGTTTTAAATAATTATCATTGCAATTTTCTACGCATCACATAACAATACAAAACACTTCACTTGCCATGTGCGGATTTCTTAAATACCGACCGAATGAGTCAGTAGTGCAAATATTGTTTACCGCATTTGTTAACATTTACTCATAAAAATGAATAATATAATTATGTTAAATTAGTAGTTATTTACGAAGGCGATGCACAATATTCGAACCAAAATTTTTCAGAACATATTATTGCTAATAACAACTAAAATCAACTGTAAACCATTGACAAGTTTCCAGGTAAAAATGTCTATTGTCCACCGTTCTGTGTAATTGCTCGAAAATCTTTTTAGTGTCACAGTTGTAATTGATGAAGTAAATACAGCACCGCGAACAAATTCAAGGTATTTCTAAAGGGGAAATTATTTGTTAATTAATAATAATTCCGTTAATTATGGTCGAAATTATATACTAATTTGTTGAAAAAAAATATATAAACTTGACATGATTTGATTGTTGGCTGTATTATAGCATGAATATTATAAATTAATTACTGCTAAGGATTAAATTTACTTTTTTGTATTCAGTGAGTTACGTGAAAATGATAATAACTTGATTAAAACACTTAGAAACCTTTCTTCACTACATTATTTGGAACCAGATGTACATTTTGACACAAAGTGACCATTATAAAAGGTTTGATATTATCAATAGAGTTTTATCTCTCTGTAGTCAAATATTCTAACGTTATCAACGTAAGATCAATGCAAATTTACCAATAAGAGCTACAAAAAAATCGGTATTTAAATTTCTACTTAATAACATATCTTGCAACAATTCCCCTTCTGTTGCTTCTTTGGCTTCTCTATACCTAGTGGCCTAGGTAAGAGACATTATATTAAAGGGGGTGCTTCTGCTCTTTCACAGTACTTTGCCAGTGCTTCTATGTCTATGGTTGGCTACTGATATGTTTTTCTTATCTTTAAAGCATTTTAGAATGATGGGTTAATGCAATTATAACGAGCTTCAAAAAATGTGGCCAATATTGGATATGTTAACTCTACTGTTATTATGTTTTCTTATTTACGAAGCTTATTGAAAAAAATTATTTTGATATATCATGCCCCAAACATTTTAGCTGTTGCAGCTTTGCAGTGATGTAGGTTTCGATGAATTGCCCGTGTGGGCATTTCGTATTTTTTAATTCTCTTTTGCAACTTTCACAAGATTACAAGTTATGTTAAAACTAGGCGATGTTCATTATAATTAAGTTAGCTGTTACTTTGATATGTATTCGATTTGTTAAAAGTGAGGAATGCACCGACATGTTTGCGTTTTCTTCATTATTGCTAACATGAAATTCATTTGTATCACTTTCTCTTTAATAGCCACGATATCCATATTATTTACTTCTAATGCCAGAATTTCCAGTTTTTCTGTAATCAAATAAGGAAAGTGCACTACCATTCCACATTTACGTTTTAGTTTAGGATGCCAATTTTCCTAAGAATAGTTGCCGTTTTTTACAGTCTATCATAGATTTATAAAATGGATTTCAGCCAGCTGTCCAATTGTAACGAAAGTCTTTTCGCAGCATATTTTTGAAGATGCGTTCATTATAGCTTCCAACCTTAAACTCCGTCAAAGAGTCACTCCTACTTCGAATTTATTCATCAGTTCTTCCAAAGGACACTTGTCGTCACTTTCTCAGAAACCTTACCTAAAGGGTCTTTATATAAAATATTTGGTAATATCTTTTGCATCACATTAGAGGTGGATAGCTTCAGGAATTCATTTGAATCGTTGATACATAAAAATTCAAACTTGTCGAAAGTGCAGAAATTCTACTACCTACAGAGAAGCGTCCTAGATTTTAAGGTATTTAGGTGTGTAATTGTTGCCGGAAGACTTAATTCAAGTCTACGCGTGAGGAGGCACGTGTTCTAAATTGCCAACATGAATGGAAATGGATCAATTCTTATCTGATAAATGTAAGCAGTAAGAATCTATTAAAGACAGTTCAAACATGCAGAACAAAGACCTAAAGTACTGCATAACCAAACACTCGTGAAAAAATGTGTGATATGTGATAGTGACCATCAAGTGTAGATGTATTCTAAATTCAGTAAAATGTCGATAGCTGATAGGATAAACTTCGCTAAGAAGCATCATTTGTGTTTCAACTGCTTGCGTAAGGGCGCAATGCAGAATAAGTGCATGCAACAAATGTAAGACACCACACTTTATTACACATCGCAGAGGAAAAAACTCAACCCGCAGAATCAAATGAGGCTACGTCAAATGCACTTGTAAATTTCTCTTACGCCCCATCTAAAGTTTTACTCTCTACATGTAAGCTACCCATTTATGACAAAAATGGACATGAGCAAGAGGTACGTGCTGTTCTTGACACTGGATTGCAGGCTAACCTGATAACAAACGCATGTGCAAAACGGATTCCACAAAAAGGGAATAAACATACCCATTACAGTTGTTGAAGGAAGAAGATGCAATGTGAATTCGTTTGTCAGCACTCATATAAAATTTGGTGTGTCTGAATTTAACGCACCGTCTGATGTCCTTGTGTTGCAAAACATAACCGACCTTGTGCCATCACATCGTTTACTATTTGACAAAACTAACATACTAAATGGAATCCAATTAGCTGATCCGAAATTTTACAAGCCTGGCGAGATTGATATTATATTTGGAAACAACATTCATTAGTTTAGTTTAGTTTATTGACTTTGCAAGTCCTACAAAAAAATATATACAAAATAACATACATTATGATTCAGCGCGTACCGATCGAATAAAGGAAGGTCCCATCTTCTTCAAAGATACCGTTTTCGGATAGATTGCTTATGGAAAACCATCTGCTAAGCTGTGTGATTCACAAGAAAGCACTACAGTTTGTTTAGTTGGAATTAATGACGTAATTTCAAAATTCTAGGAACTTGAGAATCATAAAATTGAATGAAAGATGCGAAAACACTTCCAGAAAAACACCGTTAGACACGAAACAGGACGATTTCATGTAGCCCTTCCGTTTAAGGAAAATGTGAGTCAACTTGGCAATTTGAGTTTTTCCGCTAAGCAAAAGTTGCACTTGAGTATAGATTAGCTAAATGTCCACAAATCCACGCTGAATATAAAGAGTATCAGAATATAGGACACATGCGTCAAACTAGAGGTAACATCCACAAGGGTTTCAATTTACCACATCATTGTGTGATAAAGGAGCGTAATTTGATGAGTAAACTGCTTGTGGTTTTTAAGGGCTCTGCACCAGCATCAACCGGCATTTCACTCAATGAGATATTAATGGTTGGTCCACCTATGCAAAATGATCTGTTTTCGATATTGTCCAAGATGCGAGGCTATATATTTGTCATCTCTGTCGATAAAATGTATCGACAGGTAATGGTATGAGACGAAGACTGCAAATTCCAAACGATTTGGTGGAGAGGAAAACCGGAAAAGGAGTTGATTTCATACGAATTAACAACCGTGACGTATGGGACAGCACCTGCAGCATATTTGGCAATGCGTGCAAGTCAAGAGCTTGCGCACCAGGAGGCAAACAATTTCTCGGTAGGAAGTGCTGAGTGTAGATGACCTGATTACTGGTGCGGTCACCTTTAAAGATTTAGTTGTAGTATGTGATCAAGTGAACAATCTGCTAGCAAGCGGTGGATTCGAACTCAAAAAATGGGCGAGTAACAATGAACAAATATTTGAACACTTTAAGACTGAGTGTGTTGATAAAATCACAGTGTTAACTCGTGAGGATAACAATAACAGTGCAATATCAACTCCATGCATGATCTGGAACACATCAGATGACATTTGAGGTATAAACATAATGTTATTACCTCAAATGCAACAATCAGAAGAGAGGTGTTGAGTGAAATCTCAAGGATTTATGACCCTTTGGAATTAATCAGACCAATAACGATTGTTGGAAATATTTTTATGCAGGACATCTGGAACCCGAAGAATGGATGGGATGATCCACTGCCTTTGGATTTCGTTGAACGTTGGTCAAATTATGAAGATGATTTGAAGGACGTCCCACTTATAGAAATTCCACGGATAGTAATTACTGATCTCGATTTCGAAGTAGAAATACATGGATTTGCTGATACCAGTGAGCATGCTTATTTTATGGAGCATGTATTTATTTGATTAACGTGCGCAATAAACAACGAATTTCCAGCAATTTGCTATGTGCAAAATCTCGAGTAGCTCCCATAAAGACCACCAGCATTCCGAGACTGGAGTTGTGTGCAGCAGTATTGCTAGCAGAACTTTGTCAACGAGTATGTTCGACGTTCAACAAGCCGATACGAAGTGTGTTCTACTACAATGACTTTATGATAACCTTCTCTTGGATAAAATCTGATTCTAGAAAATTTAAAACCTTTGTGTCGAATCGTGTAGGAGAGATTTATAAGCTCATAGATCCAGATGATTGGTTTCACGTGAAAACTAAGGAAAATCATGGCCGGAAAGGATGTATCGGAAATAAAGTGTAGTGCAGTGACAATTACCCAGGAAGAATTAGTGGTTCCCGAATATCGTACATATAAAAAGACAATCCGTGTCATGGCCTTCATGCTAAGGTTCATTAATACTGTTGTAGTGAAACTAAAACGTATGAACAATTAAAATTAGAAAAGCCCAACAAAGCGCCTGTCACTCTTATAAAAAATCTACAGTATGTATATTTTAAGCGTGAATTGACTCTATTATCAAGTGATGCGAATATATCTAAGTGTAGCAAATTACTAACATTGAATCCCTTTCAAGATTCTAACGGACTTATACGCGTTGGCGGTCAGTTAACAAACAGTGTGTTGAGTAACCATCAAACCACTGGCTGGTTCGACGAATCGCTGAGAGTATCCACAAAACTAATCTACACATTGGTACTCAAGGTACTCTGGCTTTAATAAGGTTTCAGTTCTGGCAACTACAAGGAAGAGTAATAACACGCGATGTAGCTAAGAAGTGCTTCAAGTGCATCCGAGCAAAGCCAACATTCAAGGCTCCGTTTATGAGTGCGCTATCCACTTGCCATACTCAATCAATTCGACCATTTCTCAAGGTTGTAATTGACTATTGTGGTCCATTCATTATCAAAGATGGATTACGAAGATCAAAGAAGACAATAGTCTTGTATTTGTATTTTCGTACGCTGTGTGACAAAGGCTATTCATCTTGAGCTCGTGTCATCACTCAGCACGGAAAGCTTTCTGGCAGTTTTCAACAGATTTAGTGCACGACGTGGAAATGTCATCGAAATCTTTAGCGACAACGAAACCAACTTTCTTGGAACCCGAAATCGTTTCTAGGAACTCGGACAATTTCTGGCTGATGAAAAAACTCAAAATAAATTTCACTCAAAAACAAATTAAGTGAAGTGAAGAGCCCCACACTTATAGGAGGCAGCCATCAAAGGTATAAAGCATCATCTTCGACGAATAGCTGGCTATGCACTACTTACAGCTGAAGAGTTTTAAACCCTTCTAATGATCCTAATGATTATGTTGCTCTGACGCCATCACACTTCTTGAGAGGACACGTTCTGACATCCTCAGCTGAAGCCAACTATGAGGATATAGCGGAAAACAGATTAACTCGTTGGGAGTTATACAAAAAATGAAACAATACCTTTGTAGGCGAAAGAATATTTGTCGGAACTACATAAGAAGACTAAATGAAATTTATAGGACTTCAGCATAGATGTGGGGCAACTAGTTATCATCAAGATAGATGATCTGCCTCCATTGAAATGGCAACTAAGACGAATTAAGAAGCTTCACCCGGTTTCAGATGGAGTGGTTAGAAGTGTTACTGTAAAACTACATCTACCACTATGGTGCATCCTATAATAAAATTGTGCACGTTGCCTTTGTCCTAAGATAGTCATGAAGTGAGTGAAAGAGAATCGTTCAATGGGAGGCGGTATGTTCAGGCCAAATCGCGCGAATTAATTTTAATTATATTCAAATTTATTTCGGAGTTTTCATATCATTTTGTTATTAGATTTGAATTTTTATTAGTGTAAAAACTTGTACAGCCTTCTTAAAATCACTTTTGCACTTACTTGTATCCTTTTGTGTTTAATGGACAATCTGCGTTTTAACATATAAACATCTCTTAAAGAATGGAAAGCGTGGGTATAAGAGGGTTAGCTAATTATTTGAATCTTACACGAAAGAACACAATGAGTCAACATAGAGGGATACTTCAGCATATAATACAGTACAGTGTTCCCTAAGGAACATTTTTGGTCCAATTCTATTCCTGATATATATTAATGACCTATTCCAAATTCAATGAGTAATTGTAGGGACTTTTACTTCAAGATACATTTTTATGATTCAAAATAAAACGAATAATTCTGTTTATATCACTGATGTATTAGCACTATTAATTGTTTGATAATGACAAGCTGACGTTGTCGAAACTATTGTAACAAGTGTTATTAAAAAAGTGATATAGACAAAGTTATTCGGTTTATTTTGAATATTCCAAATTCAATCAAAGGAAACGCTGATGTTATTTGCGGATGATACTGCAGTATTCTACAAAGACACTAACTGGCAAAATCTAAAAACAAAAACTGAAGAAGACCTTAAAGGAATTTTCAATTCAATCAGCAAAACAAAATTTCTTTCATTCTCATGTCCTGCTAACAACCTTCCAAC
This sequence comes from Ontholestes murinus, assembly GCA_963969525.1. Lineage (NCBI taxonomy): Eukaryota > Metazoa > Arthropoda > Insecta > Coleoptera > Staphylinidae > Ontholestes > Ontholestes murinus. Next base: position 18,821,060 of record OZ018389.1, read on the forward strand.
CTTTCAAGCACTAGTAGTGAAAAATAATGAAAATATAGTTGATATTAAGATTACCACCGAAATTAATTACTTAGGAGTATTTCTAGACCAACATCTCATATGGGATAAAAACATTCGTCATATTGTTAAACAATTACGATATACATTTTGTCTATTTAAGAAAATTTTGAGTTTGTCAACCTCGATCTTATGAAAATAATATACTTTTCTTTGGTACAACGTCACCTATTTGATGGATTAGCTAGAGACACCTATATGAAGCCACTACAAATCATACAAAAGAGGATTTTGAAGTGGATGCTTAACAAGCCAATCTACTACCCAATATACCTACTATTCAGAAAAGCAGGAGTGATGAACATCCGTCAGTTGAATTTCTGCAAAGTTGGAAGGAAAGCATTCAAAACACCACCGAATCTTATAAAAAACACTCATAACTACAACACAAGAAGAAGAGATGATACAGTGGTTCCCAAGATGAATTTATCCGTTTAATTATTTGTTACCTAAAGCCAATAATGCAATACCATGTTATATAAAAAGCTTAAATTCAGAAGACAAGTTTAACGGTGAACTTCAAAAATTTGTACTTAATTAACATGAAGCCTTTTGTGATAATATTTTTGAAGGATTATTCTAAATATATATTTATGTTCTATATAACATATTAAATTGAATGCTGATGTATTTTACGTTATTAATAATACGTTATTATTATTATTATTTGTTTGTTTTGTTTATCTTAGCTTATAGCTAGTTTTATCTGAATAATAGCAAAGCAGATCAGCTTGAGCTATTATTTAAGAATTTCCGCACTATATGACATGTTTGTAGTATTACTGCATTAAAACAAAAATATTTTACTTATGGGTCGTCTTTACCATTTTCCTGCTTCAAGGAAAAATCTCGGTTAATCCCTCAGATCTTAGGACTTTTGTTTTCTGTTTTTTCGAGCTTTCACTAATTTTACCATGATAGGAGCCTTCATGTAACTACAATTTTGGTCCTTCTGCGGATTTTTCTTCGGTGCTGTCATATATCTTCAGCGTAACTGGTGGCTTATAACTCAGCATGAAAACTTTAGTTGTGGTAGTATCCGAAGGTGTTGCCGAAGGAAAGTAGTAGGCCGTCTGTCGTCTTTTTACACTCTGCTGAAAATAAGTGCACCAATTTAGTGTTCTTCTGCTTTGAGTCCTTGTCTCTAGAATTAACTTGATTGTTAGTTTCGAATTGTAAATAAAGGTAATTAGCAATCTGCATCCTTCCCAATCTACATAAATAAGAAGAAATAAGACATATATGCAGGCAGGAAATTGTACGGTGTATCTAAGCACTTTATCAAATGAGCTCAATCTCAAAGAACAACTCGACTCGATTTCTAGAAAAATAAATAGAAGTTGGTTAGTGCCTACAATTTTATATAATTTAGTTTTTTTGATGAACGTTCTAATTTTATATTTCTTTAAAAACCAAAAAACTTCATGATATTTTTAGCAAAATCATGATTACATCCAGGTCAACATAGTTGATTCAGGAATAAGTTATGAATGAAACGAAACGAAAATATTCTCGGACATTTATGATTTTTTCCTTCTTCTCGCTCGATTAATGCCACTTTATAATTAGCCAGCGGAAGTGACGGTACATGTGTTTGACGTTTTAAAGGATTATTTTCGTCAAAATACAAATACACACGCACGCACAAATGATTAAATATCGATAATCGATGCACATAATGTATTAACGTCCTAAAATTATGCTGGCACTGCCTTCCATAGCGCAACGTTCGCGCATAACAAGTTCTAAGTTATATAAATAAGTGTGGCACCGTTCCAAGTTATCAATCATTAAATTGGGATATAAACACCATCCATTATTTTTCAATTAAACGCATCGACAGTTAACAATCCGCCTTCCAGACACTGTTTATTGAAATGCTCCCCGCTGAGTTAATAATCGACCGATACCGATATCTCATACGGATTGAAAAAAAATAATAAATATACTGCGGAGGAGTAGACATAATTAGATGTTGAAGTAATAACCTACTGCTGGTAATATTGTTCGCAGAAATATCTTATTCCATTCAATACAGATCCGTTGGGTTTTGCTGGGACATTTTTTGAATAGCTGGATTTCGCAATCACTAGTTTATCATTGTAGCATTGTAGATGTAGCATTAAAGATTTTGAAAAATAAGAGACAATTGTACATTAATTCAAAATAAATAAAACAATTAACTTTGTTCGTATAAGTTTTTTATTTACACTTGTAACTATACTTTCGACCACTTCAGCTTGTCATTATCAAACAATAATGACAATCACAATGATAAGCTGAAGTGGTCGAAACTATAATTGCAAGTGTAAATAAAAAGTGATACTAAGTTTTATTTATTTAGAATTATCAAAATGTAACACGAAGTGAAAGCCTCCACAATTACTTATTTAATTGTACATTAGTCTAAATATAAATCATTTGAAAATCAGAGAAGTATATTTACCACATAAGTCACCTTTTTGTAATTCAGAAAATCTCTAAGTATCCGACAGGTAAAGAAGGATAATGAAATTTGTGTTGATAATCTTAAAAAACATTCGTATTTTGGCTTATGGTCAACTTTGAACACTTTTTAATTCAATTGCATCATGCGTGTACTTATTAAATACTCTTAATAGCCAAAAATAATTCCTTACTGTAGATCTAAAACCTATTTCGGGCTATTCTGCATGGCAGAAAAACTAATGGCCCTAGGTAACAGGTGTATATATCTCTGTACGTGAATAGAGGATTTCCTAGAAGCGTGCGTGGATCCGATGTGTAGATGCCAAAAACGTGGACGACAAAGTTCGTTCAATTGCATCAGACGATTTGGTGACCAGGAAAAACCCGGTTCTTTCTGTACAAATGTTTACGTAAGTTTCGCGTGTCTGTTTAATACTGTACCACCGGGCAACATGCTACATGTCAGCATAGTTATAAATGAACGCCTATTTAATATTTTCGACGAAAACAAAATCTGCACGGTATTACACTCTACGTCTATTTATTATGCTAAAAAAAATTTATTTATGGATAACACAAATAGATGTGTACATACATGTCAGAATAATTAATTATTAAAATTAATCAGATTTATTAGTATTGTCAAAAATTATTTCAAATTAGATTACTGTATGGTTAAGCGAAGCAAGGTAAACAATGAGACTTCCTCCTTTTAGAAGGTACACCTTAATCAACTGGACAGATTTGAGAGTGTCAGTATTTTCAAGATATAAATGGATTTCAAATAATAAATTTAATGCAAGCCATTTATAAATTTCAATATTTTTACATAGTTTGAAGAGTAGTAGATAAGAGGGATGCTAATAGAGATAATGAAAATAATGGAAGTAGGAGAGTTTAGATTAAGGAGTAGATAAGTTGAGCGCACAGAATAAAACTGAAGTTTACCGAAGACCCTTCATTTAAAGGCTCAGAAATTGATCTCCTGGGATCTGTTTCCAATGCGACCAAGGATGGATTGAAGTTCAACCATGTACTCCACTACATGGTCATGGTAACGGAAGTGTAGGTGGAGGTATTGGCGGATAATTTTACGCTCCAAAGAAGCGACATTATTTCTTGAAATGTTGAAGCGACGAACATAATGGGACTTGGTCAACAGCTACGGGTGGAGGAGCTGGCAAGAATAAGGGCGCCCTCTTGTCCTTGGCATTAGAAATAATCCCAAAAGGCCGATGAAACAACCATGAACAACGGCATGTGGATGCAGAAGGCAACGGGAATCCACTTCATTAAAGATATTCTCAGAAAAATCATTAAAAATTGTAATATTCAATTCGAAATTAATATCCGAAGCTTCAATTCCCCATCTCGGATCTCGGTGGGGGAAAAGACTTGAATAACACAAAAATTATAATCGCAACATGGAATGTGAGAAGTATGTACACACCGTAATAGCGGAAATGAAGAGAATGAACATAGATACTTTAGGGGTTATTGATGTGCAATGGTCGAGAAGTGGAAATTGTCTTATCAATTATCTATTATTAAGAGTTAACCAAAAACACAAATATGTGGTTGTCAACAAAAACAGTAAATAAAACTGTTCTAAATGTTATAAACTTCTCAAACAGAATTATAATGGTTCAACTTACATCCCAAACTGAATACAATCCAAATATATACACCAACAACCGATAAAACCGATGATGAGATAGACGAGTTCTATGACCATCTAGATTCTGTGCTAAAAATCACAAAAAAACAAGATGCCACGATCGTCTTAGGAGATCTAAATGCGAAAGTAGATGAAGGTCAGGTTAGGGGATGTGTAGGTCCTTGGGTACTTGGTGAGAGAAATGAGAGAGGACAAAGACTGATTGAATACTGCCAACTGAAAAAAAATGATAATCACGAACAGATGGTAAATTACCCAAAATAAGGTTATACACATGGCCATCGCCAGCACACACAGAACAACATATAGTACGTAGTCAAATAGATTACATAATAATAAATGAAAGATATCGAAACTCCATACTTTCAGTTAAAGCTCACCCAGGAGCAGATGTGGGATCTGACCATAATCCACTTATTGCAAAAAAAAGTTAAACAAATATATCAAAACCGTAAATTAAATACACTAATGCTTAGAAGGGAATAAGTGAGAGAAAGGGTTAGAGAAGATATCAACAATAACCTAAGGCAAGGAGAAAATATGGCTGAAAACCTTTCATGGGTAAATCAAAATTGGTTTAGTATCAAAAAATCACTCTGGGACGGAAGCAAGGATACGCTGATAAACACCCAGCATAATAATAATCCCCAACATGAATTACGAAATACTTAAACTAATGGAGGAAAGAATACAACACAAAGGAAGAGATAAAAACAAGTACTGAGAGAGATACAACGAAAAATTATAGAGGCAAACGAATATTTAATAAAATCAAAATGCAAAGAGATTGAAGATCTGGAGAAAAAATAATACTACACAAAAAGGAAAAAGAGCTGTTTGGTACCGGAAAGAAAAAACAAAACGGAATGATTAAAAATATGGAAACGTTATTGGGAAGAGTACATCAAGGAATTGTTCGATGATACGAGATCAGAAAACAGAGAAGAAAATACAAAAACACAAGGACCACCAATAACCTCCAATGAAGTAAAACACGCTATTAAAAACTCCAAAGATAGAAAAGCGGTTGGTCCAAATGAAGTTCCCGTAGAGAGTCTTAAACTGATTGAAGATGATAATATACACCATTTAGTAGATCTATATAATAACATCTGTAGTAGTGGTAATATTTCACAAGAATGGCTGAAAAGTGCTTTCATTGTTCTACCAAAGAAAAATAAAGAAAGATTGCTCAGACTATAGAACAATTAGCTTGATGAGACATACTCTAAAAATTCTATTGAAGATCATTCACAATCGTATATATAAAAATTTTATTCCGATATAAGCGAGACACAATTTGGATTCCGCAACAATCTTGGCACGCGAGAAGCCCTTTTCGGAATGATTGTCTTTGTTCAACGATGCCTTAATATGAATGTAGATTTCTTTTTATGCTTTATTGACTACGAAAAGGCATTTGATAAACTATGGCACGACACAATGATAAACATCCTAGAACAAAAAGGGCTTGATTCTAACGATGCCAGTATAATTCAAAACTTATATTGGAACCAGAAAGCTGTATTAAACGTCGATGGACAACAATCCAAAGAGATCGAAATCGAAAGGTATTAGGCAAGGATGCATACTATCCCCTATTTACTTTGACAGAAAATTCTGGAGAGGTAATAATCAACCGAAGAACGATTAACAATTTTCGGTATGCAGACGATACTGTGCTAATATGGATCTTCAAAATATGCTCCAAAAAGTCAATACTGTATCAAATCATTACGGATTGAAGCTAAATCTAAAGAAAACTAAATATATGATTGTGACCAAGACGCTTAACAATAATATCCCTGACTTGATTATAGAAACCAACAGAATCGAAAAAGTAAAAAGCTACCAAAATTTGGTACCTGGTTTGAAGATAACAATGATCAAACTACAGAAGTAAATAAACGAATTGAAATCGCGAGAGCGGCTTTCGTTAATATGAAACAGCTCCTTGCTAATCGTAACCCAAATCTACAGCTAAGAATACGCATGGTGAGATGCTACATTTTTTCAATTTTGTTATATGGAATGGAGGCGTGGACGCTTAAGAAAAATAACACCAAAAAGATAGAGGTATTTGAATTGTGCTAAAAATAACATGGACAGACAATATAAAAAATGAGGAAGTTATGTACCGAGTCTAAAACGAAAAAGAGCTTGTTCAGACCATGAAGAAACGAAAATTAGAATATTTTGGACATACTATGCGCGGGGAAAGATACTCTATTCTACAATTGATCAAGCAAGGAAAAATAGACGGTAAAAGATCAAGTGGGCGACGAAGAACTTCCTGGCTCAAAAACCTACGAGAGTGGTATAGACAGACATCTACCGAAGTATTTAGAGCTGCTGCATCTAAAGTGAAAATTGCCATTGTGATAGCTAACCTCCGTTAGGAGACAGCACCCTAAGAAGAAGAACAAAAAGAATAAACATTTTTTATTTATGGATTAGTGTGGAAGGATATCTACTTATGCCAGATGCTAGGACATTAATAAGCCGAAGGTAGGATATGCACGGTTTGTATACAACGTATACTGGATTAAGGAGGAGTGGTTTAGTGTATTTCGAAGATGGAAATGATGCTTGTGATTGGTTAAACTTCTTTTTCCAATATAATCGATACTTGTTCTGCTACTCTCTTGATGGAAACAAATTTTCAAATTGGAGTAAAACTCTTGTTATGTTCAATTTCTTTATTTTCAGATAACTGACACGTGTTTCGGTCCTTACGGATCAGTTATCTGAAAACAAAGAAATGGAACATAACAAGAGTTTTACTTCTCCCAATTTTTCTTTTTCCAAAATAAAAAGATTACCTTTATTTAAGGTGCTAACAGAAATTGTCTGAATATTTTTATATTTAGATAAATTCAAATAAATTTAAACCGTACATAAAAATGACGGAGTTCGCATGTGATAATCTTCCACTCTTGCCAAAAGTCGTATGTATTTATCCATGATAAAGGCGATGCTGATTTTAACTGGATTCTGTCACCATGGGAAACCGACGTTTTACAAATGAACGGTACTCTACTATTTTAAGCTTCAAAAATATTTATTGTCTTCAATAAGTAGGTCAGATAATATCATTAAGATAATGTACATTTTCACGCTTATAAATTTGGAGACGCTTCCTTCTCTCTAATAGTTCACGTACTGAGTGATCTTTTTCTCTATATCTTGTCGCAGCTCGGCCAGTGTACGAGGTTTGGTTTTATACACATGAGATTTTAGACACCCCAGCAAGAAAAAGTCACACATTGAAATATCTGAAGAGACCAATTCACAACACCGAATCTCGAGATAATACGATTAGAGAACATTTATCTAACAGCAGCCAACAATACTCGTGCAGTATGGGCCGTAGCTCCATCCTGTTGGAACCAAACATTTCACAGATTGATTCGTCGTCCTTTCAGCTTAGTTTCCAAGAAGTTGTTCTCCATATTCATATAACGATCAGATTTCACAGACACAGCGTTCCCGTTACCCTTAAAACCGTAAGGACCTATGACACAAAACTTCCCGTTGCCGCACCACACCCTAACTTTGGGGCTGTGTAGTAGTAATTCATGCAGAGTTTGTGTATTTCAGAGGGCCAATATTAGAGATCAAACTGTGCGATGTGATCCTGTTATCTTCCATTTCATTAAACAATCTTCACCACGAATCGTATTAATCCATCACTACCGTGATTGATTCATCGCTCTTCACAAAACTGTCATACACGAAAACGCGATACTCCACGATCCACAGCGGCATGATTGAAACTAAACAATAACCTATGCTCTAATTGGGTATTTTCCTTAATCCCGAACATAATTATTTCCGTAGAATTCAGTAATCCATGCAGGTATAAATAAGACATCGACTGAAGGTTTCATTATTGTGTCAGTTGCCGTACATATCTGAGTAAGTTATTTATATTTCATTATATTTATTTTAGTAAACGTTTTTATTTATGTTTAAAATCAATTTTATAATAAAGCTGTACTGAAGAGATTGAAATATCGAAACACGTGTCTACAGATGGTTATAAAATTGAGTATTGAATTATTTAATTGCTTTTGCTAATTTATTTTTAATTACATCAACCTAAATTCATTTCTTGTTCCAAATTACCATAGTATAGTCACTCACAAACTATTTTAACGTACATTCAATCATTTTTAGTTCATTTTACAGAAAGAAATACGTTCAAACTAGTGTTGCTTTGATAGCCTTGCTATTTTGTAACACGCAAATTACTTTTGTATTATTCAATGTCTGTCGAAGTATTAGCTAGAGAAGTAGTTGTTTCAAAAGTGATTTGTTCTTGTAGTCTTAATAAGACTCATTTGTTGTAGATTTTACGAAACTATTTTCGTGTATTTTGTATTTATTAGTAAACAATAACCATTCACAAAGTGCAAGGTCAGGAGTTGGCACCGACGGTCTCGGTTCTCCTCTCCAACCCCTTCCGGTTTACTACTACCTATCCCAAAACCATCCGCACCATATATAAAGCGACAGAAAGGAGAATGTCATAATAATTGTTGTGTATACTGCTGAACGACAGGCTTCACCACCATGTGGCGCATAGAAAAGAAAATGGATGCCTGGTAAATTTTGGACAGATTAGGACTAAGCACAGCTTGTTCAGCCATCTTGCATGGCATATACATCACGATGGAAGAAGGGTTTGGATAAATGTGATAAACATAATACTGAAAACAAGTGGACCAGTTTGGACGAAAATAACAACCAGATAGTGGAAATCAAAGGGAACCAGGGAGTTTCAGATTCGGAAGGAATTCTGCGGAAAGTCAGACCAAAAACTGGAGGCGGAACAGTTTGGAGATTAGTACACCAATCCAGAATAGTCTAGAATGATGATAACATAATAAAAAATATCTATTATACTAAACAAAACAAAAAATTTATATTTTTACCACTGAAACAGTAACAGTAGTAAGGGTCGCAACTATTTTTATGTTTTTTTTGTATTTCCACACCCTGAGAACAGAAGTAGGTCTGTAAGGTTTAATTTCAGCCGCTGGTTTATCAAGTTATTTGATCGTTAGATATATTTCAAGTTTGCGCAACAATTAGATAGCTCGGAGATAAAGAAGATGGCTTCGAGACGAACTAAATTTAATATAAGCTACTCTTGTTCTATCGTAGTGCAACAAGACTTCGTCAGAGCTGGTGAGATCATTGTAATCGGTACAGATACTAGAGACTTTCATGAGGTCAGATAGTAAGGGCAGGGATTTTGTAATGGAGAAATGACGTGGGTTTGAGCTAGAATTAGATTATATTTCGGCGAGGAAATGTAGAACAAGGCAATGATTAACTCTATCCTGGTGGTTCCAGTTACTCTTGTTTTTTTTTGTAGTGGACTGGAGAGATCATTGGAATCGGTACCGATGACCTACGATGATTTTAATGGAATTAGATAATTACGGTATTAAAAACCGGAAGTTTCAGGAGGAGTAATGATTTGGATTAAAATTGTGATAGTCGGAAGCATTAAAGGTGGTCTTCAATGATCTAAGCTACCACATCACTACTTTTAACGAGGTTTTCGTCTATAAATAAGAATGTTGTGTCATATTATAAGTAATTTCGACCAGATTTTGTGGATTTCCAGTGTGCTTTTAAATACGGAGACATTTTTTTGCGTTCAGATGTGACCAATTAGTTTCATTCATTGTGGATCTGGTGGTCTAAAATCGCCTTAAAAGTTTTCGTGGATTAATGCATTCCTCAGTCCATCGGAAGATTAATTCATATAGGTAGCGTGGTGGCATCTTTCTCGATCGCTAGAATAGTGTGAAATATGGCCTAAGAAAGAGAAATGCGTAACTTAAAGGTGAAGCTAAACCAGTTGCATTTTTATAATCATTAATATTTTCAAAGGCGAGTGGTGATATGAAGGTTTTATTTGACGATTTAAATAATAGATTTATTTACTTACATATGCATATAATAGATATTGCAAAAATTCTGCTTTTGTTTATCTTTCTTTGTCCTCGCATCGGGATTTGCGGACGCGGTGTTCCATCTTGTGCTGATAGTATTGAGGGATATTTGATTCTTCTTATTGTAATTTGGTAAAGAGAAGATGACAATAGGAATGTTGCTAGCAATGGCTTAACTTAGAGAGGTTGGTCAAAGAAATTAAAAACAATTATACAAGATGGTTTTGGAAGGGAAACATCCTAGAGAATCTAGTTACTCTTGTTATTTCGTAGTGTAATAAGACTTCTTCAGGACTGGCGAGATCATTAGAATCGGTACTGATGCTATTGATGATTACGTTGAGGTTTGATTGTGAAGGCATGAAAACCCGGGAGTTTTTAGTGGAGAAATACTGTGGATTTAAATTGGGGTCATCAGGTGCACTTGAGGTGGTGGGCAAAGATCTAAACGGCCACATCATCACCCTTAGCAAAGTTTTTGTTGATAAGAAAAAATTGCGCCGTATTATCTGTAATCTAGACCAGACGTTGCAGATTTCCAGGATATCTTGGTGTTCTCTTTAACATGGAGACGAATTTTTGCGTTGAAACGTGATAAATTAGTTTTATTCGTTAACAAAGTTAAAAAAAAATTATTTGTGAAGAATCATGTATAACGAAGTAGGAGCCTCCACCGTTAACAGTTTATTCGGTAAGGTTTCGATCGCCTAAAAAGTTTATCATGAATTAATGGAGTCACAGGAATGCAGCGGAATTAATTAATATAAGTAGTGTGGTGGCAGCTTCCTCAATCTCTATAATAGTGTGAGATATGGCCGAAGGAAGGAAAATGCCTCACTTAGCGACATATATAGTCATTGATGTTTTTATAGATCAGTAGTGTTATGATGACTCTCTTTGTTGAACAGATGGTGACAATATTTCTGGCGATTCATTAACCGGGAGAAGCTGGTAAATGAAATAAAAAATAAAAAAAGAGGTCACTAGAATGTAGTCAATTGTAGATCTTGCTTGAACAAAATTGGTACCGATGCTAAAGACGATGATTTTAATGAGATGAAGGGATAAGGGCATAAAACCCGGAAGTTTGTGGCGGAGTAATGATGAAGATTAAGATTGTGGTGCTCAGATGCCAAATGTTGCAGATTTCTAGTATATCTCGATGAGCTCTTTAACATGAAGAAACTTTTGCGTTGATAAATGACCAGTAGTTTTATTCGTTTGGGGTAGTGATATGAATGTTGCTGGAGATTAATTAACTGAGAGAGCCCGTTAAAAGGAATTAAAAATTGAAGAGCAGACAAAGGAAAGCTAAGTTTTACTAGGTATTTTTATTTACCCAAATATCATTACTGTGGAGAGCGCAGCGGGCAGGGGCAATCCGCATCACAAGGTCATATTGGTCAATGTCAAGACGGTTGAGGTATTATCGTGAACGATACCAACGGTCCTGGGACGCGAAAGTGTATGAGGCAGAAATGACGAAAGAATAGGCTAGAAGCAGAAAGCAAGAGGCAGGAAATGACCTAGCACGGAAGTGTGAGAATTAGCAAGCTCGAAGATGAAGGAGGTGTCTTCAGGAAGGAAATTGATTAACTCCACTGATGGATGTTGTTTTTTCGTTGTGCAATAAGACTTCATCGGGACTGGCGAGATTGTTATAATTGATAGTGTCAATGATTTTGACGGGGATAAGGACATAAAAGATTGGATTTTATAGTGGAGAAATGATGTATTTTGAAATTGGCATCGTCAGGTACATATAAGGTGTTTGGGCTGCGAAAGATTTCTTCGCCGTATTATCTCGGTGTGCTCTCAAACATGGACTCAAACTTTTGTTGAGACGCAACCAATTAGATTTATTCGTTGGGGATTTTGCCGTTTTCAATCGTCTAAAAGGTTTCGTTGATTGAAGGAGGGAAAAATAATTAATATAAGTAGCTTGTTTGATCTTTACAATAGTGCATCATGTGGCCAAAGGTAGTAAAATACCTAGCTTCTGGATCTGGATCGAGTTTTCTAAGAGTGATCAAATCATTGACCAGAGCACCTAGTCCTAACTAGGCCCGTTGTATCCCTCACTAGGCCCGTTGTGTACCTTTAGAGAGGAAGATAATAAAATTGCATTTTTATAATGATTGATGTTTTTAGAGACCAGTGGTGATATGATGGCTATCTTTGGCGAACTAAAGGTGAAAATGGGAACGTTCTGGCGAACGAGGCTGGCGGAAAAATTAAAAATTGTTAATTAAAAAGATATTTGATTTTCGACTGTGTAAAAGTTTAAAATATTAACATGAATGTTTTAAGATATTTTGTATATATGGATTAGATACACATTTCGTAGCAAGGTGTACCGTTCTTCAATCGGATTGGGCTACTTACTTTTCTTGATATAGTAAAACATAATCCATTATGTTGAAAATTGCTAAGGTATTTAAGTTTGTTTTTTATGGCTATTTATATCCAATATCCTGTTTTGTACACACAGTGGTTAATTATTTAATTAATAATATTCTGGAAAATTACTGGCAATGAAATGGATAATAGCGTATCAATTATTAATACAAATAAGATGAATTACTGTTTTTAAAAAGCGAACTGTTATTAAATCGTGGATGTAAATAGCAATCATTTATAATATTACACCGAGAGGAGATGTTGAACCAAACCGCAGCTGCTCAAAGCGGGCACAAAAACAGACGCTATTTTTAAGCGTGATGAAAGAATAATTTTGACTACTAACATGTGTGGGAATGGCTCGTTTGTTTGATTTTTCTTTGTGTAATTGTTATGATAACATTTATAGAATTGAATTTCGATCGGAGTTCTCATGCAGCGGCGGAACAATGCTGGAATGATGACAAGTTTAAGGTTACGTACTAATTTTTCTACAATTATTTCTTTTGTCATTTCATTTTCTCCTTGTAACTAATTAGAAAGGTTTTTGGGTCTTCAAGTAACAATCTCCAAATTAAATATAATATATATTTTATTTAAATTGAGGCATTCATGGATTTGGAATTTAATGTGAATTTGGAAACGAGAAATGATGGTTTTAATTTAAATTATATTAGAAAAAGTCTTCTTGGATATCATTCATAAGAAACTTTAAAATACAGGTTAAATTTATTTTTACAGATTATTTGATTTAAACCAAAAATGTGTTACTAAAGTTGGATCAACGATATATATATATATATATATATATATATATATATGTTTTACTTGTTGATATATTCATATGGGTTTAATATTTCTTGGGATTCCCTGATTTTAAAATCCCCTATATATAAACTTGTCAGTTTATTTTGTAACTCACTCTTGGTAATGACTTAAAAAGCGAAACTAGTCGAGTAAATAAAGAAAAATTGTGAAACATATAAGTGTAATTTAATTTAAATCTTCATCAGTAATGGGTTTAATATTTTTAGTACGTCACTATCGAGGCTATCGACCATAGGTCTTTGTGTCCATAATGCATATTAAACAAGATTTTATATTTTTTTTTATGTGCTTATAATATCTTATTATTATTTTAACAATAAATTAATATGTCAGAATCATTAATCTAGTACTACACATAAATACATATTCTAGTTTTACTAAGTGCTGAATAAACTTATTTAAAGAAACCTGCATTAAGCATACAAACAAGTTGAATCGTCTGGGCATCTAAAAATGAAATTTTGAATTGGTGGTGAACAAAACAGTTTCGTCTTTATTACCAAGAAAATAGAATCATAGTAATTTAGTTGATAAATTATTTTCAAAAATATCATAAGAGTATCCCAGTATAAAATGCGGAAGTATATTGTTTTCGAATTCAAAATACCACTTTTAGATTCCCTACCTCGATATGATTCAACCTGTTTGTGAATCTACAAAAATAAGTCTTACAAAAAATACAAAGTTAATAAGGTATTGAAATATTCGACCAGTTCTTAAAGCAAGCTGATTTTGATGCATAAAGGTTCTGTAAACTTTTGTTATAAAACCACTTTATGTAATATTTCAATGAAATATTCTTTATATTATATGCCCTATATTTGAGATAAACATCAAAATATAGCAATACATTTAATTGAAGAAATAATCATGATTGTCTGCAATGAATCAAAATTTTCACAATTCCCATGGCAAGGATTGAAAGAAAGAAGATTGCAGAATAAGAAAAAATAAATATTTTAAAATATATATGTGTGTAATTTATTTTGATATGTAGAATAATTAAAAAACTATATACTACATAAATAAATCCTTTAAATAGGACAGAAATAAATCACTCAAAGGTATGATCTTTTTTTACAAATCGGTTAAAATATTGTTTTTGAACAGGCAAAGCTGGTCGCTTTTGAGCAATTACTTCCTTCAGACGGTCCAATTGTTGAGCTCATAGTAGATATTTCCAATCCCACCAAACACACAGAAAAACCTTCCTAGTTGTCAACCATGGCTTGACTACCGTTTCTGCGATTCCACCACGATCGTTTTCGCTTGACGTTGTCTTAAGTGACTTTTTATCACTAGTTACCAATCGCTTTAGAAAGGAGTCGATTTTGTTACGATTCAACAACGATTTGCAGATGGAGATTAGGTCCATTAGGTGTTTTTTGCCTTAATTAGTGTGGCACCCATACACCGAGCTCCTTTTTGTATCTAAACTTATACATTCAAATAGTTCCAAACGTTTTTTGAGCAATATTTAGCTCTTAGGCAGTCGAAACAGTGCTTACATGACGATTGGACTCGACAATGTCCATGATTTTATAGATATTTTCTTGCAACTTTGACATCAACATTACCGAATCGACGAAACCAAAATTGCTCGTGATGGGCTGTTACAGAATCAGGACCATAAACACTATTCCTATTTTTAGCAGCCTGGCTTGCGTTTTCGCCTTTATCGAAGAAAACACAGTAAAATATAGCGTTTTTTTTTTTGCTAGTGCGTAAAAAATAAGTCAACTAATTACAAAACTGTCATAAATGTTCTGTTAGTACGAAATCTCATCTTTTGAACGTCATCTATTGGAACTCAATTGGACTTACGCAACGCGAGATACAGATAACTAAAGCCATCTATTGGAAAAATAATGAATAATAGAACATCTTAAAATGTAAAAATAAAATTGAAATATTTATTTGGAACTTTTTCTGGTAATTATATCTTCTTTGTAATAAATATAAAGTAAGTAGATTAAAGGAACTTACATTTAAAATTTAATAATTGTTTGAGTCTGTCTTATAATCAGGTCTAAATCTTTGAATTTGTTGGTAATATAGCAATCAATCACATTGACATATAATTCCCACATTAAGGACAATAATATGTAGGTGTATTTAAGGCTAAAATACACCTACATATTAGTTTCTGGTGCGTTCCTGCATGGGCGTCAGCAGAAGAATACTTCGAGGTACGAGTGGAAGATCATCAAGGATGAACTCAATGCCCAATTCTCGTGCAGTCTAAATTATGTAATTAATATTATTTATGTATTTTTTGTATGTGTTAGGCTGTTTTGTTGGCACAGAATTAAAAAAAGAAATAAACATAAACATTCAATTACAAATGAATTATTCAAATTATTGTTTAGGAGTCAAGAAGTTAATTTTAATGTGAATTGATTTTGACATATAGTATTTAAAAATGTCATGTGGTATGGCGAAAAGAATAAGATAACCTTGAAAAGTATTTAGTTCAGTGCAGTCGAAAATGTCAAAAGATATGGTGAATACCTCACATTACATTCTTTGCGAATTCCAACAAGGAAAAGACTGCAAGAGCATGTGAATCGATTTGTTCCCTTCTGGTGAAGGTGTATCATATGATTTAAGTGATCTAAAAGCGGTAATTTTTGTCTGAATGACAAACAACACCTAGGATGTCAGTGATGAGTTGGAGAAGATGCTCGCTGAATATTCGGCACAAACGCATAAAGAACTGGTCATATAGCTAAGAATAAACCAGCAATTAATTTCCAGATAAGATAGGAAAGAGCCAGAATGAAGGAAAATAGGTTCCGTATTAACTCACTGAAACCAAAAAAAGATCAGCAGGTGGCATCACGTCGTTCTCTGGAAACCAGTGAACTCCGCCCGTGATTCTTGCAGTCTAAATTTATGTACGTGGTTCAATTATTTATGTATTATTTTTTGAATATTTTGTAAGCAAGAAGAACAAAGTTGTAAAGAATAAAGTATAAAGTATAAAGAATAGAAGACGTTGAATGTTTTTTTTTTGTTGAAAATCATTACGGCCAATGAGAAAAGGATACTCTATAGCAATAAATGATAGAAAATAATGAGTAATTGAGGACAAGTTATTAAAATCCGTCGCTTTGGGAAGAATATTCGTCTCTGCATTTGGTGGGATATGAAGGATGTGCTTTATTATGAGTTGTTGCAAGCGAAACAGTTACTGCAGACTGCAGCTAATGTCAATTAATCCGCTTGATTCAAGAATTGAAACGAAAACAAAGGAAAACGTCTAGAGAAATTATATGCCACTGCATACACTACTTCCAATTTAAAAGACATCAAGTCTTGGCTGAGACGTTTTACAGCATTTTACCACTTATTCGGGTCGATGATACACGCCTTTTCCGCTATACATTTCCAGTCAGAGAAAGAGATTTGAA
The DNA here is from genome assembly GCA_963969525.1 of Ontholestes murinus. Taxonomy (NCBI): domain Eukaryota; kingdom Metazoa; phylum Arthropoda; class Insecta; order Coleoptera; family Staphylinidae; genus Ontholestes; species Ontholestes murinus. Next base: position 18,837,853 of record OZ018389.1, read on the forward strand.
AATGGTTTGATGACAATCGTATATAAAGAAGTAACGTGTTTCCGAAATAGAATTTATCAGCTGCCTAAATGATGGCATAAAGCAATAAAAATTACCTTGATTAAACAACTTAATTTACTTCCTATTAAAATAAACTTTGAATGTAGCTAAAATAAAAGAGATTATTCATTTGTACACCTTGTCTTTCTCCCCAGTGCTGTATTTAACCACAGTAGTTGTGAATATTTCGTGACGCACATCACTAAATATCCAAATTTCTTCTACCTATGCATTGGAAGCTACTCATTCTATCACCAATTTTCCTCATTGTCGCTTTGCTTATTTTTTATTCTTTTTCACTGAATTCTCTACTCGTTTTCTAACATGTTGGGTTCCTTTTTCAGCTTCTTCCTAAATATTTTTCAATCTATAATACTCAATCCACACACAATGTTCTCCATATAAATAAATCGATATAAATAATAGACTATAATATGTGTTAAGTTGGTCCAAAAGTCGCAAAGGGGTTTTAATAAGTCATTCAATTTTTGTTTTTTATTTTTTTATTAATTCAAAGTATAAAAGAAAGAAGACATATTGGAGTTATAACATCCTTTAAATGTCTTCCATTTCCCACTCGCACAAATGAGCTATTTTGACGACATGTTTCATTAGAGCTCTTAAAGTCTCTGGTTTTATTGCCCTAATTTAGGTACAAATATTTTTCGAGTTGTGGAATTGTTCGGGATTTATTTGTGAAAACTTTTCTCTTCAGGTATCCCCATAAAACATCATGAGCCATTAGATCCGGATATCACGGTTAATAATCACAGGATATCTTCTGGAGATTATTCGGTGGACAATAACGGCCCTTACAACTTTTAATGTGGCTTCAGCTGTATGGCAGGTAGCGCCATCTTGCTGAAACCACATTCATGGTCTACGTTACACTGCAGGCATCACAAAATTCTGAAGCATGGCCTTAAAATTAATCCCCATAAATCACAGCTCCTTATTCCATACCACCGCACCAATAATTCCCCTTACACTTTCTCAATTTCCCAAACTATAATCCCCCCCTCAGCTTCCGTATGGCATAACCATAGATCCAAAAATCAATTTTAAAAAACACACTGCTACAATGAAAAACAAAATTACCACCAGGGAAAAACATTTTAGATGCTTAACGTATAAAAATATTGGTATTACTACTAAAACTGCAGTAAGAATATATAAAATGATTTGCCGCCCATTACTGGACTATGGTTGTGTCCTATTTCCAAATCCCACCAATCCAACCTCTCGTAATATTCAAGTTAGCGAGCGTACCCTTGTACCCTAACAAAACTCCGTTATCCTCTCAACCCTTTACATAATCCTTCTAATCAACTCCTTTATGATACTACCTTAGTTATTCCCATCCAAGAACGCCTTCGATTCCTATCAGAAAAATTCTCCAAAAATCCTTTCAACTTTCACATATTATCCCTATACTGTATTCCTAGAAACCCAAATCTAACCCCTTAATTTAAAAACCCACATTCTACCATTTTTGATTTCATTTCATCATTTCATGCACCTACTCATTAAAGACTGATGCCATATGACTGGACAAATCAAGGCAGAAAGACCTCTGGTCGATAGCCATTTGACATATTAACATACTAACACCTCATCAATTATTTATTATTTAAATGTAAAATTTTATTGTACATGTTTGTTAATAAAGATGTATATATATATATATATATATATATATATATATATATATATATATATATATATATATATATATTAACTTAACAATTTTACTATCGAACGAACGAAAATAAATAAATACATTCTTGGTGTAATATATTGCTTTAATAAAAGGTTCGAGGAATACCTGTTATTAAACCAAGAAGCTTCAATTATTAGTTAAGGAGTTAATATATCATTTTAGAAATGCTCTGGAACTAATCTCTTCATTGCGAAAAATACTTAAAATTTAAAAAAAATGAGAACAACAATTAAACAGATCCATCATTTGCTATTTATTTATTTATTTATTTATTTATACAAAAACCCAACAGACTCAAGGTCCATTAACAGGGTTTAAAATATAACAAAAAGGACAGTACATATAAATCTTAAGTCTAAGAGATTACCTATCTTAAACATTCTAAAAGATTATGCTTAAATTCTGTAAATGATGTTGTAAATATATCAACATTATACTGCTATTGGTTATATAACCGTGATAACCGTAATACCGGCGAATTCTCGTAATAGTTATTTTTGGGCGTATTGTATACAAATGTCCTACACTGTCTTGATGAGGATCGAGGGACGTAAATATTGAATAACTTTAACAAGTTCAAGTCATCCACAGAATAATGAATTAGCTTATAGAGAAAACACAAACTTACATAGGTATGATTATTATGTGCTGAAATAAAATCAAACTCCTGCAAAAGATCTCTATAAGGTATATCGAAACGGTATTCACGATATTTTACAAAATATAAGTACCTAAGGAATTTCCTTTGTATACGCTCTAACATATTAATGTATTTTAGATACATAGGTGACCATACCATAGAACAATATGTCATTTTACTAAGAACGAATGTTCTAAAGAGCAAGCTCATAACTTTAACGTCGGTGAAAGCTCTACAATTGCGTATAATAAATCCGAGAATACGATAGCAATCCGTGCTAATTTTAGTGACATGGTTATTAAATGATAATTTGTAATCAAACGTTACACCAAGGTCCTTAATTTCAGTTAGCCTATTAAGTTCAATATCATTTATAGTGTATGGATATAATATCACGTTAGTTTTTCTAGAATATGTAACTACATAACATTTAGAAATGTTCAATGAGAGTTTGTTCACGTTACACCACTCGATAAAATTGTTGAGTTCACTTTGAAGTTAAGCACACTGAAGTTCACTGTCCACTACATTATAGATCTTTATATCGTCAGCATAAAGCAGCATAGGGCCTTAAATATTTTACACACATCGTTCATAAATAGCAGGAAAAGAAGAGGGCCTAAGTTGGAACCCTGAGGAATACCACTTGTTGCAACGTACCATTTGGATTGACAGCCGTAGACTTCTACAAGTTGTTGACGATCGTGTAGGTAAGAAGTTAACACGTGTATAATGTTCTGTTGTAATCCAACGTCGTAAAGTTTCTTAATAAGAAAAGAATGATCTATTCTGTCAAACGCTTTAGTTAAATCACCATAAATAACATCTACTTGTTTCCCATTATTCATCGCTGTAGTTATTATTTGCGTTAAGTTCATTAGATGGGTTGAACTTGATCTCCTTTTCATAAAGCCATGTTGCCGAATTGAAAGACAAGGATATACTTTACAATATAAATAGTCACTCAACAGAGATTCAAAAACTTTCGATAAATTACTAAGAATGGCTATAGGGCGGTAATTCTCAAAATTTTTATTGGAGCCTGTCTTTAATACTGGGCATATTTTTACTTTCTTCCATATTGCAGGAAATATACCTGTTTTCAAAATTAGTTTAAAGATATGTGTAAGAGGTTCACATATAACAGCTGATGTATCTTTTAAAATCATAGAAGGAATTAGATCTAAACCCATTGTTAAATTGGATTTCAGTCGCTTCAATTGCTTACGAACATCTGATGAATCGATTTTAAAGTCACCCATGTGGCATTTATTTAGCGGTATATTATGTATAGGCGTACCAACCGAACTCGTTAAATATGATTTTAAAAATTGGTCAGCGAATCCATTTACTATATCACTAGGAGTGCTATATGTAATGTCTTCACGGGTCATTGAATTTGGGATGCGAGAGTTTTTCCTTTTGGTGTTTATGTAATTCCAAACTAAATAAGGCTCGTGTGACAGACGCTCTTGTATATGCTTGACATGTTGTGAATGATCTGAGGCTATATCTTTTTTACGAAGTTCTTGAAATTTAATACGGTCCTCAATTCGTCGGTTCTTTAAGTAACGTTTACGAAATTTCTGTTTTAGTTTCATTTTTTTTTCGAATAGAGGAGCTATATTGGCATTCATAGGTGTATAAAGTGGTACATGTTTACCAAATATAACATAGATAATATTATAAAAAGCCTCACAAGCGGCGTCATCATCTGAACATGTATATACTTTACACCAATCAGCCTCATATATATCATTATACAAGGCATGATAGTTTGCTTTCCTAAAGTTATATTTGTAAGCCATTTCTTCAAAATAATTAGAAGTTATGTTTAAACTAAGCGGTACAGTAAAACTTAAAGTCGGATGGTGAGCATCTTCAGTGACCAATGGCGAATAACTTATTTCCAAGTCCTGCATTGTATCTTCAGATGCAATAACAAGATCAAGAATTTTATTATTTGTGTTAGTGATATTATTAAATTGGATTAAGTTGTTAAAATTTAGAAAAGCATTTAAAGCATCCAAACATGGATAGTGCACGTTGAGAGAGTAAGTAGGAATGTTGAAGTCACCAGCTATAATAATATTCAAGTGCGAGAATTAATGTTCGATGCGTTCAAATAAAATGGAATATTCATCAAAAGAAGTGGAAGGTTTAATATACAAGCAAATTAATATCACTGATTTATGATTTAGATTTAGATTTACAGCTACGAGTTCAATTGAATTCAATGAGTCCATGTTAAATTGAATTACTTCAGTAGAAAATTGATTATGAGATGCTATTAACACACCACCACCTCCACCACTCCTTCTATCTGATCTATACACATTGTAATTAGAAGAGTTCAGTATCTTGAATGTGACTATGGAGCCATGTTTCAGTTAAGAAATATATATTATTGTCATTACATTGAACACTATTGTAAAATTCATTTAATTTACTATTCAAACCACGCACATTTTGATACAAAATATGCAAGTTAGTTAGTTGAGAATGTTGGGTTGAATTTAGTTTTTTTTTTAAGAGAAGATTTCTTGACAATCCTTGGTATATTGTTGAGATATTTAATAAAAACTTCTTCTCCAGCAGCTTGATGTTCCTTTAACTCTTCTTGTAGCTTTAAAAATTCTTCACGTTGCATGGGAGTACGATCTGATTTAATATGCAAGTCATTTCTAATTTTGTTTTTGTTTTTAAGTATAATTTCAGACATGTAGGCATTTGAAAGAATAAGTTTAACTGGGCGTGGGCGATCACTCTTCTTCCCTAACCGAAAACATTTTTTCATGACAATACTACTATCGATTGCTTGAAGCAAGGAATCAATTTTTGAATAATCATTATCGTTAGAGGACGTATCATACGTACATTCAGGGAGATTATATAAGATCAGATTTTTTTCGCGCATTTTTCGTTAATAACGTTTTGGTTGCTGATAGTAGCATTATTAGGTATATTCACTTTGGAATTGAGTTTATCAAGTTCGGAATGTAGGAGGATGTTTTCAGATTTAATGTTAGCGACGTCAGTTATTAGTGTTCATGTTATAGTCATATTTAAACAATCTAAAATACATTTTATCATTTATTAGTTTATTCAACAGAAATAATTTCATTCAAATTAGTGTTGCTTTGATAGTTGTACTATTCGTAACACGCAAATTAACTTTGTTTTATTCAACGTCTGTCGAGGTACTAGCCAGAGAAGTAGTTGTTTCAAATTAATTTTGTTTTGTAGTCTTAGTAAGACTCACTGTTGTAGATTCACGAAATGTTTTCGTATTTTTAAAATGTAATCTCTTCCATGATGTACGCATAATCCTTGAAATTAAAAAAAATACAAGATCAAACGCTTTACACTCATTATCAGATAGTATAGCATGAATAGATCTATCAATTGATATTTGACAAACGTAGTTTTTGACCATCAGAGAAACTAGGATTAACATTTTCGATTGTAATTGCTTTATTATCAATGATCAGTACATAAAATGAATTTATACACACTATAAAGCATCATCATAAGTTCAAGAACTTCTTCTTTCGTATGATTTCAAGATTGGGTGCCCATATCGAAAATAAGTTACCTAAAAAAATTATGTCATTCACCTGAAACAAATGGACAAAAAACCATGACCAAATTCGCTCCAATATTCAAGGAACTAGCGATCGAATAGAGGAAAATTATAAATATTCTGTTAGTGATCTCGAGTGATAAAACTTAGATTTTACGTTGATAAAATCTAAGACAAATTGAAATCGATCTGTAGATGTTAATTAAAAATTATATATATTACCTCAGAACTAATATAGTGGTAGAGAAGAATTTTGGCCACCATTGCTAAAAATATCTCGTTTTGCATGGTACATTAACTTAGCTGTACTCTTCCTTTATTTTTGTTTATATGGTAAATTAACCGCATTAAAAACAATAACCTTTTTGTGAATAAAATATTGTTATGACAGAATTAATTAATGATTGCAAATAATTGTGCGAATACCCCATGTAATAATCGAAATTTCAGTAAACGTTAATTGACAGCAATTAACTCTATATATAAAAGTATGGAATGATATTAAGCATAGAAATCAATACGCGCAATTAGTTTTAATCGCCGCCTTTCATTCATTGACGTTCTGCAATTTCCCCACAATAATAATTACCGGACAATTAATTCATAATGATAAATTGGCCACTTACTTAGGGAAATTTCAAAATGTTGCATAAAATACGAACGCCATTATCGGTTCGCAATTAAAATTTTCACTCGGGTGGAATGAGAAGTGCGAACTGTTTGATTTAACTTGGCTAGACACAAAATAAATTACATTTAATATATGCGATAAATATATTCTTTATATTATAAAGTTATATCAGGTAAAGTCTTTTCAATCAAATGTAATTAAACTACAAACTTTTTAATAGGGTTGATTGTGTTACTTTAAAATAATAATAACTTTGATTAAAAACTTCAATATTTGAAGAAAGGTTCTAAGTGTTCTTAATCAAAGTTACGAACTTTTTCTTCATCCATCACTTGGTGAAACTTATTTTAAAGATAAGGTAAATTAGTAATTGATATCACTTAGTTTTACTTGCAACTTTCTAGGAAGTTAAATGTAATTATTAGGTTTTGAAAATATATCTTTTTGCAAATTCACCAAAGTAATAATTGTTGGTATAAAATATAAAAGTTTGATTTGTCTTGTTTTGAAAATTCATCCAAGAGATAATTGTTATTGGAATTTACCAATGAAGAATAAACATTTTGAAGATAAATTTTGCTTTATAAGTGTGTTTGTACATATTTCAAAATTGGAATAGACATTTCTAAAATTATTAACTAATATTTATGAGTTATATATTGTATGTATTTTCTAATAGATCTTGTCAAGTAAAAAAAAATCAACTAAACTATGTAAATTTGTTTTCAAAAATTTATTATTAGAAAAAAAATGTTTCCGGAATATCCATCTAAAAAAAGGTGGAAGAAAGTTACATGACGGCCACGTCGGTATATTTTCATATTATTAGACCTGTAATAAAAGTTGTAGTAAAGTGGAGCTCGGCATGTGAAAAATTGAATGGGAACAAGCGAAACGTGTGTAGATGTGGGAGAGCAGCTCCACGCTGTGAAAAATCTAAAATTATTCCAAGGATATTTGTGGAAAACAAACTTGTTTATTAATTTCGCCTGTTTGTTGCCCGTGTTTTTTCGCACGTACCGCTTATGATTGTTATTACCTTGCGATTTGGCAAACGTATGCAATCGGAATTGCGAATCTGTCATATTGAGGAAAACATGCACATAAATTTCGACTTAGGTAGCATATACGTAAAGGTCAGTGGTATTAGCGTTCGAGTAAATAGTCTGGGCGACATTCTTTCGCCACTATTACGAGTCAATAATCGTTAAGATAACATTTATATTTAGATTTTGTTATTTTTCATTTACACTTATTTACTGTTATTTCATTTCTGATTATATTTTATATTTGTTCATAGATAAATGATTAAGTAATTGTTTACTAAACATTTCTGCTGAGTTTATTTTAATGGATATTAAGTGAATTTGGTGTAAAAAAATTGAAAATAGAAATATTTTTACGGCGATTTTATTATAATAAAAATGACAAAAAAATAAATAATGTAAAAATCATCGGTGTTACAGAACTCATCATTACAGATACAGTTAATACTTAGGATTATGTTGATTTGTAGTACTGAATAAACTGTTTGATATAAAGAAATTCTCTAAATTTTGCCTATTTATAAAAATATTTTCCCTAAAAATCTATACATTTATAGTTTAGGCTAAGGCACTAAATTACTCTTAGCAGATATTTTAGCGGGCCTTAGATTCGAACTTGATCAACGTCGAGTTGGCAAAATTAAGTTTGTCATAGTATTTATTAACAGTATTAGATATTCTTTTACATGGACTATACATAACGTAATAAGTTCGACAAAATAGAACATGTAATAACTGAGATTGTAGAGTTTAATATTTTGATACATTGAATGCAAAACCTTCTAAGTATTCAGACGAATTACTAAGGTTCTTGATTATTTTAAAGATAAAACAAACGTTTCTTCACAGCGGTTATCGTTAACAAATCACCAAAAATATTTTGCATCAGTATTTATCTTACATTCAACAGAATGTTGGTCATTAAATACAGATGAAAAATGAATACCAAATGCATTACCTATACTTTTACCATCATTTGCTTGAATATCATCTAAGAACATTACACGAGTTGGAAGTTTACCAGAATCCGATTAAGATTTTAACTTGTTAAATTAAAGTCTATCTTCACACTCCCATTAATATATTTGTCAAGGATGCACACATCATCCATAAAGCGACGATCCTCTAAACTATTTATATCTAGCTGCAAAATTATGTCAGAGTAGCAATCTTGAATATAACATAGAATTCATATCTTTGCATATCTTCCAGACAAAACCCTATATTTGTAGTATTTTATTGCAATTGATTAAAACATGTGTATGAAATATTAGTTTGGCATCAAAAGTAATTGCCAGATATTTTATCTTCACTACTCTAGGGATAAAATTATACCCAATCTTGTGCAAAAAGTCAATAGTGTTATTTTATTTAAGTCTTCCTGAACAAGAATACAATCATCTACTGATTATATGATATATAGATATATGGAATCCACTTGATTGTTATTATCGATTGTGGTCAATACAAATTGATTATAACACAGCAGGTTTGATACTGTTGAACGTTTAGGTATAAAATCATGTCGCTTGCTTGCCAAACAGATTTAGCCCTCCAATAAATTTGATCAGCAACCATCTTGTCTAATATCTTAGGAACACAAGATTGTAAGCATACTTTTCTATAATTTGTAGTTAAATGAATTTTTAGGTTCAATTTCCTTGCTTTATATAATTATGTCTTTGGTTGAAGATCCAAATGTCAGGGAGGTCTTGGCAGAGGTCATATTTGAACTGAACTAAGATCCTGTCCCAAAAAAGAAAGATATTTTCTCTTCTTTTGTTATATTTACAGCTGGTGGCGTAATAATACCAGGCGTTTTAATATTGATGTTTTTTTCAGTATTAGTCTCATCTGTAACTTTTACCTCAATTTGATTTAAGATATTTGGCCCATTTGAATCACTTGCAATGTTTATTATATTAACTTCACTTGTAGGCTTTACCTTACTTATTACATCTTCACAAACTGGATAAATTTCTGGCGACTTTTTAATTTCACTATTGGAGTTATCTTTGCTGCATTTATTAGTTACATCTGAAGCATTTGAGCAATCAATCACATTTGAAGATCTTGATTTGATCTCATTTGAAATCTCAGAATCTGCAATATTTAATGAATCAACTTCATTTAAAGAATTTGCTTTTATCAATTCTTCATTTTTATTCTCACATGATACGTTTACTTCACAAGGTTTATCCACGTCCCATCGTGATTTCTTCGGTGGATACTTTAAAGTATCCACTTTATTTTGGACTTTTGAATCGATAATGGTGCCTAGTTTGTAGTTGGAAGCAACACCAATATTCTCCTGTGGTTTAATAACAACCTTCGATGTTTCAGGTTTGGTATCCTGTTCAGATTCACGTTCATTTCCTGTCTGGCAGTCGTAGCCTTGTCAGCACCTTGATCTGTTACATAAATGACCGACTCTTCTATAGCCTCACCAATTATTGGCGAAGCTTCATCAACTATTTATTTATTATGCATTACATTTGTATAGCATCTTAAAACTAACGAAGCTTCATCATAACAGTTTACCTTAAAATTGTTATTACTTGAACCTTCGAGGCTTAGTTTAAAAAAACTTCTCAACCTGAGGTTTTTCTATACTGGCGGATAATTGGGATTTATTCACTGTTTTAAGTTTTAAGATATGCTTTTGCTCTATAACTTGTCTTAACATCTTTTATGGTTTCATTAAATGCATCTTCTTTGGCAATTAAAATATGTTTCTTAATCTTCTCATTCAATTCATCTATAAGTTTATTTATTAAAGTTAGATTTGTCTGTTTGTTAACGTTTACACATATATCAGAAGTTGGTTGCTTAAAATTAAGTGCTATTAAAAGTAAACCTAAATTCCATATCACAGCCTGAACGAGCTTCATCACTCTTTGAACTCTTTTAGTACTATCAAAAACGTGAAATATGCTATAGCAATTTCTATAAATCAGATCTATTACTTTTACAACATTACTAATTTTTTTCAAATAAAACAAAAATTCTGTAGCAAGATTTCTTTTCGACACGATATTATTTTTGAGACCATGATTTAACATATCTCTATTTAGTTTTAAAAAATATCACGACAGTTCTGACTCAAAATTTTGTAAATATTTGTTTGGAACCACTTCAAAAATTCCAAGGTTTGTCACTGCATATTTGGACAGAACATTGGGAGCAATATTGTATTTACATCTGTCACTGCTCTCTCCTTTCTTTTGCTTAAAGAAAATATAATACTTTTCATTGTTATTCGTATCATTTTTAATTATTTCATAGGATTCAAACACACATAATCTTTCGAGTTTGTTTATGACCGCAGTTACTTCTAACTGTTCATCGGCCATACAAGTAGATGTAAAGATTAGACTTCTTTGGAATTGCTCGAGACGAATACGTTTTTTTTACTTTCACTCTTCAGAACTGCTCTATAAATTTCAGGCGTTTTAGCTAAATTCCATAACAAGATTTCATTAATTAGTTCCATTAGATTATTTTCACCTGAAGTCCGGACATAGTTTTTGAGCTCCAATTCAAGATTATGGTCCGAGTTATTATTATTTTCACTCATATTATTTATTGATTAATCATTGCACTACTCGTTTCCCCCATTATTTTCATATCTGAATCTCGAAAAGCCGCATTTATTGTCTTCACCGCTACGACGACCGGTAACCAGCATCAAAGGCTCTTCGATTTCCTCACTCACCTCACTTTCCACATCTTCATCCTCAAAATCTTCGTCCTCTTCCTCTACATATGGCTTTTGAAGCTTCTTTTTGCCCAGCAAGGTGGGCCGGTCCAACCTGGGCATTTTAAGTATACTTGGTTGATCAATTTCGTAGTTCAATTGTCTTTTGAAGTCATTGTAATGGCCTACGAAACCTGCACTTTGTACAGCCTTCCTGTTTGGTATATATATATACTATATACTGTGGAAAAATAATCTGCAAACATATTAACAATTTCCATCTGCCACTATAGTTATTTGGTATTCCATTAAACTAGATATCCCATTCTCATTTTTCAAATTTCTTATGTATTTCCAAAAATAATTCAGATCAAGATTAAATTTTGCTTCCACATTCGCTAAATAATTATTATACAGTGTACTAGACAAATCCTTACACTGATCTAAATAATAAGTAATCTTGGTATCGACCAGATCGTTTAAACCGACAAGTTTCTCCTTAGAAGCAGTGAATTCCTGCGTCATCCATTCAGGATAAATATTAACTTTCTGTTGATAGAAAATTATTGTTAATAGCATCGCAAGTCGCAAACTATAGTACAATCTGAATTTAGACAATCAGAGTCCGTGCATGAAATTATAACTTCCAAAGAGAGCTGATAAGCATCACAGGTTATTAAGGGTTCACATTCAAGAACAGATTTAACAGAATGCAATGAAAAACACAAATCAAGCATTCCACCAAAACCGTTTTCCACATTGTGATAGACACGTTCCTGCAAATTCGACTGCACTTTTTGTGTTAGTGCTGTTCTTGACATTGACAGGAAACAAACCCACGTAGTCTTCAATTTAAGTCCAATGAAGATCCGGAAAGTTGTCATCACCCATTATGATGCATCTTGATTCAGGAGTTTGAGCATACATATTGGTTGGTTTCATAATTACTTTATCAATTTTCTAATATATGTTTCGACAATTCTGAGGAAATTGATAAATTGTGAAACCAAACAAATCCATCCCTATGCTGTATATGTTTCATCAAGAATGTAGCAGTGGAAGTATCAATTGGATTCATAAACTTCCATTGCAGATTTTGGTGGAATACCAAATATATAATTTTGATTGTTGATTATTACTTTAACCCATATTTTTCATTTCATTTGATTTCATTTCTTATTTCCAGAACAAATGTGTATACATTCATGGGAGTGTCAAGACATAATTCAGATATATAGCCATAAATATAAAACTTATTAACTAAAAAAACAATTTAAAATAGTGTGATTACAATTAAAAGTAAGAATTAAAAATAGCATGCACAAAAACATTAAATAAATAGTCAACTGATAAAATATATAGTTGACTGATAAAATGAATAATAATAGACAATATCAGGTATTAAATTAATGAGACAGTTTGCCGTTTGTCTATCGCAAATTACTATAACAGTGATTTAGAAATTCTTGTCAGAGTAATACGAATTTTCTTTTAATAAATGTTTCATTCGTTTAGTGAATGTTGGTCCATTTAGGTTTTTAAAATGGAAGCACATTATAAAGTTTTCTACACTGCACAATATGCGAGTTATGGTAGTAAGAATGTTGGTGTTTAGGTATTCTTAAAGTTCCTTCCCTAGTATTATATTTGTGAAAGACTTGACTATCTTCAAACAAATATATATTATTGTGTACAAATTTTACACTTTCCTAAATGTACAGGCTGGCAAGTGGCATCATCCGCAACCGCTTGAAAAGCAAGCGACAACTGGTGTTCGGTTTTTGGTTACCTACTGCTCTAACAAGTCGTTTCTGCATAGTAAATGCTTTCTTCCAATTTTGCTCTGTCGTATTTGCCCAAAATATGATTCCATATGTAATTTGCGATTGACAGTAAGACATATATAGCACACGCGCAGCTTCTTCATGTAAGTCTTTCCGCGTAGAATAAATGAGGTATGAGTATTTTGATATTTTTGAGCATAGATTATCAATATGATTATCCCATTTTAGATTGCTCTGGATAGTCATGCCTAGAAACTTTACCTGGTCTGATTCCTCTACCATTTCTCCGTTCAAAAGGATATTTGTTTGGTCAGGTATTGATTTGTAATTAATGATATGAGTTTATGCCACGTAATGTGGTTATTAATGGAAAGTGGTATATCGTTTATAAACAAGAGAAATAGTAGAGGGCTTAAAATACTCCCCTGTGGTAGTCCTACTGTTAATTCTATGGTATTTGACATGTGTACGTTCGTTATCATTTATATTGGCAGTTGTTACTTGGATCCGATTGTTGAGATATGATGCAAGAAGGCGATGACAATTTCCTCTTATTCCATAGTTATAGAGTTTGCTCAAAAATAACTCATATGGCACGCAATCAAATTCTTTCGTAAGGTCTAAAAAGATCGAAAGTACTTTTAAGTTTTTGTCAATGTTGTCTAAGATATATTTTAGAAAATTCGCTATGGCATGTGTTGTTAATCGCCCTTTATGGAAGCTGAATTGTTCCTTACATAAGATATTGTTGTGTTCAAAAAAATTATATAGTAAGTAAGTAATTTATTCATGTCTTACCAAGGGGCTTACATTCGTCATAAATAGCAATGGATACATAATTGATTACAATAAAAATTGAACAATACAAACATTTTAAAATAAACTCAATAAAAGTGAATAAAATACAATAAAAGTCTATAAATAAAACTTAAATTACAAAATAAGTAAATAAATTAATAAATACAATAAAATAGTAAATATTTAATAAACACTTTAGTACAAACATATTAAAATTTTAAACCTTCAGATCCATTAGAAATACATTCATCAATACTAAAAAAGGCATTCTTTACGAGAAATTCTTTTATTACTTTTTTAAAATTATTATAGGACATAGCTTTCACTACAGGGGGCAGTAGATTAAATATTTTTGGTCCGTAATAATTATATGCATTTCTACCCTTTTGTAATCGTGCTCGTGCAATACATATTAAATGCCTACCTCTAGTGTCACGACCGTGGATATCATCATGTGTTATATATTTATTAATGTTTTTATGAACATATAATAGGGACTCCAAGATAAATAAACTTGGTATCGTGAGTATTTTAAATTGAATGAATTCATTTCGACAGTCATCACGATATCCAATTCCTCCTAATATCCTAACAGCTCTTCGTTGTAGTTTGAAAATTTTCACAGCCTCACTGGAGTGACCCCATACCAAAATGCAGTAACTAGCATGTGACTGGAAAATTCCATGATACACAGATAACAGTGCATAATTAGGCAGTATCGTTTTAAGGTGTCTTAATAGGTATATGTTTTTACTTAGTTTATTACGAAGCCCGGTCACATGTTCCTTCCAGGTTAGTTTGAAATCAAGTGTAATCCCGAGAAACCTAGCGGTATTATCTTCTTCATTGCCTCGTTTTAGAGAAAATGTAACTTTAATAGTTTTTGTTGTATTTAAAGAAAGTCGATTTGCATTGAACCAGTCGAATACTTTTTTGTTTGCAGTGCTCCTGTTCTTCTGAGCACCTTTAAATGTATCCGATGTGTTTAATGCAGTGGTATCATCGGCATACATTATAATAGTTCCATTATCGATGTGAGCAGGTAGATCATTGATGTATATCAAAAAGAGTAGGGGTCCAAGAATTGAACCTTGAGGGACCCCATATGATATACTAGCTGGTTCAGATGACATTTCTTTGAATACAACAGTTTGACATCTATTTTGCAGATATGAATTGAGTAGACGACAACTTTCTGGTTTAAAATTATAAAAATATAATTTTCGCAGTAGAACGTCACTTGGGACACAGTCAAATGCCTTGCTGAGGTCAAATAAAGATGTTGCACAGTATTTTCCTGTCTCAAAGCAAAGTGTAATTTCTTCTACAAGGACACGGACTGCGTCCCTGGTCGATCGTCCTCTGCGAAAGCCAAATTGATTGAAGTCCAGTAAATTGTTATCATCTAAAAATGTGATCATTTGATTAAATAATATTTGCTCAAATATTTTAGATATAATAGGCAATAGATGGGTCTGTAATTATTAATGTCATTAAGTGACCCTTTTTTATGTAAAGGAATGACATTAGCAATCTTGAGACAATCAGGAAACACATTAAGTCGTATACACAAGTTAATTAATTTAGTAACAGGTGTTATAATTGTATCTCTTATGTATTTAATCATACCAACGGTCATTCCATATGCATCTCGGGCGTTAGAGTTTTTTAATGACATAATAGTTTCACGGATTTGAAATTCGCTCACTTCGTTAAATGAAAAATACTTGGTAGTAATATTGTAATTAGCACTCATTAAAGTAATGGGATCAACATTACTATTTGGCAAGTTTGATACAATCTTAGAAACGATTGTGCTAAAAAATATATTAAAATCATTTGGCGTTTTATCACATTTATTGTTTGTATCACAACTTGTTTCTTTTGTTTTAATTAAAGACCACATCGCCTTAACTTTATTAGTGGATTTACTAATAAAATTTTCATTTGATTTTAATTTTGAGTTTTGAAGAGCAGTTTTGTACCTTTTTCTAAATTGAATGTAATCTTGTTTAAGACTAGGTAAATTTAAACTGGCCTCCTTTAAAAATGCAAGTGTTTCTCGCATTTTCTTGAGATCACTGTTATACCAAACCACTTCATTATTAAATGTACGTGTGACTTTAGTAGGAAAACATTCACAAACATATTGTTTAACAATATCTATGAATTTATAAAAAGCTAAATTAGCACATATATCTTTATATACAAACGAAAAGTCGGTATTCA
The DNA here is from genome assembly GCA_963969525.1 of Ontholestes murinus. Taxonomy (NCBI): domain Eukaryota; kingdom Metazoa; phylum Arthropoda; class Insecta; order Coleoptera; family Staphylinidae; genus Ontholestes; species Ontholestes murinus. The sequence continues at coordinate 18,854,020 of OZ018389.1, forward strand.
GTAATTTGTGATATAATTGGATTTTACCTTCTTCTGTGATGGGCCGAATAGTACGTAAAATATTTGTTTTTTCCCTTTTACCGGATTTTAGAATCTTCACGTAAATGCCAATGTGATCAGATAAATAACTTTCAATAGGACTAATATTTATCTGAGTCTCCGAGATGTTCGTAAAAACATTATCCAGGCAGTTAAACAATGTCGTTTTGAATGTAACCAATTGATGGAGTCCAAATGATGTTAAAAGAGTAGTCACATCCACTGCGCGACTATCTTCAGTGAGAAAATGCATATTAAAGTCACCCCCCAAAATAATGTGCTTATGAAGGTTTACCTTGCTGAGCATATCACCTAAAACATTTAAAAAAGTTTTAAAGTTACCGTTTGGTGATCTATATATATTAATGATAATAATATCATACATAGAGAGGTAAGATGCAGATATTTCACAATGCAGTTCTAGTGACATTTTGTTTAAATTTTCAATTTTGTTAAATTGAGAATTATTCTTTATAAGTTGCATTACTCCTCCATGCTGATAGTCCGATCTTGTAAACTCTGATGCTAATGAGTAATTAGGTAATTGAAATGTGGACATTTCATCGCTTTTAAGCCAGTGTTCACATAGGCAAATAACAGTGAATAAGTATGAATGATCAATTAGGAATGCTTCTAATTCGTTTAATTTATTTCTAATGGATTGAATGTTTAAAAAATATATATTAAGATAATTAATTTCTTTATTATTATTATCTATTTTTAAGTCTGGTGATGGATAACCGATGGTTTTCGAAAATTTTCCGTTACTGATTTTGTGTTTTTCGGAAAATTAAACCTACGTATCTTCACTCGTGCAGGCCATGTATGAGGAGACATTAAATCATTTAAATATTCATAATCTGCTCTCAATTTAAAAGATTTATTATCTCCTTTTGTTTTTAATTCAGTTATATCAGCAATGGAAATATGCGGTAGTTTCACTTGCAGATGAGCCGTAATTGTTTGTGCGCTAACATTTTGCAAACAATTCCCAATATATAACCAGGCATATTTTGGTGGTGCCATAACCGCACTGCGATCAGAGCCAATTATTGTTTGCGTCGGTTTCTTATTCCTTTTCGCTCGTTTTCCAACTTTGATCCATACATCGTCCTCGTGCGCAGATCCCGCTTGGTCGTTTTCACCGGCCGCGGTCTTTTACATTCTATTTTTTCAAATATTTTCGAGAACCTCGGTAATATAGATATTGGTCGGTAGTTGTTTAGTAAATGTGGGTTTCCTTTTTTTAATATAGTGGATTACTTATATTAGTTTTATTTTCCTAAGAACCAACGCTGTTACATTATCTATATCTAGAGAGTTACTGGGTTTCATTTTAAGTGTGGTTTTTATTATTTCATCTTCTGTCACTGGATAGAGAAATATGGAGTCTTCCACAAATGCGTTTAGTGAATAATTTGAGTGAGTACTACTCATATGAATTTTGCTACCAACCGTACCAAAATACTGGTTCATCAGATTAACGATTTTGCGTTTTTGATTTTGAGATGTTCCATAACGTTTTACTTTTATTATTTGATTGATTTATTATCACTGAATTATAGTTTCTTTTTGCTTGCTGTAGTAAATGACTGTATTGTTTTTTGAGATATTTGTATTTTATATGTAATTGGTTAGATTTTGTATATTTGTACAGTTGGTAACAAAATTCCATATCATTTTTCATTTGTCGAAGTGAGTCAGTGTACCATTTGAAATTGTTTATAATTTTTTCTTTTGTGGGACAACATTGATTGTATATGTCTAAAAAAGTGTTTGTAAAATTTAGTGAAATAGTCTTCGGAGCTTTTGAACCCCTCTAATAGTACTTCCCAATTTTGTTGATGTAGAATATTATTTAGTGTGTCAATGTTGTTTTGATTAAGATTTATTTTTTTAATTGTTTTCTTCTTAAACTTTTCTTTTGTTTTAATTTGAATTAATTGACCGTTTTGGTCGGAAATATGGATCTCAATTACTCATATAAGCGATATGTGGTATGTTTGTTATAATGTGATCTATGCAGGTTTTATTTGTACGAGTAATTCTAGTGGGGTCATTTATGGCTAACTCCAGATTATAACTATATATAGTAAATGTTTAAAGGCAGATGTTTTATTTTCATTTTCATTTAATATATCAATATTAAAATCACCACCGACCAATATATCAATGTTTTCCTTTATTAGGACATTATATAAAACATTCTCGAATATACGTAAGAACTCACTGAAATTTCCCTGGGGTGGACGATAAATGCACAAAAAAATAATTTTCTTATTGTTCTGAACATATTCGGCACCCGCAATTTCGATCGATCCTTCCAAAGAACATTGATTGATATCGAGTCTACAGTTGAATTTGTGTTTGCCTAATGATAATATTGCCGCTCCTCCACAACTACGTCCCAGGCGATTAAATGATGATACCACTTGGAAGCCATTAATTTTGGGGAAAACTTCATTGCTAGAGACCCAATGCTCTGTAGCTAAAAACAAATTAACATTTAGTTCATCCAACATGATTTCTGTCTCATTAATTTTATTCCTAATTGATTGCATATTATGATGTAATATAGTAATTGATTCAAATAAATTTAATGTTTGTGTTAGTCTTTCTTTGTTTCTTTTTTGCTCCTGTGAAAAAATCGGGTTACATAAGCTCCGTTTGGCCATATTTTGGGGTCCATTGCCTTGTCGAAATGATGCCTGTCGATTGTGACTTTGAATGATGCATAGTGTTGTGGGAATTTGGAAGGCAGAGGCTCGCATATAACTTCTGGGAACTCTTTTTCCAAGTGTGTAATTATGTGTCCTTCTTAAGTTGTAGGGAGTAGACGCGAGACGTATAAAAACGCTTTCTTCGGAATAGCTGTTATGTTGTGTTTGCTTAGTGATTTACCAATTATTTCTTGTGATTTGTTATTTCTTTTCCGTTTTAATACAGTTTTCAATTCTTGGTTTGTAGTTGGTTCGTCTTCTGGTTTTTTTTCCAATTGTTTCCGGTGTAGTAGCATTGATTTTTATTTGTTTGTTAAGATTATTTTGGCTCTCCTTCTTTTGAGTTGTTAATGCAGATGTTTTGTTGTTGGGTTTGGTGATTGCCGCGGAGGTGTTTTGCGCAGTATTTGTCGTCGGTTTGTCTGCAAATGTATTGTCTGTGATGAACATTTTTTGTTGTTTATAGGTTTCTACGTTCACTTGGTTCATATCGCTAGTTGACCGTGGTCTTGATTTTTGCCGATTTTCACTAATCATTTTATTTTGTGTGCAATTATCTTCGGCTAGTGTTAGTGAGATGGCTCTGGTTGTTTTGTTGTTGATTACTGACTTCGATTCCAGATTGATAAATTTTGAATTTAATAATTCAATATTGTCTTTGAGGATTAAATTTTTGTCCTCCATTTCCATTATTATTTTATTCATGAGTTCTACTTGCCTTTTAAGTGAGATATTTTCGAGAGTTAGTTCCTCTTTCCTAACCTCATTTTGGATTTCCGTTGTTTTGCAACATATTATTCTGGTAGCATCAATGACTCCTATGTTCTTCAGTTTACTGCTACAGCTGCGATGATAGGTGTTACAAAGTGTGTTTGTACAACACTTTAAATAAGATAAATTATCAGACTCTTATTATTTCCTCTGTAGCACTATTTGTAGCAATAATAAACGATTTTAAGATATTTAAATCAGTGATAACTACACCTCCGCGCAGTTTTGGGAAACTGGCTGAAGAGCGATCTTTACGATATACAGTATATCTTTTATTAAACAATTCGGTGTTAGCCAGGTTACTGCAAGTATTATAATTAGATAATCCTCTGACAAAAGCGAGCAATGAAAATCCCGTAATTTAGTTTTGAGCCCTCTAACATTTTGGGAGCATACTATAATATCACTCAGTTCTTTGCGTTTGAAAATATTATTTTAAGAAAATTTCCAGTTGGAGATGTTTAAATCCAAGCTGGGGTGAAAATTCTTTAACAGCGGGGCCGACAACCCATAATGTTGCATCTAGCTGACTTTTTAACAATCATCTACCTGATGAAGCCACTGTGTGGTGAAACAATTGTTGTAGAACAATAAAAGGATTTTTTGAAACCTTACATTACGTCAGTTTTTTTATTAAGTGATAATATGGAGTTTCAACAAGTAACGGCCTCATCAATCCAAAATTTCATTTTAATGAATTATCTTTAGAAAAAAATGTCATCATTCGCGTGCACGTACCTGCTACATTCAATAATCTCCAACCTTGACACGCCGCAGATAAAATAAAAAAACAACAACGGAACCCGCTTATCACCAATTGCATAATTACTCATTGATAATTCGGCGTGGATGATAATTGCACAATAGAGGTAATGGCGTTTCCGTCCGTTGGATGGTGCGATTTTCTAGATAAAACCGCAAAGCGGTTTCGATACGTGTGACATCACCGTGGGTGTCTAACGACCGCAGATAATTCACGATTACTGGAAATTTTTCGCAAAAATGGTTTGATGTTGATCAAAGCGATTACTACCGATTCAGAAATTCGTGGGCCGCTAATTATATGAATTACACAACATACTCATACGGCGTAATTAGCAAGTCATTTGAAAATCGAGTTCTCGGTTAATTCCTTACGCCAGTTATAGAAAAGGTTAACTATTATTAATCCGTTTGAATTTGGAATAATCTTTATGCAATTTATAAAAAGGTTAATTAGTATTAAAAGTGAACAACCTCCAAAACGATTATTGATTGTTAATATTCGAAACGTTTTGATGTTTTCCCACGCTGACAGAAAAATAAGAGAAATCGTCGTTTAATTAGGTAAAATCGATATTAAAAATAAATTTTATTCAAAGATATTAAACTCTTGTACAAATTGGATTGTATTTTGATGTAAGTTATTCGATAGGTAGTCTTGGGAGTCAGTTTTAGATTGTTAAAATATAAGCAGTTTTCTAAAATATCTTATTTCACAATTTGAGGACAAATCGTGGGTAGATGATGTTTTTCTCCTTCGTAGACAAACAGAATTGATTTCTTGTAATATAATATTGTAATGCTGAATAAAAGACTTATGTTTCTTTCAATTTGTCTTCCTTATCTATGTATCAACCTTTCTGCTCCGTATTACCTTATTGTGATGTATCTTGTGCAGTTCCCTTGTATTGATGCTTTAATTTTAAGGCACTCAAGTCTTAATTTTTATCGGCATCCACTGCTCAATTATATCGTATTTCCGTTTATCTAATTACTGGATTTATATATAAGTTGGAATATATTTTTTCCTGGTATATTCTACCCTTCCAGCAGTTTTAGGTTTTGGTTACACTAGGCTCCACTTTACAGTGGGTGTCCTGTAAATTGGCAGAAAAAAATAGTTCTTATATATCCTCATTTGTTTTTTGATTAATTGGGCTGATACTCTATTAACTTTATAAAATAAAAACACGTTTGTTTTTGAGTTAGACAAATTTATTGTTTAGAAGACTACAACAATTGTTTCGCCACACAGTGGCTTTTTTAGGCAGATGAACAATCATTGTTGAAGTGTCAAATATTTCTATAAAAGATTTCTTCAGGATTTCTACTCTTAGACGTGTCCGGAGTCTTCTTCAACAACCCATTCTTGATGTTTATCGAAAAGACGTTTTGATAACCTTTATATATCTATATTTGCCCGTGTCCCAAGAGATTTTGTTCTCTTCGATTTGGTTTCAAGGTTAGTATTTCTTTGTATCAACCTTTCTTAGCTTTACTATTTTATCAGACTACACCTGTTTGAGTATTAGGTCACTCATAAGAGCCCGAAAAATAGCAGTAAGGTAAATTCCTGAGCTTATACTTTAATCTAAACGATGGTTGATATTATTAACCCCTAAAGTAAATACCTGCCCTAATTGACTTCAGTGATTTTTTCTACTTATTTCTTTCTAATGGTCTATAAATGGAGACCTTGTGCTCTTAAGATAATTTACGATTAATTAAACTTTCACTTAACCCGTGGTCATACATTTTTATATTTCCTTGAGAATGACTAACGGTAAAAACTAGTCGAAGAAATATAAAAATTGTGAAACAACATCAAGTGTTTAAGTAACCTCTAATTAAGATAAATTACAAAATTTCATATTCAACAACTTATGAAGTTTTCTATCTGCTCTGTCGCCATTCCGTGGCGTAATTGGGTAATTACCCCCCCCTAAAAATTATTTGCTTATATTTTTTAATCTTAAAAATTACCAATATCTCAAATACACAATTTAAGTTATGGTGAATCTAGTCAGCGATCATTGACGGTGCATATTTCCAAAACAGACAGTTCACAAATTAAAGTTAACTGCGCAAGCACCGTTAGAGAAGTAATGGGTTTCTTCCATTGCACGGGGGGTTCCCTTTTCTAATACTATTCGCCCCTTTGGTATCGTTAAACATTACATTATTTTACATTAAGAGAGCGCGAACCGCATTTCTTAGTTCAATATGTAATACATCTTGTCTTGGTTTAAATGTAAATATTATAAGCATATAAATCCTAAATTTTTAGTAGTTACTGACTAATTACTAATTTATTATAATTCAATCAATAATTATTATTAAATATAATTATTCAATATGCATTCTTTTAAATTAATTTATTCTCAATTTTTATTTTTAGTGAATTAAATTAATAAATAAAAATTCAGAAAATTAAAGAAACTAATGATTCTTCAACAAATAAAGATCAGTCTATGTCAACAGTCAATTTAAATCGTCCATCTACATCGCCATTTTCCGAATACGGAGGAGAATCTTCAGGACCTTTAATAGGTTATTCCCAGCAAAAGAAAAGGGAAACACAAAAAAGGAGCACAAAACATGTACATTTAGAAACGTTGAAATTTACATGTTTTAATGCTAATGTTGATGAAATTTAAAAAAAATCGAATTTTAAATTTTAAATGGAGACCAAATGATACTTTTCTGTTACCCTATTCTGTACATAAAAATAGGGAAAGAATATTAAATATAACTTATCTGAAAAACAATTTATTTAGTTATTGTTTAAACGAAATCTTTTAAAAATATCGCTTCGTTTTTTACAAAATTTGATGGGATGCACCAACAAGTACCTTTGTAAAAATTAGTATCTCAGCCAGTAACCCAATATTCTAAATTATCAGATAAAGATAGTGTTTTGATAAGTCATTAAAATTCAATTGTTTATGCGGAAAAATTATAAAATAATTCAATACCCCATCACGAGATATAAGAATTAAATAAAATATGGAAAGGCTTCTACAAATTAAAGAAAATAGAAATAGATTAGAACCAATAATCAAAAGTATATTTATTTGGGGAAACAAAATATTCCCTTACTAGGTCATCGTGACGCTGGTTCTCTCTTAAATACAAAATCTATTACAAACGAGGGCAATTTTCGTGAAATTCTACGTTTCGAATTGCAGCTAGTTATATAACTTTAAAAAATAATTTGGAAAACAGTTAAACATATCTCACAAATGTCTCTTGTCATATGATCAGTCTATACTTGAATTGGAAAAGATGGATGTTCCGTTATGATTTGAGAAATGTATCTATATTGCAGTTAACCTTGCCCAACGCCTTTAGAATATCATATTTCAACCATGTTTTAAATTTGTCCATATCAAAATGTATGCAAGTACAGACTACTCGCAATGACATTGGTACGATTAAAGGAGTTATTAATTTTTATTGTCTGGCCTAAGAGATACCGCTTTTTAAACATTATGGATTCTTTGGAATTAATTTCGTAATGAGAAAATAGATAATCTTGTAATAAAGCTAAAGAATTCGATTTGTACCCCAATTTTCAGTTACAATATTCTCTTTGTCCGATATTTTTAGCAATACAGTAACTTTAAGAAAATGGATACATCTTACGCTAATAACTTGGTAAATAACACTATTGATGTTTTATCCAATAAGAAGAAAAATGCTGCTACATCGTTTAAAACAATTTATAATGATGCAGTCAATATTTTAAACGAATTACAAATTGAAATGACGAATCTTCGTATTACAAAATACTAGAGAAATAGACCAAACGTGGACCAACCTATTATATAGGATTATTTTTATTTATCTTTTATCCTTTTACCCATTACGGGTGTCTGACTTATTCTCTACAATATGTCTCAGTTTCTTTCCATTCTATTTCTCTTCTTTCCGCTGCTTGATGTACTTGCTCGTTGCTTGGTCTTCCTGATCTATTTTTGCCTTGTATTTTCCTCGTGTATTCTTTTCGATATTTTTTTAAATTTAATATTGAACTGTTTTCTTACTTCTGTATTTCGTACTGTATCTCTTCTTGTAGTTCCCTCTATCTTTCTTATAATTCTTTTGTATATTTCTGTTTTTATTGTTTTTTAATCACTTTTTTCTCTAAGAATGTTTTTTTTATTGTGTTGTAGATCCTTCCTGCTTTACCTATTCTTTCATCTATTTCTGAATCTATCTTCCCTGTTTCCTCTATTGTTGATGCCAGGTATTTGAATTACTTAACCTCCTCTACCTGTTTTCCGTTTAACTCTATTTTGATGATATTATCATTGTTTTGATTTTGTTTGTATTTATTTCCATATTTATCTTTTCCAGCTCCTCTTTGTATATTTCCAGATTTTTCTTCGGAATCTGCTATTAATGTTATGTTGTCGATAAACATTAATATTTGCACAAATAAAAAACGTTTTAATTTTGTTTGTATAATACTGACTTGTGACTATAGTTTCGACATTTTTAGCTTGTCATTATCAAACTATACTAAACTTCTAGTTTGATAATGACAAGCTAAAATTGTCGAAACTATTATCACTTAATAAAGTCAGTGTTATACAAACAAAGTTAAAAAGTTTTTTATTTGTGAAGAATAATGTATAACGAAGTAACACCGTTAACAGATTAATAGTTGCATTTTTAATAGTTCCATATTTCTATACCCTACCTTAGTGTTCTCGGCTCTTTATTTGCTATTTCTTATTGATTCGTCTACCATATAAGTAATGCAAATAATAAAGGGCTTAATATACAACCTTGTCTCAATCCTGTTTTAGTCTTGAACTTTTGTTGTTTCTGTATAACTCCTTTACTATGTTTATTATGTTTCATTTTATCCCTCTTTTTTCAAATACATGCCATATGTCCTCTCTTCTTACCGTGCCATACGCTTTTTTTAGGCCGATGAAGCATATGTGTAATTCCTTTCCCTTTTTAATTATTTTCTCTGTTAGTTACTTTTAACCCTTTTTGTGCATGGGTATTACAATTCCCTTGATTCATTCCTCGGGTGTCTTGTGATTCTTGATGGTGTCATTTACTACTTCCAGGTATTCTTTCTTCCCCTTTTCCCCTATATATGTGATTTTTTGATTGCTGCCTCCAGTTCTTCAATTATTATTTCGTTGTTTCCTCCATTTGGTTCACCTTCAATTTGTTCTTAATCTCTATTATGGTCTGTTTCGGTTAATTCCTTTCCATCTTACTAATATCTTCTTTTCTTCTGTTATTATATTTCCGTTTTTGTCTTTTATACTTGGCTGGCTTAGTGTCCTCTTATTCCTGATCTGTTTAATTGTGCTGTAAAACATCTTTTGGCTTTCTGTGAACTTTTCTTTCAGTTTTTTACCGAACTGCCCCCAGGATTGCTTTTTTGCTATCTTGATTTTGTGTTCTACTATTTCATTTCCTATTTTATATCTTCTGAAGTCTTCTTCTTTTCCCTGATTTTATGTAATTTTTCCAATTCTCTTTCTTGTTTTTACAAATTGTTTTACCTCTTCTGATCCCCACTTGTTTTTCTTCCTCTGTTTGTTTGATATAGTGCTTGTCCTACAGTTTTTCTGGGCTGCTTCATTTATGATTTCTTTGAACTTTTTTCATTTGCTTTCTGCTCCTTCTATTTTGTTTGTTTTTTCCTCTATTTTTGATTGATATTCATTCCTAGTTTCTTCTTTAATCAATTTGTAGCTTTTTGTGTTTTTGTTTATTAATGTTTTGGACTTCGTACTCTCCGAGTTTTCTGCTCCACTGTTAATTTCTGTTTTTACCAAGTAGTGGTCGCTCCCTATTTTAACTTGTCTTGTTACTCTAACATCTTTTACCTTTTTCCATTCTCCTGAGTGTTAAGAAGAGACTAACTTCTTTTTATTGCTATAATGAGATTGTTTGCTACACATAATTTTATAATTATTTCTCCATTTTCGTTTCTGTTCTCATCTCCATACTTTGCCCTGTATCTATTTTTGCCTGTGTTACCCTGCCTTACACTTCCATTAAGATCTCCCATGACTATTGTGCTTTCTTTACCATAGTCTATTTATTTTTGCAGTCTCTCGTAAAATTTCTGTTTTTGTTCTTATTTGTGGTTTTCATCTGGTGCATATGCCACAATTTGATTTCCATGCTTATTGTTCTGTAGTCCCCATATTTTTCGTATATTATATTTTTTTCTGATTTTTTATTTCGCCTATTAATCCCTCTTCTTTTTCTTTAATTCTTATTACATTCCAAATTCTCATTTTTATTGTATTTAACTTTTTTCTTGTACCATTTTCACGCTGTGATGTCTTGTTTCTTATTTGATTTTCTATTAATGTCTCTTTTATTCGTTTTTTGGAACTATTTATACTCCACCTGTACTCCTATCCGTTAATTGTTATCTTTTGGTATCTTAGTTTTAGTCTCTTTCCTTTTGTTTTCTTGTTATTTCTCTATTTTTTTGTACGAATCTTTCTTCATGTGTTAGGTCATTATTTATGTATATCTTGGACCCTCTTAGATTTCCTTTTGCTCTCATTATTTGTTGTTTTGTTTCCCATGTCCAAACTTCGACTCGTATTATTTGTTTTTCTTTGTGTAATGTGAAATTCTCGACTTCATTCTGTTCTTGATTTTCCTCTGCTGCTAAGCCTGTTATTGTGATATATTTGTTGTTTCCATTGCGTTTTTTACGTTTCCACTCTGTTTTCCGGGTTATCGATTCTTTTTAAATAGGTGATAAATAAAACACTAGGGTTTTGAGAATTTACACAATTTAATGTTGATACACTGCGACAATTGTTTCGCCACACAGTGGCTTCATCAGACAGATGATGATGATGAAGCCACTGTGTGGCGAAACAATTGTCGCAGTGCATCGACATTAAATTGTATAAATTCTCAAAACCCATTTATCACCTATATAATGGAATTTCACCAAGTAAAAGCCTCATCAATCCAATATTTGATTCTTTTTAACATCTATTTCTTTTCTAGCTCCCACTTCTCTTGTTTATTAGTAATGTCTTTCTTACGATATATAATCTCTTCTTTTAGTTCTTCTGAGTTTTTTTGCCATTTTGCCAAACATTATATTTAGTTCCTCCATTTCCCCTTCGTTCTTAGCTATATTTAAATTTGCCTTCTCCGTGAGTTTTGTCCTTGTTTTCAACTTTCTTTGTTTTATTTTTGTATCCTGTTGTTGTTCCAACGTACAGTTTCGCTGATTCTGTTTTTCTATCTTTTTCTATTCTCCATTTTTCATTTGGAAACCTTGGAATCCATATTCAGGGCAGTCGATTTTTCTTCACTTTTGTTTTCTCGTTTGAATTGGAATTTTGGAAATTACAAAGGCAAACGAAAATAAACTAAAAGAATAATTACCAGAAAATGCTTTAGATGCATACGGAAACGCCAATATTTACCTAACATTAAAATAATTCTACAAATATTATGTACTTTGCTCGTTAGCATTACTTCTGCAGAAAGAAGTTTTTCTACACTGAAAAGATTAAAATCGTGGCTGCGAGCCACTATGTCAGAAGAAAGACTAACCGGGATAGCTCTATTATATATTCATAGATATATTAATATTAATTTTAAAAATATTATTAACAAGTTTGTTGGAAAGCAAAGAAAAGCAAATCTCATTATTTAAGAAATAAATTATTTTTTCAATAAATTTCAAGTTTTACAGAATATTTTATTATGTTTTTATATATTAATATTAAAAAAAATAGAATTCAAAGTAAATATTTTTAGCAATTCAATTTTAAAATATATATCCGTTAACTGCTTCAGGTTCTTACTTGCGGATTCGACGTGAATCTCGCCAAGTACCAAGAATATTGCATAGAAACAACGTGATTATTCGTAAATAAACTATATCCTTGGTTCTGCATGCCGTATCGTAGTACTGCACAACAGCAAGATTCTGCCTATTGGAAAACTGTCAGAAGAAACGCAAGAGTCTTGCAACAAATTCATAAAAAAATATCGGCAAGATTTCACGCGAAATTGTAGTCGTGTGAAGAATATGGAGGACGTGTTTCAGAGGCTTTTGGTAGCTTCAGACCCGAAAAATTCGAAAAATGATATTGAAGCAGCTGAAGGCGTTAGATGCTAAAGCTGCGGAGATGTTGAATGCGACGACGAATCTGTGCATTTGGCAAACGAATAATTTTGAGTTAAAGTTTGTGTAAGTTAAAGAAACTTACAATTAACTACAGAGTTTTGAATGATTGTAGTCTCCTTGTCTTCTGGAAGAATCTGAAAATATATTATGTAATCGAATTTAAAATCTTCTTTGCAACTAAAAAAATCATACGTATTGTTTCTCTAACAACAATAACTATGGATTGGTTTCGATCAATTTTGTATTTGATCTAGGTAGCGTCTTTGATGACAATAAATATTGATCAAAACCAGTCCATGGGAAATAATAATTAAATGTTTTCATATTATCATTATATTAATTATAGCTTTTCACAGTTTTCTATAATTGTCGATGATATATTTACTCAATTAGTTTAGTTTAGGGCAATGCTTTAGACAATAGGTGGCACTTTGATGTCACTATCTGTCTTCAACTATAAATACATTATCGTCACTAATCCTGAAGAAAATAATACACACAGGGCAATAAACTTTTATTGTCTAAAAATAACAGCAAGGCCACTAGCCCTGCTGAAATTCCGCATTGGCCCCAATAAATTTCCATCCCATGAATCCCAAAAATTCAAGCCGAAATCTGTGCGTTCACCTTTGTGCAAATTTCACAACTCCGCTGAATAATAGAGTACGGCCATCAAAAATTCCCTCTGTCCATTGGACGTGTATTATGAAGTGGGATTAATTATGCACCGCCGGTGTCCACTTCCTCGAAATTTCAATTAATACGTAATGCTTATATGCGCGCATGAGTGTGCACGGGAATAAATTTGAAAAATACCATTGTGGACCTCGCTCGTAATTAATACAGCGTGTCACTGGGAACACCTGTCATGTATTTTTCGATCATTTATGATATCCAATATTTTATCATTTGTCTAAAAAAATATGACAATTGATCAAATATCAGTTAGAGTGAATTTATATATTTTATTATTTTTCAATTATTTCAATAAGCCCTTTATTTTTTAATTATTAATAATTTACAAATCCCGTGGGCATATATGATTAAGCCGAACCGATATCAAAAGTGCAGTATTGTTAGTCCGGGCCTGTAATCGGATGGGTGACCGATACTCTTTACTGTTGCACTTTAGATTCACAGGGGAGATCCTTTAGAATAACAAGCCCATTTCACTTATATAAATATACAAAAAATACGACCACGTGGTCGATAGACAATACCTTTATAATTAGTACTAGAATTATTTTAATTCTGTGGCGGTTTCAGGGGGGGGGGGTAATTGGGTAATTATCCCCCCTAAGAATTATTCGTTCCCTTATTTTTTTAATTCTTAAAAATTACTAATTTTTCAAACAAATTAAGAGTTGGTGAATCTAGTCAGCGATCTATGACGGTGCATTTTTCCAAAACATTCAGGCCATGTACACAAATTAAAATTATTTGCGCAAGCACCGTTAGAGAAGTGATGACTTCCTTTGCAAGAAGGGTTCCCTTTTCTAATTATACTCGACATATATTGATACTATTCGCCTCTTTGGTATCGTTAATCGTTACATTGTTTTACATTAAGAGAGCGCGAATCACATCTCTTAGTTCAATTTATAATATTTCTTGTCTTACTTGGTTTAAATGTAAAAGATTGAAACCGAAACTGTTTGCACGTCACATATAAATCGTAAATTTTTAGTGGTTACTGACTAATTACCAATTGTTTATAATTCAATCAATTATACATAAGGTAATTTTTGATTTTAGGAATAATATATACATTCTTTTAAATTAATTTATCTACTCCTATTGGGTTAAATATTTATTATTCATCTAGATTAGAACAAATAATGGTATATACCGTGTGTCCCGTTTGAAGACGCATCATAGGGAATTCCCATATAAACTTTTTAATTGCAGTTTGTATCTCTATTATTGAACAATTATCAAAATAAAATTAAAATGATTCCTTCATCTACTAAAGTTATTTTAGAGGTTTTATTTTTGTTTCAACTTTGGTTTTAATTGAAATACTGCTTAAAAAGTGTGAATAAATATTCGGTTGTAAAGTCCTCAAAATGGTAGTTGCTATGAAAAGTCAGTGTTTGTCATCTAAATTGATTAAGCCACAGACAAGTAATTATTGTAATATTTGAATTAAATTATAATTCAATTCAAAATGAGTGCTTACACCATAAAAAAAGTTCAGATCATCAAATTGAGTTTTGGCGGACATTCTTCGCGTGATATTTGCGAATTTAGTATAAATGTTAAAACCCGCCCAGTGCCGTATCAATCAACAATTATTAGAATTAATCAGAAATTTGAGGGGAATGGTTGTGTAAACTGAACATATTGCTAGGATTAGATTATTTAAATTTAACATTTTCAAGCAAGTGGAACATCAGTGGTGGTAGTACACAAAAAAGTAACAGAGCACAAGTATTTAAAAATAAGCATTTGTAAAATAATTGATAAAACTCCTTTTTAAAAGTAATGATTTATTTGTTATAATTTCTTCAAATAATTCTTTATGTTTATTCTTTACATAAACATTATTTTGAATAGTCTAATAATTGTAATTTAACTGAATACAGTTTTAAAATTTTGTACACAATAAATGAGAAATACTTAAAAGAGTCTTATTTTGTTTAGAACAATTGTACCTCCTGAGTTAACTCGTTTCAACAAGAATATTGAAGTTGTGCCTTTGAACTTGCCATCTGTAATGTTAGATGATATATTCTGACTTTTCAAAGCACTGAACTTTTCCTTTTGTAGTGTAAGCACTCATTTTGAATTTATTATTTTTTGTGGGTTATACAATTTAGATGGCAAACACTGACTTTTCACAGCAACTACTATTTTGACAATTTTGTTATCCGATATTTGTTCAAACTTTCTAAGCTATATTTCGACTAATACTAAAGATTAAACAAAAATAAAATCTCCAAAATAACTTTAGTAGATGAAGGAATTATTATAATTTTATTCTGATCATTTTCGTTCAATAATAGAGATACAAACTGCAATTAAAAATTTTACGTGGGAATTCCCTATGATGCGTCTTCAAACGGGACGCACAGTATAATTAAATAGTGTGAGTTATGAATCATAACTCACGCTATGAATTATAACTCACTGGTATCGATCAGGTTGTCATGTTTTTGTCTTTGAATCTATATTTTCAAGTTAGCTGAAAATTGACAAATGTCAAAAAATATTATATTAAGTTAAATATTTTACTAAAAGTTGTTATTGTCTTAGATAAAGTATAGTATTCAACTCGTGACAATGACAATAACTCACTTGGATGATTATAGCACTCGCTTAGCGGCTCGTGCTGCAAATTTCATCCGCGTGAGTTATTGCCTAAATTACCACTTGTTGAATAATATAATAAATAAAAATCGATAATCCACGTTGGATTCATTTGTTCAGAAAATTAAAAAAAACTGACGATTCTTCAACAAGTAAAGATCAATCTATGTCAACAGTCAATTTAAACCATCCATCTACAACTGCATCGACGTTTACCGAATACAGAGGAGAATCTTCAGGATCTTCATTAGGTTGTTCCCAGCAAGAGAAAAAGGAGCAAACAACATGTACATCTAGCAACGTTAAAATTTACATTGATTAAGTTAAATCTAGTAATGTTAATGTTGATGAAATGTAGAAACTTCGAATTTTAAATTGTTAATGGAAACAAAATAATACTTTTGTGTCACCATATTCTGTACATAAAAAAAGGGGGAAAGGATGTTAAATATTACTTGTCTGAAAAACATTTTAGACAATTTAATTGGTTAATGTTTTCTAATCATTTAAACGGAATCTGTTGCAAATGTTGCTTTTTTTACAAAATTTGGTGGGTGCACCAACAACTAGTATTGCAAAAATTAGTATCTCAGCCAGTATCTCAATATTCAAAATTATCAGGTAAATATCTTATTTCTATAAGTCATAAACATACTAAGTATAACCATAAAAATTCAATTGTTTATGCGCAACTTTTTATAAAATCATTCAATACCCCATCACGAGATATAAGAAATAAATTAAATATGGAAAGACTTCGACAAATTGAAGAAAATAGAAATAGATTAAAACTAATAATCAAAAGTATATTTTTTTTGGGGGGGGGAACCTTACGAGATCATCGTGACGCTGGTTCTCTCTTAAATACAAAATCTATTACAAACAATGGTGTTACTCATGACCCTATACTTGAATTGGAACAGATATTCCGTTATGATTGAAGAATTGAAGGATGCTGTATTGCAGTCATCCTTATCCAAAGTTTTTAGAGCACCATGATTAAACCATGCTTTAAATTTGTCCATATCAAAATGTATGCAAATACAGGCTGCTCGCAATGCAATTGGACCATTAAAGAAGTCATTTAATTTTTAATGCCTCGACCAAAAGATACCATGTGATAAACTCGATTTTTAAACATTGTGGAGTTTTTGGAATTAATCTCACAATAAATTCGATTTGTACTCCCAATTTTCACAGTTATGCTCCGATAATTTTAGAAATACGACGAAATACGAAAACTTTGAGTAAATAGATAAATCTTACGCTAATAACTTGTACCTTTATCCAATAAGAAGAAAAATACCGCCACATCGTTTAAACAATTTATAATTTTGCAGTCAAAATTTTAAACGAATTAAAATTGAAATGACGAAACCTCGAAATACCAAATACCAGAGAAATATACCAATCGTGGATCAACCTATTATAGAGGATTATTTTTATTTATCTTTTTCCCCTTTTATCATTGCGGGTGTCGGACTTATTCTCTACAATATGTCTCAGTTATTTTCTTTTACACTTTTTGCCACTGTTGCCTATCTTACGCCATTTGTCTTATTTCTTTCCATTTTATTCCTCTGCTTTTCGCTGCTTGATTTAGTTGCTCGTTCCAACCCTTCCTTGGTCTTCATGATTCATTTTTAATCTAGTATCTTCTAATCTGTATATATGACCCAACCATCCTAATTGTCCCTCTTTTATTGGTTTAATATTGAGCTGTTGAGATGTTTTCCTACTTCTATATTTCGTACTTTGTCTCTTCCCTCTATCTTTCTTTGGTTTCACATTTCCATTGCATTGGATTTGCTGTTTTTACTCTCTGTGGTTACTCACGATTCACTACTATATAGCAGTGAATGTCTTACAATTCTTTTATATTCTTCTGCTTTTATTGTTCTTGTAACCTCTTTTTCTCTAAGGATGTTTTCTCGATTGTGTTGTAGATCACTCCTGCTTTGCATAATTTTCATCTTGTTCTGAATCTATCTTCCCTTTATCCTCTATTGTTGATCCCAGGTATTTGAACTGCTTAACCTGCTCTATCTGTTTTTCGTTTAACTCTATTTTGTGATTGCTCCCTTTGGATGTTATTATCATTGTTTTGGTTTTGTTTATATTAATTTTTTCTAGCTCCTCTTTGTATATTTACAGGTTTTTCTTCGGAATCTGCTATTAGTGTTATGTGGTTGGCAAACATTAATATTTGCATTTTGAATAGTTCCATTATAATTGTATACCCTATCTTTGTGTTCTCGGCTCTTTGTTTGCTATTTCCTATTATTATTATTATTGATGATGTCATCTATATCTGGAGATTTTCCTAGTTTTATTTTCTTGATTGCTGTTACCAGTTCTTCGATTGTTATTTCGTTGTTTCCTCCATTTGTTTCACCTTCTTCATCTCCACTGCGTCTGTTTCGGTTATTTCGTTAAAGTATTCTTTCCATCTTTCTAATATCTTCGTTATTTCTGTTTTATATATTTCGGTTTTGGTCTTTTATACTTGGTTGGCTTAGTGTCATTTTATTCCTCATTTGTTTAATTGTGCTGTAAAACATCATTTGGTTTTCTGTGAACATTTCTCTCAGTTTCTTACCGAACCATTCCCAGGATTGCTTTTTTGCTATCTTGATTTTGTGTTCCGCTATTTTATTTGCTATTTTATATTTTCTAAAATCTTGATCTTTCCTTGTCTTTATGTAAGTTTACCAATTCTCTTTTTTTGTTTGTACAAATTATTTTACCTCTTCTGACCCCGACTTTTTTTCTTCCTCTGTTTGTTTGATATAGTGATTGTTCCAAAGCTTTCTTGAGCTGCTTCAGTTATGATTTCTTTAAATTTCTATTTCTTTCTGTTTGTCCTTTTCTCTATTTTTAATTAGTATTTATTCCTAGCTTCTTTCTTTTCAAATTTTGGCTTTTTGTGTTTTTGTTTATTATTGTTCTGCTCCTGTTTTAATTTCTATTTTTACTAAGTGGTTGTCGCTCCCTATTTCAGTTTGTCTTGTTACTTTAACATCTTTCACCTTTTTCCATTCTTCTGCGTCTATTAAGGAGTAGTCTATTATTTCTATCTACTTCTCTAGTGTATTTGTGCATAGTTTTGTGTTTGAATTTTGTGTTTGCCACAATAAGCTTGTTTGCTATAAGTAATTCTATAATTCTTTTTCCATTTTCGTTTCTCTTCTCATCTCCATACTTTCCCCTGTATCTCTTTTTGCCTTAATAAAAATGTATTACAATCCTTATATTGTAGAAAATTAACTAATAATTAGAAAAAACACGAAAACATTTCGTAAATCTGTCACACCCTAATCACTTACAAACTATTTAACATATATTTAATCATTTTTAATATATTTAAGATTTAGTTTAATTAATCTACAGGGTGAGTTTTTTTCAAACAACTGCAATTGTTTTACTTTCATCTTTTTCATGGCTACCCATTTTTTTATTTATAATAAAATTTAAAATGACTATAGCTCACTTATTTTTAGAAATAACTCTGTCGTATGTCATATTGGATTAAAGAGAAAAAAATTACCTTTTGAACGAGGCCCTAGCCAACTATGATTTCTATTAAAAAAAATGTAAGTTTGCGTCATATTTCAGAAAATAATAGCGATAAAAAATTTGTGATTATTTTTTTATTAATCTACACAAAATTATCTAAAACTGTGTCCTTTACAGTTTTTTGTATCTGTAATAATAACCTATATATATTGATTTAAAAAAATTGACACTTTTTACTTTTTTCAAAATATCTAGTTACCCTTGACTTTTTTAAAAACTTTGAAAGTGGAATTTTATTCGTCTCGTAAATCTACACTTCTTTCCCTATTTAATAGTTTCTCTATCTCTTATAGTTTCCGATATCCCCATAGAGAACATCGAAAACAACTCACACTATTCAATGTCTGTCTATGTATTAGCCAGAAAAGAAGTTGTTTCAATAAGTGATTTGTTTTGAAGTCTTAATAAGACTCATTGTTGTAGATTTACGAAATGTTTTAGAATTTAGATTAAGATCTCCTACGATTTTATTGTATTTAACATTTTTCTTGTGCCATTTTCTCGCTGTGGTGTCTTGTTTTTTTAGTTGCTTTCTTATTCGTACTCCTTTCCATTAATCGTTATCTTTCGGCATCCTATTCTTAATCTCTTTCCTTTTGATTTTTCTTTTCATGCTATTTCTCTATATTTTGTAAAAATTTTTCTTCATTATTTATGTATATCTTGGACCCTCTTAGATTTCCTTATTTACTTTTTTATTGACTTTTGCATGTGCGTGGTTCGCTGATTTAGGTTCCTATGAACTGAACAGAGGATTATTACCTAATTAATATATATTTACCTTTCCCGAATAATATTATTACAGATCTGCAATACAGATTTAATAAAGACACGATGAATTTGTTCAATTTGATCACAATAATACCTAGTGTTTTATTGATAACAAACTGGCAAAGATTTGGATATCACTTTAAAATCGATTTTTTAATAAATTTAATAAGAAAAATCTGTTTCAGATTTTACAGAATATCTTATTTTATGTTTTTATATGTCCTATATTGTTTTCGTGTGTGATATTATTTAGTTTTTATTTAAAAATAATAGAATTATATTTTATTATTATATAAATTATATTTTTTGATGTTGATTACTTTATATTTATGGAAAAATATTTAAGTTTTTTTTTTTTAATAACCCCCTTTAAGCCAGTTGGCTGGAAACACTCTTGTTTTAGTTAGTTTAAAGCTATTAAAAATGATCAAAAACTTTTCAAACCAATTCGATTTTACATATATTTTTATATCATGAATTTTCCAGCATAAGTAAGGGAGTATTAGTATAAAATCTTAATCGAATTCAGTGCGAAGAAGTGCACGTAATGAGTGCGGATCCGAATCAAATATTTAAAACGCGACACAATTCAATTCCATTCAATTGTGCGAAAGGTGCATGGCAAATAATAATGGAAAAGTTTTAATGGTAATGCGAGTCACTTGTTTCTCTGCGGGAATATCGGCCATCGGGGAATACGGCGACGAGCGCGCTCCCTATTAGGGTGCCTAACTAGGAAATGGAAAACTTGCCGCTGCGGAAATTACAGACTCTTTTTCTATTAGTCTTACGGAGTTAACTTCCTGTACATGAATTTTTACAGCATTTAATAAGGAAACGCGAAGATTGATATTTTCTTTAAAAGCATCGTGAATCTATTTATAGGGACTTGAGTGCTTCTAATTCTATTAGGTGGAAATGCACACTGTTTATTAGATTAATAAAAATATAACGAAAAAGAGATAAAATTAAAATTATTTAATACATCAGTGCCTTCATTAAAATGAATAGTTTATGTACTCAGTGACCTGGAAATGGAAACACCAATAGGGGGTAGAAATTTTAAGACCAAACTTGGCACAAACCTCTAAATATTAAAACCAACAAAGTGTGGTAATGACTTATTTGGTAGGACTTTTAAAAATTGTGTTCTTTCGCTTTTTATTGTTTATTTGACTGCACCAACGCGAAAATTACCGCCAATTAAGTAAGCTCGACAGAAGTTGTATCATTGGTTTGCGCGGGAGGGTCAAAACGTCACAGAAAAGGAACCGGGACACAAAGAAGAACAAATGAAGTTCAAGACTGCCATCTTCGACTCATGGCAATAAGAGACCAATTTTACAGTATCAGATCAATTGATGATCTATGGTCATTCTGTAACCTTTCAAAGAGTTTTTCTCAAAATCACAACTTTCTAGTTGCAGCTCAACGCCGATAGCTACACAATGGAATGGTGAAAGTTGCGCTAGAGCCTAGGGTGGCATAGCACGGTATTTAGTGATAAATACCAATTCTGTTTGGGTATATATAATGGCCCTATGAGGGTCAAACGAAGACCTGTGCATCAAACTGTTAGGATTGTGGTCTGGGGTGCTATAACTTATGGAAGTAGGTCTCGTTTGGTATTCATTCAGAGATATGTGGATGAGGTGATAGAACGCAAGGGCGTTTCCAGTCAACTGGCTTAGGGGGAGTAATTTGAAAAAATGAAAATATTTTTTTTATTTCATAAATAAAATATAATTCTATTATTTTTAAATATAAACAAAATAATATCACAGCCGAAATAAATATAGCACATATAAAATCATAATAAAATATTTTGTAAAATTTAAAACAGATTTTTGTAACTAAATTTATTAAAAAACGATTTTCTTTGCTTTTTAATAATATTGTCAATATTAATATCAATATATCAATGAATATGTAATACGGCTAACTCGGTTAGACTTTCTTGAGACATAGTGGCTCACAGCCACGATTTGAATCTTTTCAGTGCAGAAAACTTCTTTCTGCAGAAGCAACGCTAACAGGAAAAGTACATAATATTTGTAAAATTATTTTTATGTTCAGTAAATATTCGGGTCATATTTTCTGTATACATCTAAAGCATTTTCTGATAATTGTTCTTTGATTTTATTTTTCTTTTGCCATGGTAATTTCCAATATGCCAATTCAGACTTAATTGCTATTGCATATGTTGCGTTTTCAGGTAAAATTTTATTTAAATATGTTGCAACAGATTTTGAAGTGGCATCTAAATCTTCGTCAGTTTGTTATCAATAAAACACTAGGTATTGTTGTGTAAAATTTGAACAAATTCATCGTGTCTTTATTAAATTTGTATTGCAGATCTGTAATAATATTATTCAGGAGAGGTAAATATATATTAATTCGATAATAATCCTCTGTTCAGTTCAGAGGAACTTAAAACAGCGAACCACGTACATGCAAAAGTCCATAAAAAAGTAAATAAGTAGTGTTAAAATATATAAAACTAAAAGGAAGTGGAAAATAAAGAAACAAATGAGTACAAAAAGAGAAAGAGATATCGACAGCCCTAATTATGGATTCCAAGGATTCCAAATGAGCAATGTAGAATTGAAAAAGATAGAAAAACGAAGCAGTGAAACAAAACGTTGTAATAACAACAGGATACAAAAATAAAACAAAGGAAGCTGATAACAGAGACAAAACTCACGGAGAAGGAAAATCTAAATATATCTAAGAACGATGTGATAATGGAGGAATTAAAGAGCATGTTTAAAGACTCCATGAGAGAAATGGCAAAAAACTCAGAAGAACTAAAAGAAGAGAGGGAGCAAAAAAGATACAGGGGAAAGTATGGTGATGAGAACAGAAACGAAAATGGAAAAACAATTATAGAATTATGTATAGCAAACAACCTCATTGTGACAAACACAAAATTCAAATACATACATAAACACACTAGAGAAGTTAGACCAAGAAAAGAGAAATAAAAGACTACTCCTTAATAGACGCAAAAGAATGGAAAAGGTGAAAGATGTTAAAGTAATAAGACAAGCTGAAATAGGGAGCGACCACTACTTGGTAAAAATATAAATTAACACAAAAGCTGAAAACTTGAAGTATACGAAGTCGAAAACAATAATAAAAAAAACACATAAAGCCAAAAATTGAAAAGAAAGAAACTAGGAATGAATACCAATAAAAAAATAGAGAAAAAGACAAACAAAATTGAAGGAGCAGAAAGCAAATAGAAAAAGATCAAAGAAATCATAAGTGAAATAGCCCAAGAAAGCTGTGAAATAATCACTATATCAAACAAACAGAGGAAGAAAAACAGGTGATAGTCAGAAGAGGTAAAACGATTTGTAAAAACAAAAGAAGAGAATTAAAAAACTTACATAAAAACAAGGAAAGAATAAGATTATAGAAGATATATAATAGCAAATAAAAAAGTGGAACAAAAATTCAAGATAGCAAAAAAGCAATCCTGGGAGCAGTTCGGTAAGAAACTGAAAGAAACGTTCACAGAAAACAAAAAGATGTTTAACAGCACTATTAAACAAATGAGCAATTAAAATACATTAACCCAGCCAAGTATAAAAGATAAAAACGTAAATATAATAACAGAAGAAAAGAAGATATTAGAAAGATGGAAAGAATTCTTTAATGAAATAACCAAAACAGACCATCACAGAGATATAGAAGGTGAAACAAATGGAGGAATCAACGAAATAAGAATTGAAGAACTGTAGGCAGCAATCAAAAAAATAAAACTAGGAAAATTTCCAGGTATAGAGGACATCACAGCCGAAATGATGAAATATATGGGGAAAGGAGAAGGAAGAATTCTTGGAAATAGTAAATGACATTATCAAAAATCACAAGATACCCGAGGAATGGTACAAGGGAATTATAATATCCATACACAAAAAAGGAGACACAAAAATATGTGATAACTACAGAGGTATTACACTCACAATCAAACCAGGGAAAATTTTTACTAGGTTAATAGAAGCAAGAATAAAAGGAAAATTAGATCAACAGCTGGGAGAAGAATAACACGGATTCAAAATAATAGAAGCAAACAAGACTTAATATAAATAATGAGACAATTAACAGAAAAGATGATTAAAAAGGGAAAATAATTACACATATGCCTTATCAACCTAAAAAAGCGTATTACAGGGTAAGAAGAGAAGACATATGGCATATACTCGAAACAAGAAGGATAAAGAAGCATAATAAATATAATAAAGAAATAACAAAAATAAAGTAAGAATAGGAAATAAATAATCAGAGGAGTTCAAGACCAAAACAGGACTGAGACAAGGTTGTATATTAAGCCCTTTACTATTTGCATCACTTAATGGCGAAGCAATAAGAAATAACAAACAAAGAGCCGAAAGCACAAAGATAGGGTATAGAAATATTAAAAACTATTAAAGATGCAAATATGTATTAATGTTTGCCGACGACATAACACTAATAGCAGATTCAGAAGAAAACCTGGAAATATTCAAAAAAGAGCTGGAAAAGATAAATATAATTTCATCAAAAGAGAGCAATCACAAAATAGGGTTAAATACCTGGGATCAACAATAGAGGAAACAGGGAAGATAGAATCAGAAAAAGATGAAAAACTAGGCAAAGCAAACATTCTTAAAGAAAAAAAGATTACAAAAACAATAAAAACAGAAGTATATAAAAGACATTAACTGCTATATAGTAATGAATCGTGAGTAACCACAGAGAGTAATAACAGAAAAACCAATGCAATGGAAATAAGATACCTAAGAAAGTTAGAGGGAATTAGGAAGACCAAGGAAGGGTTGGAACGAGCAAGTACATCAAGCAGCGGAAAGAAAAGGAATAGAACGGAAAGAAATAAGAAAATAGCACAAGCTACGCAACAGTGGTAAAAAAGTGTAAAAGAAATTAACTGAGACATATTGTAGAGAATAAGTCTGGCACCCATAATGGATAAAAGGGGAAAAGATAAATAAAAATAAAATAATCTGCTATAATAGGTTGATTCAGGTTTGGTCTATTCTTCTGGCATTTGGTAATTCGCGGTTTTGTTATTTCTAAAATTATCGGACAAAGAGCATAGGGTAACTGTGAAAATTGGGGTATAAATCGAATCAATTAGCAATTTAGCTTTATTAGAAGATTATCTTCCCATTGCAAGATTAATTCCAATATCTCCACAATGTTTAAAAAGCATGTTTAACACATGGTATCTTTTGGACTAGGCTTTAAAAAATTAAATGACTTCTTTAATGGTACCAATGGCATTGCGGGCAGCCTGTACTTGCTTACATTTTGATATGGACAAATTTAAAGCATGGTTGAAATATAGTGTTCTAAAAACGTTGGACAAGGTTGACTGCAATATAGATACAGCACCCTTCAATTCTTCCATCAGAACGGAACATCCATCTGTTCCAATTCAAGTATAGGCTCATGAGTAACATCATCATAATTATCATATTTCAAGAGACATTTGTGAAATATTTTAAAGGTTTTCCAAATATTTTTTTAGAGTTGTCACCAGATGCAATTCGAAATGTAGAATTTCACAAAAATTGCCCTCGATTGTAATGGATTTTGTATTTAAGAGAGAACCAGCATCACGATTATCTCGTAAGGGAATATTTTGTTTCCCCTAAATATGATACTTTTGAACATTGGTTTTATTCTATGTCTATTTTCTTCAATTTGTCGAAGTCTTTCCCTATTTAATTTATTTCTTATATCTCGTGATTTTATAAATCAATTTCGCATAAACTATTGAATTTTTATGGTACAACATTTTTACCTGATAATTTAGAATATTGAGATACTGTTTGAGATATTTATTTTTGCAATGGCACTTGTTGGTACAACCCACCAAATTTTGTAAAAAAGAAGAAATATTTGCAAAACAATCTGTTTAAATGATTAGAACAGATTAACCAATTAAATTGTCTGAAATGTTTTCCAGACAAGTAATATTTAACATCCTTCCTCCTTTTTATGTACAGAATATAATAAAACAAAAGTATCATTTGGTTTTCTTTTACAATTTAAAATTCGAAATTTCTCAATTTCATTAACATTACTAACTTTAACTATATGAATGTAAATTTCAACATTATTATATGTACATGTTGTATGCTCCTTTTTCTCATGCTGGGAACAACCTAGTGAAGATTTCTACTGATAAATGTCAATGAAGATGTAGATGGATGATTTAAATTGACTGTTGACATAAATCGATCTTTATTTGTTGAAGAATCGTCAGTTTTTTTAAATTTACTAATTTAATTACAACAAAAATCAGGAATAAATTAATTTAAAAGAATGCATATATTATTCCTAAAATCAAAAAAAATACCTTATGTATAATTGATCGAATTATAATAAATTGGTAATTTATCAGCAATCACTAAAAATTTAGGATTTACATGCGACGTGTAAATAGTTTCGGTTTCTATCTTTTACATTTAAACCAGGTAAGACAATAAATATTATAAATTGAACTAGATAATTTTAATTTGTGTACATGGCCTGCCTGTTTTGGAAAAATGCACTGTCATAGATCGCTGACTAGAATTACCAACAGTTAACTTGTTTGTTTGAAATATTAGTAATTTTTAAGAATAAACAAAATAAGCGAATAAATAATTCTTTGGGGGGGTAATTACCCAATTACCCCCCCCTGAAACCGCCCCTGAATTAGAACGCCATATTATTCCGTTTCCGTCAATATTTTGCCATTGCCACTTCGATCTCTTGGCCTTTCACCCTTCAGAACCTCAAAAGATTATCGACCACCTGCTAGAAACGATGCTACAAAGAGTATTATTATTAATAAAAAAATGTGTTTATTTTTCTCCTTTTTCTTTCAAATTTTAATTAATCACTATTTTTTTACTGTTATAGGTTTCGTGAAAAAACCTACCTCTTCTTGGTATTGCGATCTCCCTGACACTAAGTAAATTCTACACAAATAGTAGGTTGTTTAAAAAGATACAGAGAATTGGTTGGAATTATGGTGACAGTAAAACTGAGTTTTCTCAAGATATTAAATATTAAGGTATTATTGGATTTATAAATGGATATATCTAAGAAATTATAGCATTGTTAGTCTCTACATCTACCGTGACATTAATGAATGGTGCAATTAGTTGATTTGAAGAATCATCAACTGTTATCAAAAGAATAGAGGGTGAGAATGGAAGAATACGTAGTTTGTGAATGCGATCCAAATTTTTGTAGAAAATTATGATGAATAATATTAAAATATTTTTGTTAGTTTGTAGTTATATTGCATAAAATAAGTAATACCTAATGTATTTCAAAATTAGGTTATTTTTCACCCAATACCTACAAATTTTAATCTCCTTGAAGATTAAGTACGTCATAAAGAAGAAGAAATTAAAGAAACTTAAAGTTGGAAACTTAATTTAAAAAGTAATTTCTATATAGCAAAATTTATAAAAATAGTTTTTCTAAAACACAGTACAAAATTTAAAAAATTGCTTAAATAATTAAAAATTTCATAGGAAGAAAAATTGAAAATTTCCAAAATAAAAGACTGAAATACTTCTGAAATCTACAAAATTAGACAAATTCTTTTCCATTCCTTTCGATTAATACAAGGTGTCCCTCAGTGCTCTCCCGTATCCCCACTTCTAAATAACATCTTTTGTTATGATATTAGTAATCCCAATCCACCATGTTTCAACCCTTCGTAATATTCTTTACTTTTCGCCGATAACACCGTTCTTGTTGCCCATTCACCCTCAAATCCTAAATAATCCCTTAAATCTTCCTTCGACTCCGTCCAGGCCTGGTTCTGAAGAAATAAAATTAATCCTTCCAAATCCCTACTATTCATCCCTTACCACAAAATTACACCACGATTTTCTATGATCAAAATCAATAATACTATTATTTATCCCACCTACACCTGTAAATATCCTATTTGATACAAAACTCTCCTATAAATTCCATGCACGCTACAGCAAAGGATATATTTTTTTTGATGTCAAAAAATATGAAGAGTATTATAGTTTTTCTTCTAAATCTAAAAACAATTGTTTGAATATTATTGGGAGACTATAGTAAATTTGTATATTAATAAATTCAAAGAATGATAAAATGATCAGTACAAAAAAACTAATATTTCACATTACCAACCATATTTTTAGATCATTTATTTAATTTAACATGTTTTCATTTTATTTCTTTGTTATCAGCTATATTTTATCGTTATCAGTTTTTACTTAGAAGTTGTAAACTATTTATAAAATTTTCATATCCCATGGATTACCATAAAGGTGCCGTCATCTCCTTTATGGCAATATCTGCCTCCAATTGCACTAGGCTGATGAGATCCAAAATAGATCGAAACCGGTCCATGGCTGTTGTTCACAGGGAACAAAAATTGATTTGTAAAGTTTCTGAAACAATTTTTGTATTTATACTATTCTTAATATTATAATATTTTATCCCGTATAGTTCTTGTATTGTATTTCCTAAACACTTGGTATTTATAGAATTTTACAGCATTTTTTTGTCCTAAATACTTAAAAATTTTCTCCGTGGGTTATAGAATTTATCAGCAATAAAAAATACTATTTTGCAGCTTGATTTAATTGGAGTTTTCCAAGATTTTATTTACATAATTGCGATTTAGATTTTAGAATCATTTTTTTTACTTTTCTAGAGCTGTTTAGAATTTTTTACTTATTACACTAGATTTTTTTCAACAATTTATTTTTAAATTTTTTAGAATTTCCTCTATCAAAATTGCGATAACTTTCTTTGAGGCTTCTAACATTAAAAAAAAAAAGTTTGAGTGTTTTAGAATGTACTCTCTTATCTTTCTGAAATTTTCTACCATATTTTAATTATAATTTTTCCTTAAGGATTTCATAAATTTTGCAGTACTTTTCTCTTCAAAAATGTTTTTCTTGTTTAGTTATTTAAGAATTTGTAATTTTCAATTCTCTCATTGTATGGTGACATTCTTCAACAAAAAAATGTCACATTTTTTTTAATTCTCAGTATCCTACTGTTTTTTTAAGTTTTAATTATTCAAGAAATAGCAATATTTCTTTAGAGTTTTAGAATTTTATAGAACTTAAATCACCCAATATTTAAAAGTTTCTTTAAGTGTTATAGATTTTTTCAGTAACAGACTTTCTTCCTGATTTATAAGAAAAAAACCAAATATACATTTTGCCATTTCTTCACTTTTTACCACTGTGATTATCTTTTTGGCTGATTAAAAATTCTAGAAATAGCAATATTTGTTCTAGATTTTAAAAATTTTACAGAATTTATTCTACAAAAAATTCAGAACAATTTATTGATTAAAAACAAAATAAATACAATATTTATTTTTAATTTCTTATTTTACTACTACTAAACATCTTTATTCACAGAATGAAAATAAAATATAATACGTAATGTATAAAATAAAATAAATTCTAACATAATTGGTCTTCTGTTTCATGGCTATCGACCAGTGGTCTTTCAGCCCGTTTATTTCGTCAGTCTTATGAATCAAGATGAAATGATGAAACGAATTGATAAATGGTAGTGCTGGGGTGTTTGGATTTAAGGGGTAATTCTTATTTTATTTAATTAAACTTTTCCAACAGACTTTATTCCTGATTTATAAACATTTCAAAATATTTTTGCATTTTACTACTTTTTGAAGTTTTATTAAAATTTTCAGGGCTTTATTTGTCCACATAATTGCTATAATTTTCATAGAGGCTTATAAAATATTCTAGCAATTTTCAGAATTTCAGCAATTCAGAATTTTCTAGCATGTTCTCTTCTACCCTTCTGAAATATTCGACCTTATTGTTTCATAAATCTTCTTTAGGAATTTAGAAATTTTTCAACAATTTATCTTCAAAGTTTTAAGAAATTTCTCTTTTATTCTGCCTGGAAATTTTTACCATTTCATGCTATGTTTCATCAAAATTTTATAGAATTTTCTAATTTCTTCATTGGATTCTTCCTTTGCATGGCAACTTTCTTTAGGAAACAAACTACACAATTTGTATATTTTAAATATTTAGAATTTTCTTTAAATATAATAGTTTTTTCCAACGTATTTTCTTTCGTTTTTTCTATTTCTGGTTTTATCTATTTTCATCTTGTTTTATTATTTATGTTAATTTTTCCCAGATTCGGAGTTTGCTTAGATTTATTGAAGTTTTCCAGGTTTTTGTTTACAAAATTGCCATAATTTTCTTCGAGGGTTTTAATGTATTCTAGCAATTTATTTTTATATTTTTTAGAATTTTGAGGGTTTTAGAATATTCTCTTCTATCGTTTTAGAATTTTCTACCATTTTTTAAAGGTTTTAGAATATTTTATTCAATTTATTTGTGTTTTGGAATTTTCTACCATTTTTTGTTTGTAATTATTTCTTAGGAATTTAACAATTTTTAAGAAAATTTATCTTTAAAATTTTTAGTAATATTCTACCATTTTTTACTTTCATTCATGTAATTTTTACAAGAATTTCTTATTTATAATATCTAATTCTTTCATTGCCTTCCTCACTTCTATATTTGCATGTGAACATCAAACCAAGTACACATTTTGCAATGGTTTCCCTTCACTTTTCTTCCTCTTTCATCTATACTTACAACCTCTAACTCTTTTATTGGTCTAACTTGATGTCACAAAACCTATTATAACCTATTCTTCATATTCTTACTGGCATTTACACCGTTCTGAAATTTATTATTTCTTCAACACCCTCCCCTCTCAGTTTATACAATTATCCTGAGACCATAATCTACTCTTAGTACTGTCCTCCCAATTTTCCTTGCAATAAAATTAACCTTCTCAACCTTAATCTTCTTCTTCCTCCTTAGTAGCATCTATAATTTATTTCCTTTTTAAATCTTCAGTATATTCTAAAGACTTTTTCTAGCAATTTTCAGAATTTCAGCAATTCAGAATTTTAAAGGCGACACTAGCATGTTCTCTTTTACCCTTCTGGAATATTCGACCATATTGTTTTCATAAATCTTCTTTAGGAATTCAGAAATTTTTCAACAATTTATCTTCAAAATTTTTAGAAATTTCTCTTTTATTCTGCCTATAAATTTTTACCATTACATGCTATGTTTCATCAAAATTTTATAGAATTTTTCTTTGCATGGCAACATTCTTTAGGAAACAAACTACACACTTTGTATATTTTAAATATTTAGAATTTTCTTTAAATATAATAGTTTTTTCCAACGTATTTTCTTTCATTTTTTCTATTTCTGGTTTTATCTAATTTGTTTTTCATCTCGTTTTATTATTTATGTTATGTTATTTATGTTAATTTTTCCCAGTTTCGGAGTTTGCCTAGATTTATTGAAGTTTTCCAGGTTTTTGTTTACAAAGTTGCCATAATTTTCTTCGAGGGTTTTAATATATTCTAGCAATTTATTTTTATATTTTTTAGAATTTTGAGGGTTTTAGAATATTCTCTTCTATCCTTTTTGATTTTTCTACCATTTTTTAAAGGTTTTAGAATATTTTACTCAATTTATTTGTGTTTTGGAATTTTCTACAATTTTTTTGTTTGTAATTATTTCTTAGGAATTTAACAATTTTTAAGAAAATTTATCTTTATAATTTTTAGTAATATTCTACTATTTTTTACTTTCTTTCATGTAATTTTTACAAGAATTTCTTATTTATAATATCTAATTCTTTCATTGCCTTCCTCACTTCTATCTTTGCATGTGAACATCAAACCAAGTACACATTTTGCAATGGTTTCCCTTCACTTTTCTTCCTCGTTATCATCTAACGCTTTAATTGGTCTAACTTAATGTCACAAAACTTATTATAACCTATTCTTTATATTCTTGCTGGCATTTACACCTTTCTGAAATTTATTATTTCTTCAACACCCTCCCCTCTCAGTTTATACAATTATCCTGAGACCTTAATCTACTCTTAGAAATGTCATCACTAATGCCTCCTCCCAATTTTCCTTGCAATAAAATCAACCTTAATCTTCTTCTTCCTCCTTAGTAGGATCTATAATTTATTTCCTTTTTAAATCTTCAGTATATTCTAAAGACTTTTTCTTAGAATTTCTAAAAGTTTATATCAATAGTAATTCTACTTCAAGATTTTTAGAATATGCCAAAATTTATTACACTCGAAATTTAAAAAAAAAACTTCGCTGGTTTTAAAAGCTTTTATCATTTTTTCTGTAATTTTAGCAGATTATTTTACTATATCTTAAGAATTGTCTAAACGAAAGTCTTCCTGATTTATAAATACTGTTCCAGCATCAATTTTCTAGTATTTGTTAGCCTGTTTTTAATGTCTAGGATTTTATTTACACAATTACGATAATTTTCTTAGAGGCTTTATAATTTTCTCTTCTATTTTATTTTCCGGGAATTTCTAATATGGAATATTAGAAATAGCTTTATTGTATCTAAAAATGTATAGAAATTTCTCTTACAGAATACAAGAATTGTCTTTTTCAGTAGTTTTTCTTCCAGAGGATTTTCTTCTATTTTATAAGAATGTTTTTTTTTCATGTCACCACCAATTTGACCAAAAATATCTTTTATCGTGGCCGTCCTCACACAGTGCTGCTTATTGTTATTGTTGATAAACACTTTCCTTGTTGACCTGATCCTTTTCTAAAGGACGATACAACTATACTTTAATGTCATGTCTTATAGATAGAATATTTGTAATAGGCAGTTGATTAAAAATTCACTTGGTTCGTTTCATTTCATTTTTTATTTTATTATCCGACTAGTTTCGGTACTGGGCAAATATCAAGAAGTGATAAATGAGAAACAAATACAAGATATATAATATTTGATTTTTAAGAAGTCTAATTCCATTTGCAAATAAAACTACATTTTAAAGTATAATTATTTCTGTCATAGCCATTTCGAGCTTGGATCCCATTAGCATAGTGCAAATATGTTTCATAAACTAACTCAATACTTTTTTAGATCAGTTATAAATGTAGCTAAAGCAACTACCCTTTATAATTTTTAAGGTGCAATTTGTAATTTAATCCCCCATGTCCTCACGCCAAAATTGTGACCGTTGAAGAATAGAAAAAGGTAATAATATTTGCACAAAGGTATTCGCAAACACTACTTAAGCAGGTGGCGGCTAGGTCCGGGTTGGGCGGAGTGGAGTTTCGACTCCAATCCCTTGTATCCCTCGCCAGAGGAGTCGAAGAAATAATAACATAATGAGTAGGTAGAGTGAGGAACTGGGGCCCGTAAAAGCCGGCGTACCGATTGTCGAAATCGTAAAATTGGGGCCCTCGTAAAATTCCTTCCCCTCTCGTATCGGGAACTTATAGAGGAAAAGCCCCCGGTGCCCGTCCCCATAAACGTCAAGATTTCGTAAAAAGGGTGTCGGTTTATTGTCGCGATGCGCACGTCCGACGTTTTTATATTGGACGAGGAAACAATTGCCCCACAAAATAAATCGCGACGATAAACAGCGGAAAATAGGGATGGTTTTCCACACACATACACACACACACACACAAACCTACACGTTTACACCGACTGTGTCAATATTGGATGTGCTTAAACGCATCAAGCGTCCCAGATCAATAATAATTCAGTTAGTAGCAGACTGCAAATTATGTAATCGAATTTAAATATAAAATCCGTGAATTTGCAAATCCAATCTACTTAACGTTATATACAAATCTTGTTATAAGGATAGGATCCGAGCCAGATCATATTAATTTTAAGCTGTATGTAAAAGTCTAACAGAAACACACCCTTCTAAATAATAACCAAATGATACATATATTAACTTATTATTTTGAACATTTAATAGTTTAAATTTAAGCTCTGGCTTTTTATTAGTATTAGTAACATGAAACGATGGATTAATTTAAAAATTATTTTAAGCAGAAACATAGATGGCGTTATTAAAAACTTGGAAATTCACCATATTTCAGACTTCTTCCTTGTTACATTTACATTAAAGATGAGCATGAGTACGATAGGTTAGTGTATAAACTATTGAGGTAGGTCAAGAGTTCGCAGAGTCAATCTGTAAACTATTGAGGTAGGTCAAGAGTACGCTAGGACAATATATTATACCTACATTACCTGCACCTGTACGTTCCCCAGTAACTTTTTGTATTTGTCGAATCTGTGCCACTTCCGCCACACTTGGGCTGCAAAAAGAATAATGGAGTGGAAAACCAAGCATAGTATCTTCCGTTTCGCTCCTGAGTGACCTCCAATGGCATGCGTTTGGTGAGCGCCACCGTTGTTTTCTGCACTTATGGCCACTCGTTCGATATGTTGGCCCATATGTAGATTATGGCCGACATCCACCTCTAAATACCTTAAAGACTTCTTGTTAGATATTTTACCTCCCTCAATCTCTACGCTCATGTTTTTTACGGTCTTCCTGTCCTGCAAGATCACCAGTTCTAATTTCTGTGATATCTGCAAAGTCCTTTCATTTTCTCTATTGCCTTTTTTAGGACGATTTTGCTGTCATTATATACTTTTTTGACGGATTCACGTTCTTTGTGCCTATATTTTTATGGATTCACGTCATCTTCCTTCTATATGTATTTCAAACTTTCCGCAATGCCTCAATATCATCGTTCCACCAGTACATTTATATATTCTCCTTTATTATTCTACCCCAGTTTCGCTTACTGAAGGTATCCTCGCACGCCTCCTGAATAATGTTGGTGAGTCTTCTTTTGATAGTCCCATTTCTTGGCGATTCTATTCAGCACCATTGGCTCCCGTTCTTTCTTGTACAGGGTGATTCATTAAGGGTGGCCACTGGCCGTATCTCGGAAACCTTATATCCTAGAATTTGGGGAAAAAAATTATAATGACATAAACGGCCAAAAGAAGATGCGTTAAAATATTTTTAAATGCGTAGCTTTCCGCTAGGTGGCGCATTTTATCATTTGCATAATTAATTTGCGTTTTTTACAAAATATTACCGCATTAAGGCTATTGAAAATTATCAAAATTCGAAACTACTGTACTTGGTTTACAATTTTTGCTTAAGTCATTTTTTTCAATCACCTACAGTTAAGTGGTGGGGGAAGTATATTTTGTTTACAGAAAATGGTCTGTAACTTCCGTATACCTTAACCGATTTTCACAAGCTTAGGCTCAATGGAAAAAGTATTAGAAGTTGATTACAAAAATAAATAACATTAACACATTTAATCTATGCGCTGGAAACTAGAGGGCGTTATGTAACACTTAACGCTATTTATGTATTTTTCTCAGAAATATCAAATGGAATGATATAACTAACTAACAAAGCAGCTTACAAAAAAGAAAATGAAATTACATATTGTTTCGTCAAAACCGCAAACTGATATCTCTTGTCATTCCAAAGATATTTAGATTTTTAAATTTTCGTTGTTTTCGAAGTGTTGGTTCACCCTGTAAGTTTTAAGTGAAAACATACTGCTACAGTTACATTTCAAAAAAATATCAAGTTAAATCGAATGGCACAATATTTATTAACATAATTAATAAAAAAATACAAAAAAACTAAAATTGATAACTGCACCTATTACTTAGTTATTTTAGGTACTCAAAATGTTTCCCATCTGCTATGCACAAATTCAGTCTTTCTATAGTGGAATTGACACTGGCCTCAATTTCAGCACCAGAAATACCTCTTACTGCTTGCCGAATCCTTTCTTTCATATCCTCACGTGTAGTTGGACATGTTTTAAAAACCAAATCTTTAATTCTACCCCATAAAAAGAAATCTAAAACCGTAAGATCTGGTGACCTTGCTGGCCATGGAAAAATACTTCCCCTTCCAATCCATTTATTTGAAAATACAATATCTAAATAATTTCGGACACCTGCGGCAAAATGTGCTGGGCAACCATCTTGTTGATACCACATGTCTAATTTGTTACGAATTGGAACGTCTTCTAGGAGGATGTGCAAATCGTTAGTTAAAAAATCTAAGTACCTTTGGCCCGGTAATTTTTCTTCAAAGAAAAAAGGTACTATTATCTTCCTATTTAAAACATTTATGCTCCAGCGATTTTGGTAATTGACTTCCCTCTGCCAGTGTGGATTTGTTTCTGACCAGTAGTGACTGTTGTGCAAGTTAATTTTACCAGAGCTTGAAAATGTAGCCTCATCCGTCCATAATATTGCAGATAGAAATTGTTGATTATCATTTAACATTCCTTTTAACCATTTGCAATAATCTAGTCGTCGATCAAAATCTATGTCTTTTAACTCTTGATGTAAAACAACAAGGTAAGGATGCATTTTATGTTCTTTTAGTATTCTATTCACCAAAGAATAATTTAATTCTAGATCTCTTGCAATTTCCCTAATAAGTCTTTTAAAAACTTTTCTTGAATGACGCCGTCTTTCAGGAAATCGTAACCCATATTCTCTTTCAGCAATGACTGCATTTTGTAGACACTGCTAGCATATCATATGCTTCTTCATTTGAAAAATAAAGCATTATAATAAAGTGATTTTTCAAACGTTCAAATTAACTTTCACAGCAACAACAAATTATAAATAAACAATCACAAAACAGAAATGTCATTTCCAAAGGTCACTTGATTACTTTTACAACATCGCCCAGGAAAATAGTTTGACATACTCGTAATGTTACAGCTTATCCATATTGAAGAAATTTTAAAGAATCTAGGATAAAATTTCACTCTAGAAGGACTGAATTTGTGTAGGTACAGCAAATAAGGGGAAACATTAATAAAACACGATTTGATTTCCTTTCTTCACTAATTTTAGTGAATTAGTGAAGAAAGGAAATCAAATCGTGTTTTATTAGTGATTATTACTTCACATAACTCAAAACAAATAGTGAAGGGGAAACATTTTGAGTTTCTAAAATAACTAGATAATGGGTGCTTTTAGAAATTTCAGCGTTTTGTAAATTTCTGTTATGGGTAATAAGTAGAGAGCGGATAAAAAAGCATAAAAAATGTGAAAAAAAGCACTTAAAAAGGCACAAAATTTAGAGAAAAAAAGCATTAAAAAAGCATAAAAACAGGAAAAAAGCATAAAAACACGAAAAAAGCACTAAAAAAGCATTAAAAGGCAGAAAATTTAGAGAAAAAAAGCATTAAAAAAGCATAAAAACAGGAAAAAAGCATAAAAACACGAAAAAAGCACTATATTTTCTTGATATGTTACACGTTTATCAACATATTTTACAAAGAAATTTGGCTTAAAACTAAAATAAACATACTTTCTTTACGCAATATATAATATCATGTAAGTATTTAAAAATTAAATTGTAATTTTGTATACGTTTCAAAATAACTAAAATCTATTCATAAAAACAGTAGATCATTAAATGTTGTTCTAAGGGTTTAATTGTAAAAATTATTACTTCTGACGCTCAATAAATTTTTGAAAGTAGAAAAGCTTCTCTTTATTTTAAATTATAGCTGGATCCATTTGAAAATTGCCATTCAAAATCAAGTTTAATTTATTTAATATTAAAAATCCTTCATTTTCAACGAATACTTCTTTCGATATTATTTTGATTTCTTGGCCAATGCATGCAGGTATTTTCTAAAATGAATCTGCTTTTATAAAGATTTGATTGTGTTGCTCACAAAATTTAAACGCGATTTTATGTAACTCAATTGTTTTGAAGGAAGCTCTTGTTTCTTAAGAACTGTTTAACAGTCTTTAACTGATTTGCTTGTCGTTTCGGAAAAGTTGTATATAACCTTATTAAATTCTTCAAAATTGTTCGCATAGTACATTGTAGCATATAGCCAAATTCCCCATTTTGTTAGCACTGGTTTATGGGGCAGTGAGATATCAGATAATGACTTCTTGAATAATTGTACTCACAGAAGAATATAAGAACTATTTTTCCATATTTAATTAAATCTACAAATGGAAATTTCATTCTTATAGTTTCAGAAATTCGTTTCTATTCATGTGCTAAACTTGTACAATGCACAAAATGCATTATTAGTAAAATTTTGTAACTTGGTATTGTCTACGGCAAAAATAAGCTTGCCAGTCCATCATTTATGAATTTTGCTATAATGTTATTATCAGTTTTCTTCAATTCTTTTGTATATATCAAAATACTGTTGGTCGGATGTCTTCATGTTAAACTCATATTATTAAATTAAACAAGTCTGTGGTTTCATCCACACCAAACCACATATAATTATTGTTAATAATATCTTTAATTTTTTGTATGGTTTCATAGTATCTAAGAGCTACATAATTTTTTCTCGGGAATGCGTATTTTACAATATTTTCCCAAGAAAGATTTAAATGCATTATTTTGTAATTTTCTTAAAGGGATATTAGAATGTAAAAGTATTTTGCACAAATGTGAATTTAATTGAAGATGATGCTAAAGATTGTGAAATTGTGCTGTTTTGTTAGTTCAGCTTTGAACTTTTTCAAACGTTCTTGACGTAGTGTTGTTATAACATGTTTTACATACAAGTCTTGACTAGTTAGGATGCAGTTGGGAACTAAAATAAGACTTACTATTTTTAAACATGCCTTACAAAATAATGTATAATTTTCACTTATTAATTCTGGATAGCCTCTAATTAATTCTTGTATTGTGGTTTTCACCTTTTGCATTATGGGTTAAATATACATGTGAATTATATAATATAATTTATCTGTGATTCCCCAGGTTAATACGATTCACGCATATAGTAATTTTTGATAAATAAGCAAAGTTTTTGGAATGTCAATTCAATAGTTTATGAATGCGAGTTTGAATATGAAAATTAACGAAAACGGTAAATATGCGCCAGTCGTCCCATCGGTACTTTTGCCGAGAGAAGGAAATTGATACGGTTGCAGAACACCTGATTATTAGCTATCACTTAAATTTGTTTACATTTAATACTTACTGGGGCCCCTATTTATTTTTTAACGACGTTTACATCCGGAATATCATAGGTGTGATTCCTATGAAGCGTTCGTCTGTATTATCTGAATAATGAGACGGTCTATTATATCTACTTATTTATAAACGAATCCATTGTAAATTGGTAATTTATACTAATATTTATTAATAATAAAATTCATTATAATTATTGTATCATATTATGAAGATTTTTAACAATTATGTTGTCAAAAGACACGAAGAAAATATGTAATACAAATATAATCTATAAATGATGGGATACAGATTTTTACGAAAATTCTCTATATTAGCACATTAATTTAATATCAGCGTGAAATTATTATTAAATGTTTTTTAAATGTTTAAGAAAATGCTCCAAATAAGCATCAAAATCTAAAAAAAGCATGAAAATAAGCATAAAAAGTCAAAATAAGCACAAAAATTCAAAATAAGCAAAAAAGCCCAAAAAAACTTAGCGCCAAGTAATCACATTCTTCAAGATTCGTATAGATATTAAGAAATTTTTTCGATGCTATTAATATTATGGATAAGCATAATGCTAGAAATCCGCTCTCTAGTAATAAGTTTTATTATTTTTCATTAATTATGCTAATAAATATTGTTGTCATTTGTTTTTACACGACATTTTTTCTAAAGGTATCTTTAGCCATATATTTTCATTTACACCTTACAGGGTGAACCAACACTTCGGTAACAACGAAAATTAACAACGAAAATTTAAAAAAATCTAAATATCTTTGGAATGACAAGAGATATTAGTTTGCGGTTTTGACGAAACAATATGTATTAAATAAAACAATAGTTTGGCACCATTTTCACTTGGTTTATTTTATAGCTAAATGTACATTTCGATCACAAAGTGACCATTATCAATAGCAAAATAATGGTCACTTTGTGACCGAAATGTACATTTAGCTATAAAATAAACCAAGTGAAAAAAGTGCCAAACTATTGTTTTATTTAATATAAATATTTTCACGTACTCATAAAACTCACCGAAAACAATATGTAATTTCATTTTCTTTTTTGTAAGCTGCTTCGAGTTATTTCATTCCGTTTGATATTTCTGAGAAAAATACATAAATAGTTTTAAGTGTTACATAACGCCCTCTAGTTGCCAGCGCATAGATTAAATGTGTTAATGTTATTTATTTTTGTAATCAACTTCTAATACTCTTTCTATTGAGCCTAAGCTTGTAAAAATCGGTTAGGTATACGGAAGTTACAGACCATTTTCTGTAAACAAAAGTATACTTCCCCCACCACTTAACTGTAGGTTATATTTAATTATGTAAATGATAAAATGCGCCACCTAGCGGAAAGCTAAGCATTTAAAAATGTTTTTACGCATTTTCTTTTGGCCGATTATGTGATAAGATATACGGTTTCAGAGATAAGGCCAGTGGCCACCCTTAATGAATCACCCTGTATATCCATCCGCGTTTCTTTGTTTGTGACCACATATTTTTTAGCGCATTTCCCCCTATCTCGAGGATAATATTGTTATGTAGGCTCAGGTTCTCTTCTTTGACCTCCCACTTTTGAATGTGAGGTACAATTTACGATGAACACGCCGTTACGTCTATGTATGACTCGTTGAAAGGTCGGTATACTCCCTTCGTTTATGACTACCATGTCTCTCTCTGTCAGTCAGTCATCCCACTCTCTACCTCTCTCGTCTTGGATGAGCCTGAAATCCGTGGAATTGAAATCCCAAACAAAACCGTTCCCTCTACCTGTTCCAAAGACCCCATTGCTATCAGCAGAGATGTATATTGCCGCATCCTAGTTCGTATCTTGTTATCATCTTGAGCTCAACTTCGCTGTTTTTTGTTAGGTTCCGCGATTATTGCTGCACATTTGTTCATTAGTAGGTCTACTGCTTTAGAAGATCTGCCTATGTTGACTTGTATTATACGAGGGCAATCCACAAAGTGATAGACGTTATTAAATAAAAAATAAACAAAGTGAAAAAACTAATTTTTATTATATACATTTTGAAGGCTATTTTTCGACGTAATCGCCATATAAATTAAGGCATTTATCATAACGTTTTACAAGCTTTTCAATGCCTCCTTTGTAGAAATCTGCCGCCTGCGAGTTCAACCACTGGTTTACACCGGCATGGAGTTGAGCGTCAGTGTCAAAGCGTTGCGTACCGAGCTACGTCTTCATCGTTGGGAACAGATGGTAGTCGCTCGGGGTCAAATGCGAGCGATATCGGATGACTGAAAAATTTCCCATCCAAAATCACGCAAGAGCTCTTGAGTACGATTGACTGTGTGTGGACGAGCGTTGTCATTGAAAAACAAAATTTTATCGTTTCCCCGACGCTTGTTTTGTATCGCGTGTCTTAATTTTCGGAGTGTTTCGCAATACCTGTCTGAATTGATTGTTTGACCACGTTCAAGAAAATCAGCGAAAATCACTCCCTAAGCATCCCAAAACGCAGTAGCCATGATTTTTCTTGATGACAGTGTCTGCCAACACTTCCTGGTGATAATGCAGGAATGAAGGGTTAACTGAAAACCCGGTCAAAACGGCGATCGTCCCTTTTATTAGGCGACGAAAAACTAATGACATAAAATCACTACGTATGTATGAAATGGAAGTTCCAATCAAAAATGAAGTAAAATATTTAGGGGTCATACTTGATACCAGATTGAACTTCAACTTCCACCGAGAGAGCATCAGCAAAAAGGCCATGAGAGGACTTTTTGCGACCCGAAAAATGGTAGGACGCACATGGGGACTGAGACCCAGTATGATCAAATGGCTATACACTGTGGTCATAAGACCTATAGTGACATACGCGGCGCTCGTTTGGGGAGAAAAGACCCAAACCAAAAGTGCAGCAGTAAAACTCGAAAGAGTGCAAAGACAGGCGTGTCTGCTAATCACTTGGGCAATGAGGACAACGCCCACAGCAGCCATGGAACACATATTATCGCTACCACCACTGCATTTATTTGTAATGATGGAAGCTAGACAGGCAGCCTATAGGATGCACATAAATGGACATACTTTAAATATGGGGCCATCAAGACCGGCAATGTTAAAGTACTACAAGAAGAAGAGACACTAACAATGAGGTCCGATTTCACCAAAATAGTACACCCATCCCGCAGATTTAAAACGATCATACCAC
Organism: Ontholestes murinus; assembly: GCA_963969525.1. Taxonomy (NCBI): domain Eukaryota; kingdom Metazoa; phylum Arthropoda; class Insecta; order Coleoptera; family Staphylinidae; genus Ontholestes; species Ontholestes murinus. Next base: position 18,896,192 of record OZ018389.1, read on the forward strand.
AGCGGAGTGAATGGACAAATGGAACATACCCGGGAACGAGTAAAGGAACCATCTGGTACACAGACGGGGCCAAAAATACTAAAGGAACCGGGGCTGGTATCTATGGAGGCTGCAACCGGAGCAAACAATTCGCGATTGCTCTGGGGAAGCATGCCTCTATCTTCCAGGCCGAAATAGCCGCCATTGACTGGTGTGCTCATCACTTAAAGGAATCGGGACTTAAAAAAGGACCAATTACCATTATGACAGATAGCCAGGCAGCCATAAAAGCGCTAGCCTCACCGATAGTGCAGTCCAGGCTGGTCATGACTTGCATAAACAGACTGGACGCACTGGCGAGAACAAGAAAAACACAGCTAGTATGGGTACCCAAGGACCAAAAAATTATTGGACACTTGGGGGCCGACTTGCTGGCTAAACAAGGAGCAGCAGGTGAATTCATAGGACCTGAACCCGCTTTCGGTATACCCCATGAAACCGGAAAGGAAATAATCCGACGCAAGTTAGCAGAGGAGCACAAAAAGGCATGGCAAAACGAAAATGGAATGAGGCATACAAGACTCTTCCTAGATGGTCCGGTACCTGACAGCATATTGAAGCTGTCTAGACTGAGCAGACTGAAACTAAGAAAAATCACAAGACTAGTCACTGGACACTGTGACCTGAACAAGCACAAACATAGGATGGGCATTGAGAAAAGCCCCCTATGCCGTGGGTGTCTGGAAGAAGAGGAAACTCCCGAACACCTACTGTGCACTTGCGAAGCATACAAACAAGAACGCAAGGCAAAACTCGGGAAGCCCATGCTTCCTGTAGATCAGCTAAGGAATATCCCCTGGCAGAAACTCCTGGGCTTCTTAGAAGATACAGGAGTTCAAAAGGAGTAAAACAGCCAGAGGCGCATAAAAGGACCACGGAGACCGCAGTGCAGGGACGCTAAGCGACACCACCTCGTGAGGATAAAAAAAAACACTTCCTCGGTTTCTTGGGTGAAACCCAATTGTGACCCCATTGCACCGACTGCCATTTTGTTTCACAGGCCATGTGCTGAACCCAAGTCGAATCACCAGTTACGATAGGATCGATAACATGGATAACCTTTGTCGTACATTTCCAGAAATGTCAGTGCTGCAGCAAGTCTTTTGTTTTTGTGGTCTTCCGTTAGGATTTTCGGAATTCACCTGGCACAACATTTGTGGAATCCAAGTTTACCAACTATGATTTCATGAAATTTGGGGGAAATGTTCAGAGACTTCCGTAATCGTGAAACGACGATTTTCACGGATTTTTTTCATTCATTTTCACCAACAATTCATCAGTCACAAGACTAGGCCTATTACTGCGATCCTCATCGTAACCGAACACTTGCCTCTCTTTCTCCTGTTGTGTCCATTGTCGTTTCTCTTCTTCGGGCAAGTGGGCATTTCAATGACTCCATTTTCTTAGCATAAATATCATGTCAGCGTTTTGATGCATTCCTTCTTTAGGTGGCCCAACTCGCCATATTTTAAGCATCTTGGTTCCGTTTTGCTTCCCTTGCAGTTGTTTACCTCGTGACCATGTAGCTAGCATTTGTAGCATCTGGTACACCTCGTCCACTCTTTACCTATCCTACCCTTTGCTATTAACGCGTTTGCTTCCTCCTCCTCCAGTGCTACGAAGGCGTATCGTAGACCCGCCTTGTTGGTGCCCTCCGGCATTCTTATATCCAGTTGCCCAGTACGCCTTCCTAATTCCTCGCGTATTTTTTCCTCCACCTCGTCCTTCACATCTCGTCGATGTCTAGAATCATTAGCGAGCGCAGTTTGTTTTTGTGGTGAACCTTTTCTTTTTTCTTCAGTTTTTCTGTTAGTTCTTTGCAGAATGTTTCCTTATTTTCCTCTTCCTCCGCTGCTATTTTAGTCAGTATATCTCCCTTGTCTGTCCTCTTCCACCGTTTGATTTTTTATCCCTGTTGTGCTCAAAATCTCTTTCATTTTCTTTATTACATCAACATACGATCTATCTGTGGTAGGTTTGACTATATTAGTGTCGTCTTTCTTTCTCTGGTCTTTCTGTCTCTTTCCTTTCCCCGCTGTATTTGGGGGTATCGAGTTCTACTTGAATAGTGTTCTTGTCAAAGACATACTCCGCTATCTTCCTGGTTCTGTTTTGGTCTTCGTTTGGTATTTCCATAACCAGTTTGTTCCTTCCGTTTGTGCTCATTATGTCCCTGACTTGTTGTAGGCTGTTGTATAATTGTCTCTCCCTTTTAATCCTCCACTTCTCGTGTTTTATCATAATGTTAAACCACAACCTCAGCTTTGTATGCATCCCTCCTCCGGGTTGGGAGCCTGGGTCGTGTTTATGAGATATGCTGCTCCTCCAGGACTATTTTTTGTTCTTTGGCATCTTCAATTACCCTTCCCCGTATGTTCTGACCTTTTCTTTTCCACGTAACAATTTTATCCTCCTTGTTTATGACTCTAATTATGTCTACCTCTTTGGGTGCTCTAATGTACATTCTCTCCTTTTGACGCATTTGAAGCTATCCTCCTCCCATGACATACTCGACGCTACTTGACAAATTTCAAAAGTCTTTTGCTTTGTAACATCTCCATGATATTTGTCTTTTCTATGTCATATCTTTTCTCATTTTCAATTCGTCTATTCTCCATAATAGGTTGTCTATCTTGTTCCTCATCATAATTTATCTCATGTTTTTCGGTGCATTTATGAGCGTGGGCGTACCCCTCTCCAGTGGCGGCGACATCACCATTATGAGGGACTTCCTTTTTACGCTTCTTTTTGAAGGGGTCCACCATTTCATTCCAGTCTAGTTCTGGGGTTGACGCTATAGTAGCTGGATTTCTCCCCACAGAATCCGTGGGGCAGTCCGCATCTTTCGATGCAGGGGAATTTTATTTTTGTCCAACTTGTGCATTTTATTATTTTTATTTCCTGTTCATGGCTGATAGCAGCCGCGCTCCAATTCGTAAAACGTCACCAAAAAAACTTATGAACTTTCCTACGAGATATGGCACAAACAACATTCAATTTAGGGGACTCTTGTTGCAATTCTCGTGAAAATTATCTAAATTATTATTATGATTGTTCACATATCTTTTTTTTTTGTTCATTAGTCTCCATGTTTACTACTAGCGCCATCTAGCGCATGCGCGTACCAACAAACGTAACTATATTAGTTGTTCTTTAATTTCATGTATTAATTATGATTTTAAGTTTTATGTAATAAATACTATACATCGTTAAAACCCAGATATTCATTTAGAAACACCCGGTATATTCAATCCTGGCTAACCAAACAATAAACCTAAATTTAGTTTTTGCTCAAAAAATTTAATGGATTACATTGATTTTTTAAACTTTATCACTAAACCAATTTAAGTATTAATTTGATTCTTTGATTCTTCTGTAGTGTTGTTCGAAAATTAAACCTCTATTTAGTGTTTAATAAGTGATTTTAAATTGAATATCTTATTTTTAATTATGTTTTTGCTGATGATTAGTAAATTAATCCTAATTTTTAATAAAAAATGGTGATGTGGCCATCATATACTTTCCCTATTATTTTTGATGATGTTTTACTGGTTGGAGGGTGGGATAGAGACCACCCACCCACCCTACATATACATATAAACTTTAATTCCTTATCGTCTTGTGGTTTCCAATAAAATTAATTACAAAACTTTTTGAATGAAAAAGATATTAAAAAGAAACAATTTTGAGTGTGTAAATTAGTAAAAGTTTGATGCATTATGGGTGGGTGAACTTTATATCTAAATTAAATAAGATTAGCTATAGAAATTTATTTAAATTTAAATTTAAATTTTGATTTTGTTTTATTTTTTATTACATAAAGGGTTTTCTGCAGCAAAATCATCAACGATTAGCAATTAAAGTTATCATGTATACGCAGGATGGGTGGATAGCTTTTATCCCACCCTCCAATCAGTAAAACATAATAATTTATTTAGAGATGAAATTTTGTTTGGAAATTTCTAAATATCTTTAGAGAATTCTAATAATTTGGAAGAGAACACAAAAAAAAGTGTGAAAAATTTTAGAAAGCTAGAAGAAACATTGGCAGAGTAATGGCAAAAAAACCTAATAAATTAAAGAGAAATTACTGCAAAATAAAATAAGAAAACTGGTAAAAACTGTTTGCAATTTATAACAGAAATTGCTAGAAATTTATTAATCACAATATTGCTGGAAACTATAATCATCTCAGAGAAAATTCTAATAACTTGAAAGTGAACACAAAAAAATTGCTGGAAAAGTCTATGAACCTAAAAAAAAATGGAAAAGAAGTGGCAAAAAAATCCTAATAAATTGAAGAGAAATTGTTTGAAATTTTACTGGCAAAGTCTAAAAATCTTAGAGGAAATTCTAATTATTAAAAAGGGAACAGAAATCTGAAAAAAAATTGCTGAAGAATAAAAAAATTAATGATTTGAAACAGAATAGAAATTCAGTAATAAAATTGCTTAAAAAAGGTTTAAAAAATCTTGGATGCAATTGCCTTGCAATTTGAACGAGAAACTTCTGAAAAAGAAAAAATGGCGAAAATTTATAGAAATATTAAGTAAAAGTGCTTTAATACTTGAAAATCTTTAATAATTTGGAAGAGAGGAGATGTCCGAAAATTCACTAGATATTCAAATGAAAATTTAAAATGAAATGGCTTAAAAAATCGCAACAAATTAAAACAGAATTTTTGAAAAAATCAAGAAATCTCAAGAAAGTTTTTGCGATTTGCAGAAATAATGAGAAAAAAAATGCAGAAAAATTCTAAAAACTTTGGCGAAAAATCTAATCTAATTTGGAAGAGAAGAGAAATGTCTAGAGAACAAAAAATTAAAAATTTCTTTTTGAAGAAACTTCTAGGAATTAGGGATTAAATTTGTGAGAAATATTGAAGAAGAGATAAAAAAAAAATGCTAAATAAATTCTTAGAGACAGTTTTCGAAATTTGGAAGAGAAATTCTAAAAATCCAGAAAAAAAATAAAAGATTCTTTTCTAAAAAATTCTATGAATCCAGTAATAATTGTTGAAGAATTTTAGAAATCCAGAAGGAAACTTGTAAGAGAAGTTGCTAGAAAATTGTAGGCAAAAAAAGAGATATCTCTAGGAATTTGTAGAAATATTGAAAATAATTACTGAAAAATTCTAGATATCTTGGGAAAAAATCTAACAATGTGGAAGAGGACAGAAATTAGAAGTAAATTTTTGAAAAGTTCAAATAATCTAAAAGAGTGTTTGGAAAAGAATTTCTAAAAAACAATTCTTAACAATTTCATTTTTAGAAAAATCAAGAAACTGAAGAAAATTATATAAATTTTTAGAAATATTGAAAAAAATGCTAGGAATTTCTAGAAATATTACCAAAATTTTAAAGAAGACAGAAGTTTAGAATAAAAATTGCTTTAAAATGCTAAACAAAATTAGAGACAAAAATGCTACAAACCCAGAAAAAAAATAGCGTCCTTAAAATAATAATCTTGCAATTTTTAATTTATTCAATAAAAATTCTAAAAATTTACAAAAAGAATATGCTGGGAAAATCTTAACCAAATAAAGAGAAATTTCAGGAAAAATGTTCACAATTTGCTTAAAATTTGTAGAAATTTTGAAACAAATTGCTGAAAAATGTTTAATTGATTAATGGTTGAGCCGTGATACATCTTGGCAAATTAAACAAAAACTTTTACTTTGTTGATATCGCACTTTAAGTGTGAAATCAACAAAGTAAACGTTTTCGTTTAATTTTGAAAAAGTTTTATAATCTAGAAGAATTTTTGAAAGAATCAGAAATTTGGAAGAAAAATTGCTACAAATTGTTAAATAACAATTTATCAATTTGTTAGAGAAAGAGCTGAAAAAAATATCAAAGGCAGAAAAGAAATTGTTGAAAAATTTAGAACCAGCGATATTAATCTTCAAAACTTATTAGATTAATTTTAAAAAAATTCTAGAAACCTTTCAAAGAAAAAAAACTTCTAAAAAACAAATAACAAATTTAAAAGAATTGTTGAACATTTGCTTTAAATATGGAAGAAAGTTCTTGGAAAATAGATTTGTTTGATTTGATTGTTTTTTTTAAGCAGCAAAATTATCAACGATTAGTATTTAGTTATCTTGTATATGTAGGGTGGGCGGGTGGCCTCTATCCCACCCTCTAATCCGTAAATCATAAGCGAGGGTTTTAATTAATAGTTGTAAAATTTAAAAAAAAATGCTTAGTACTTTCTTTACATTTTTCTCGAAAACTATAAGATTTACGCAAAAAGCTATTCTTAATAATAATTTTTACTTTCCCTATACACGTAGTATATAGGGGGAGTATTGTTTTCGTGATTTTTTTTTGAAAAATTTTTTTTGCGGAAATATCCGTTTTGAGGTCCCCTGAACCCAAAAAACTAATTTCTGGAAAAAAAAATTCTGTGTCTGTGTGTGTGCGTGTCTGTCTGTCTGTCGGTGGGCGCTGTATCTCAAAAACGAATGATCCAATTGAGATGAAACTTTAAACTTAAGGTTTTATCGTTAAAAACTGGAGCTGAAAAGCTTTTGGTAAACATTCATAGACCGGAAGTGGATGTTTACTCGAGGCGTTTTTTTGTTTTTTCGTTTTATTTTTCTAAATATGAAAAATTTTGAAAAACTGTTCAAACAAAAGTTAAAGGGAATAAAAAACTGAACAAGTTTTATAAAAACATATTTTTCATAAAATTGTTAACTTTTGAGAAAAAAAATAAAAATTGAAAATTTTGAAAATTTTTGCCAATTGCAAAAATATAGGGAAAGTACTATGATGGCCACATCACCATTTGAATATTTCTATTATAAGGTGCGTGAAAATGTCTGTGGGCGCTGTATCTCAAAAACAAATGATCCGATTGAGATGAAACTTTAAACATAAGGTTTCATTTTTAAAAGTTGGAACTGAAAAGCTTTTGGTGAACATTCAAAAACTGGAAGTGGATGTTTACTCGAAGCCGTGTTTGGTTTTTTCCCGATACTTTTCTTAATATGAAAAATATGACAAAACTTTTCAAACAAAAGTTAAAGGAAATTAGAAACTGAACAAATTTTATTTAAACATATTTTTTATAAAATTCATAACTTTCGAGAAAAAAATTAAAAATTAAAAATTTTGACGTTTTTAGCCAATTACTAATAAACTATACGGGTTACATGAAACTTATATAGTAAATAATTGTATAGAATTTAAAAGTGAACAAATTATTAAGAATAGTCTTTTTGCATAAACCTCGTAGTTTTCGAGAAAAATGTAAGGAAAGTTAAAAATTTTACCTTTTGAATTTCTTTTTTATTTAAAAAGTTGATATAGAATTTTAAGTATTTTTTACAAATTTCTAGAATAAGAAATTTTATTAAACGTTTTACAACTTTAATAGAATATTTCTTCTAGATTTCTAATTATAATAATTTGCCTCAAGGATTATAAAATTCTCTTTATTTTTTCAACATATTCTCTTCTGGTTTTTAAATATATCTTTCATTCTAAAATTTTTCAGCAATTGGTATTTTTAATATTTAGAGTTTAGGTTAGGTTTACTAATTTTCAAGTAATTTTTATCCTTGATTTAAATTGCAGACATTATCTTTGAAGGTTCTAAAATATTCTAGTGGTAATTTTCTTCAGTATTTTCTGTCTTATAATTATCTCTATTTAATTTCAAGAATTTTAATTGAGACTTCAAGATTTTTATAAATGTCATCTTATCGGAATTTTCAAAAATTTTCTTTTGCGAAATATTTTTCCAAGATTTCTAAAATATACTAATGATAGTGTTCTCTCTCTTTTCCAGCAATTTCTCTTCTATATTTCAAGAAAAAAATATGATGATTATAGAACTTTCAGCAATTTTTCTTACAGTTTTCTAAACTGCTTTTTTTTCTAATTGCAAGAACTTCTAAAATTTTCTGAAATATTTCTTCGTATTCCATCTTATCGAAAGTTTCAGAAACTTCTCTTATACGTGTTGTAATAATTTTCTTCAGGGGTTCTAAAATTGTTTTTCCAAAATTTTCTTTCCTTTTAATTTTTTTTTCATTCTAGAGTTTTTCACCAAATTTGTAGGTATTCAAATCGTTTATAAATTTTTACTTAACACCAAAATTGCAAAACATAACCATCGAGTTATTTTCAGCGTTTTTCTCGTTTTAGAGTTTTTATGAAATTGTTATTTTATCTAAATTT